>LPNX010166765.1:0-49557 GCA_001517045.1 Pseudotsuga menziesii | reverse complement strand
CTTTTAAGGAAGCAATCTCAGCCTGTGAGCTTCCTGTAATGAGGAGGTCATCAACATATAACACAATTATAATTAATGAACCATTAACAGACTTCAAATAGACATTTGGATCTGATTTGCACCGAACAAAATTCAGAGATAGCAAGAAGCTATCTATCTTGGCATTCCAAGCCCTGGGGGCTTGCTTTAGCCCATACAATGACTTTCTCAACCTGCACACAAGAGAAGGGTTAGTAGCAAAACCTTGAGGATTCTGCATAAATATCTCCTTAGTGAGATCTCCATTCAGAAAGGCACATTTTACATCCATGTGATGTACCTCCCATTGCCTTGAGGCTGCAATGGCTAGAGCTAGCCTGATGGAATCCATCTTTGCCACTGGGGAAAAGGTCTCATTGTAATCGATGCCATGAACCTGTGAGTAGCCTTTAGCTACCAATCTATCCTTGTACTTTAGTGGTGAACCATAAGCAGCAAATTTGGTCTTATAGACCCACTTACACTGTACTAGTTTTCTCCCTGGAGGAAGATCCACTAGCTCCCATGTGTTGCTCTTCTGGAGTGAACTGAACTCCTCCTTCATGGAAACTTGCCATATTGGATCTCCTACTGCTTCTTCATATGTTTGAGGATCAGACTCCACCATCAAATAGCATTTTTCAGCAAACATAGGATCCTTCATGCACAGACCACTTTCAAATTGAGATCTAGTCCTCCTTGGGTCATTGGGATCCCCAGCTAGCTCACCTGCTACATGTAGTGTCTTGGATTCCCATTTAGGACTTGTGGGGATATTTGGGTCTGAAATAAACTCATATCCATCAGACAAATCAGAATCAGCATGTTCAACAAACTCTTTACTTACTTCTTGAGGTTCAGGTGGTGAAGAGGCTTCACCAATTTCCACTTCTGCAAGGGGTTCTTCTTCAAACTGAACACACCTTTCAATGAAGGCTTTGTTTGTGCTCAAGTTTATCAACTTTTACCCTTTTGAATATTCAGAGTATCCCACAAAAATACACTCTTGGCTTTGGGGCTGCAAAGCCTTCCTCTTCTCTGTCGGGATTCTAGCCCATGCCTTTGAGCCAAAAATCCTGAAATGGGTCACATCTGGCTTGTGCCCACTCCATGCTTCGAAGGGAGTCATGCCAACAAGCTGTTTGTGAGGAACCCTATTTAGAATATAGGCTGCACAGTTGATAGCTTCGGCCCAGTACTTTGGTGGCAAAGTTTTGTCCTCTATCATGCATGTTGCCATCTCCTTCAGTGATCTGTTCTTCCTCTCAGCAACACCATTTTGCTGTGGTGTGTAGGGGATAGAATGCTGCATCTGAATACCTACATCTGCACAATAGTTAATAAACTCAGACTTGACATACTCACCACCATTGTCAGATCTGAGGACCTTGAGTTTCCTTCCACACTGGTTTTCAACCAAAGCCTTAAAGACTTTGAATAGGCCAAAAACTTCAGACTTGTGTTTCATGAAGTGAACCCAACAATGCCTGGAAAAATCATCAATAAAGGTCAATGCATATTTGGCCTGAATCATGGACATATGAGGGAATGGGCCAGCAACATCACTGCGAATCAACTCGAGGGGTGCAGAGGTTCTCTCATGACTAGCTTTCTCAAACTTATGCTCTGGGTGTTTTCCTAGGATACAGCCTTGGCAGACTCCTTTGGAAAATTTTATCTTGGGCAGCCCTATGACCATTTCTTTCTCACTAAGATCAGACAGATACTTGTAATTTAGATGGCCAAATCTTTCATGCCATAGCTCGCTAGCTTAATTAGCATGGATAAGAAGAGCAGAGGGGTTTGAGTAAGGTAGGAAGTGTGAAAACATGTATACCTTTTGAGCATGATTCGCTACTCCTTTTGCAATGACTCTACCACTTGAGATTTCTGTGATCTCAACTTCATCAGGGGAGAATATGAATTTCTTAGGAGACCCAGTGTGGGTCATCTGGTACACTGATAGAAGGTTGGAGGCGAGACCAGGGACATACAGCACATTGTTGAAGTTACCATGATCAAGATCTATCCTTCCTTTGCCTTTATTTTCAGTGAGAGAGTCATCTCCCAGTACAATAGATGGTCCTTTCAGTGAGGAGAAGGCCTCCTTAGTCGAAACCATGTGTCTTGAAGCTCCAAAATCTATGATAAAACTGGGTGAGCTTGATGTGCCAGCAACTAGAGCATGAACTCTCTCTTTGTCATCTAAACTTGATCCTCCTTCTCTCTTCTTTGATCTTTCTGGAAGGGAGATGCCATTCTTCTCTAGGAGATTGGTCAGCATATCAATCTAGTTTTTCATACAAGAGATTTCAGTGTGATTCCCATTCGAACAGTATGAGCACTTATTCATTTCACCTTTGTTTTTCTTCTTTTGGGTATTTTTCTTGGGACCTTGTTGATCCTCTAGAGACTGCTTCTTGTCTCTTCTTTGCTCAGGTGGATTTTTAGCTTTCTTTTTTCTTTTTGAATCCACCCTCGAATCTCCAGCAATCAAAGCTTGAGCTTTGGATGGTTTGATGGTGCCCATCATCACCAGCTTGTCTTGTTCTTGTGTGAGAGATTCCATGAAATATGCAAGGCTAGGCATCTTCCAGGTTCGAGCTGTGAGTTTTGTGGCATATAAGGTCGAAACAAAGACTGAGTAGTCAGGTCCTAGCTTCAAGAGGATGGCCAATACGAGCTGATCATATTTCTTTTAGATACCACACTGCTTCAGCTACAAAACTAGTGCTTTGAACTTGGAGAAATATAGCTGCAGGGATTCAAAGCTACTGGGTCTCAGAGAAATCAGCTCATTTTTGATCTGATGTCCCCTCATCTCATCTGTCTTTCCAAAAGGATCAGAAATATTCTCCCATACTTGATCCGGTGAAGTTAATCCATCGAGATGGAAAAAGAGGTCTCGGGAAATAATGAGACATAGGAGGCCATAGGCCTCATCTCTCCGATTGTGCCATTTGATCTTCTCTACAGCAGCATTGGGCTCTACTTATGTAGCCATATTCACCCTATAGAGGCCTTTCTCTCTCAACAAGATCTCCATCTCTGCTTTCCATTCAAAATAGTTGAAGGGAGTCAAGATAGTTTTCTGTGAATCCATAGCTTTAGAAAATCTGTCCCGGCTGTCTGTAGAAGGCTCCAAGTCTTGATGTCGAACCTGCAAAACAATTTTTGAAGGAGAGTAACAACCTACAATGGCTCTAATACCATGTAGAAATTCAGGCCAGCAGTAGATTAATTTTACCCACAACAATTATCAATTGATCATGCAAAATTGTTAACAATGGAGACTGAATATGGAGCTGTAACACAAAATTATATTAACTGAGTGTACAATAGCCAACCCTATAATAACATAGTTTTTTGAATATATAGAATACATAAAGAGATCGAATGCATAAGGAGGGATCCAAAGCTAGCATAAAGCAGGCTTACCCAAAATAGGCAAATCCCCCATAGGTGTAAAAAGCTGATCCCAAATCTGTCATGAGGCTCACAAATTGGCAAGGGAACATGGGAAAGATAATGAGTGGTGGAATGGAATCTCATACATGATTTTTCATGGAGGAAAGAGTGGAGTATGAAAGGGGCAAAAAACAAGTTCACCTCACCTAGTCTTGCTTTCCTATGTGCCTTAAAACACTGAAAAAGCAGGCAATAAAGAAGAAAAAGCAGAAGGGCACCTAGGAGGCTAGGAATAAAGTAGATTTGATTCCTAAGGCTTTCCCAAGTGCTACATGAGTCAAGGATGGAAAGTTTGACCTCTATGGATAGGCAATTAGCAACTTGCACATGGTGGGACTCATGAACTAGGCAAATAAGACAAAAATAAATGAATTAATGTCTAAGTGGGTAATACTATGGGTTTGATTATTCTAACATGTTTGACCTATTTCTTACACCATTGGAAAGGTATATGAGTGAGAAAAAACTTTCTAGAAGACTCCAAAGTCTGAAAATTCCCATAAGTATCCTTAAACTGAGCATATTTGACCTATTCATGACTTTTCCTACATGGTACCTGCGAATTCCACCTCTGTACTCGTGACTTGTCCTTCATGCTACCCGTGAATACTTCCAATTACTATTTTATTGATGAATTTTATGCAAGTCAACTTGAGAATCTCTTTGAATTCACAACTGTCGTCACTGAACCCGTGAATATGTCCTATACATGCCAAAAATGGATGTTTCTCAAATTTTGGGTAGTTTAGGTGGTTATGCAATTGACTCCTTCAGTTGTAAATATTTTGTCTTCAATTGTATCTCTTCA
Organism: Pseudotsuga menziesii; assembly: GCA_001517045.1. Taxonomy (NCBI): domain Eukaryota; kingdom Viridiplantae; phylum Streptophyta; class Pinopsida; order Pinales; family Pinaceae; genus Pseudotsuga; species Pseudotsuga menziesii. Next base: position 45,263 of record LPNX010166765.1, on the reverse strand, counting down.
TAAATGTATAAATAGAGGTAGAGAGGTCGATGATAAGGGACTTGAATCACTACCTTGTTATGCTAGAGGAATTGGAACTCTCTTTGCCCCCACCTTTTCCTTGGAAGCTATCTCCTTGTGTTGCAAAGCTTGGAGGTTGAGTTCCTTAAAGAAGAGAAGTAGTAGAACCGGATCAAGGTTTCATGAGTTGCCTGACTTCTAGAAGGTATACTTGTACTTCTTCCATGTTTAATAAATATGTGATGTCCTTGTTCTTCTCTAATCATTGTCTAATGTATGTTATACTTATTTTTATGATCAAGTGTTAATGGTAATAAAATTAGTTTTTCATATTGCTTTGATTATCATTGCTTTACCTTTAGTCATATTGGTTTGAAGAAGGTATAATTTATTGTGCATGTCTCTTGGAGCAAGAGGAGGATTGAAGGGTTGCTTGGATCAACATTCGTTTGGCTAAGGTATGAAAAATTCTAATATCTAAACCTTGTTTATATATACTTGCAAAACTATATACATCTCTCTTTCAAACCCAGTATATTGATGGCCTCTTAAACCCTAGCCATAAGAAACTTTCCTCTACAACAGTTGTCCTGCCACAAGTAAGTTATGTGGCCTCATATCCCTCATGTCCAATTTCTACCGAGAAGAATCCTATGCATTCATGCTTACCTTCTCAGGACTCAATCCCATCAGTTGGCCATGTGATCTATCCTATGTGGACAATGTATCCCTCTCTCCACCCTGTTAATCCATTTGAATGTTTAGACATGTGTCCTATCTGTGATGGTCACCTTCCTTCGGATGAAGTCTTCCTAGAGTCTTTGATACCATCTGAACTTATAATGAATGTTGACTCAATTATATTTAAATCCAACCCTGACTTGATTACTGAGCCTGATCCATATGAAAATACATCCTCATTAGATTTCATCGTTGAGTCTTTGGTCTCTTACATTGAACATCAAGTCAGTGATCCTGATGAGTATGATTCTTCTTGTATATTTTTCAACTACTATGATACTGTTTTTTTTCGTGGAGACTCTATCACCCATGTCAACTTTATATTTCCTCTTAAGGTTGATATTATTTATTATAAATCCTCAAAAATTGGAACTATAGAGACTTCCTTGGTCAACTCTGCCTTAACTATGCCCCCTGTTGAATAAATCAAAATTTCAAGTGTTTCTACCAAAGTGACCTGTATCAGACCTTTTCTATTGAATATGATCTTGATATTCTTGTTTCTTGGAGACATGATTATTAGTTGGATTCACAACTACTTCCTGGACTTACCTTTTTGTTCAAGTTGTAACTACATTTTCCTACACCCTACTTGTGCTTATGAGCCTGATTTCATATCCACTATTTTATCTCGTTATATAATCCATCATCTTTGCTCTCATCATCGCTTAACTTTGTACCTTTTTTCCTTTGAAACTTGCACCTTTTACCTATAGGAGACTCACCCCAAGTGTCCTTATCTTACTCTATTTCCTTGCATTATGTTTAGGCTTGTTCCTCATGCTTGGAACTAGTTTTGCACGCATTTGACACTCGTCTCCTCTCATTTAGAGCATTCTTTCTGCTCTCCTTCTAGTTCATTAAAAACAGTAAGGAGGTCACGAGTTGACTTTTCTGGGCTCGATAAAACTTTACGGGAAAGGTATGGAGTTACCTTTAATATCTAGTATGACTCCCTAAATATGATCATATTTTCGAGTTCACTTGTCCCTTCCAACTCGGTAAATGATGTGAAGGAACATCCAAATAGGTATATGTTTACCCCATTTTTGGGCCATGTGGATTACTTACGAAAAATGAATACTATATTTTCTTCGAAATATAAAAGAGTATCTTCAGATATAGATTTATCTCTTTTTCGGGCCTACAGGACTAAACTTACGGAAAAGGAACCTATTTGAGCTTAGTTTTCTCGTTTTCGTGCTTTGTACCTAAACATGAAAAATATTTTGATTGTTCTTTATGCCATTGTCATGCTCATTAAACGTCTGTACAAATCATTGAGTTTACTGTTTTCTATCCCATTCTCGTAAATAAATGGAACTTTTCGAGTGATCTTTCCTTCTTTCACAGGTTAAAATTAAAGCATTATGTTTTCTTTGAAGGAGCGTCGATCTGGTGATAGTTTGCCCCTTTTTTGGACCTTACGAGTAACTACAAAAAAGGCATACCTTGGTTCGTCTGAGCTAAGAAAGTTCTCCTATTGATTGTTTTATAATTTTTAGGACTTTGGAGACTAAATTCATAAAAAAGTTTCATCGTAGAGTCTTCTTAGGTTTTTTCAAACTCTCAAAATTGTGAAAACACCGTTGAGCATCCACTAATTCAATCCCCTAAAACCCATGAGTCAGTGCTCTATCAACCATTATTACCCCTCTTCTTCGATCTTTCCAACAATGAAGAAGGTCCTGATTTTTTTTTCTTGGACTCATTAAACCTTTAAAAGAAAGAGCGAAAGGGAATTTCATTCAAATGTCTTGTGTATCATTGCAGCAAGTCTTGTATCCTTGAACAAAGCATCAGTTTTGAGTCTATCAATAGTTGGGTTCTAGTTTTTTCCTTAAGATTAAGACTGATCTCAGATTTTTTACTCCTCTAGTTTGTTACTTTTCCAATTATATGGAGAATCTATCAATGTTTCCTACATTGCATATTTGTATCGTTGGTCCTTTCATGTCAGAATTTGCTTAAGGAACTTTTGTGTCATGGTCATTGTTCAAGGATAAACCTTTCTCAGCCATTCTACAATTGCCTTGACCTTTTGTGTCGGCCATTCCCTGGTATCACTTCATTACACCAAGTCTTCAATGGTCCTTGTTGCAAAATTTTGTACCATTTATAGATCCAATAAATATTTGGTTTACCTCGTGTTGAATGATGGAGGATGCTTTAATTCCTTCCTTCCAATGGATCTCTTTCTATCGACTTCAACACATCTTTTCCTCGGAATGAGATCTATATTTTAGGACAATACCTTGAGGATTGCAGTCATGAGTGGAAATTTCCCTCACTATTGGGTAGTGGAAATACGTTAATGTATCCTACTTGATGTATTCTTCAAGTTTTCTACTTCAAGACCATTTATTTACACTGGTTAGAATGTAGTGGGTACCTTGGGGACCATTTTCATTAATGGTGGTTTCCCTCGGGTTTTTTAATGGTTCTCATCAATGACCAGTAATCAAACAATTTCCTGCTTATTTGAATTAATCTCCTTTATTTTCATGATTAGGATCCGTGTGGTTGGGCTGTTTGGATTGGATACCTTGGGCCGATAGTAGCATCGTCATATTTTTCTATTTCCCTAGTTGTGCAATACCTTGTTACACTTCATATAAATTTTTCTTAGATATAGATCCATCTTGTATTCTTGTGGCTATGATCGATTATTGAGCATGGATCCACCTTGTTCATTTTTGTCCATCACTCCTTTAGATTTTATATGGCACCCTTTTCCATATTATGCAACCATGATAGTTATATTAGTTATACACATTTCGGACCCTTCTATATAATTATGGCAGGAATTTGTATATGAACATGTATGTCTTAGAGATCAATTTTGTATGACATGTATCTATCTTTCAGGTACCTTCGTTCGATCCTATGATCTTGGATCCTTTGTCTCTTCAATTTGTCGTCTCATTTGTTTCCTTTTTATAATGTATTTTTTCTATTTTCTTCCCCTCTAACCTCATACATTAGGGGGAATATGATATAGGCTAAAATGACACATCTCCCTCTGTGACAACTTTTACATGTTTTTGTCGCATGAAGACACTTCATGAAAAGCCAGTTAGTCACTGAAAAGACACCTTTATTGGAGGAGACATATATATCGTTCTGTAGCTCTACTTAACATATTATTTGGATCATTGGAAATGTATCACAACAAGGGAAAACTATCCAGAAGACACCAACCCCTGGAAATGCATGGAAATACAAAAAAAAATTGGATTTTTTACGCATTTGTGAGTTTTCCTAAGAAAACATGTGAGCCACTCACCCCTTTTGTGAATTAAACCCATGATTATGTCCTGTAATAGTAAAAAAAATATAAAAATAGAAATTATCGAATTTAAGGTGGTTTGGGTGGTCTTGGAACTGCTCTTTTAGTTGTAATTTATCCCTATTCAACCCTAACTCTTCATAATACTATATAAGAGATGAAGAGGGGTCCATGAAAGGGTACTTAGCCTTTGCATTGTTATGCTGGATAAGTTGGGACTCTCATCCCCCCTACCTTTTCCCTATAGTCCATCTTCTCGTGTTGCAGAGCTTGGAGCCTGAGATTCTTGGAGAAGAGAAGCAGGGGATCCAGATAAAAGGTTTCATGAGGTGCCTCGCATGAGGAGAAGGTATATCGTGTACTTATTCCACTTGATTAATAAAGATGTGATGTTATTCCCTTTCAAAATCATTGTGTAATGGATGTTGTATCTCTTTTTATGATAAGATATGATGTTAATCAGATAGGGTTTCAGATCATTTTGATTATCATTGTTTTACTTGTGGTCAAATTGGTTTGAAGAAGGTTGGAGTTGGTTTTGTAGGTCTCTTGAATTGAGGAGCAAGAGGAGGGATAAAGGAAATCTTCGATCATCCTTCAGTGAATAAGGTATGAACCTTTATTACCTTTTAAATCTTGTTTATATTTTCTTGCAGAACTTTATACACCTTTCTTTATACCCATAGTATGTTGGTGGCCTCTTAACCCCCAGCCATAGGAACACTTTCCCTAACAACACTCACCACCATGATATTTCCCCAATTCAAGGAGACCCTACAACTAAGTCCACATACCATAATCAATGACAAGTTCATTTATGAATATCACACTATCATAAGGATGTATTTCTTTGAGTAAGAACCATGTTAAGTCCCAGTTTTGAAATATTTGTGTATATCAAATGACCCCCTTTTTTAATCCATATTCACATATTCCTATCACTATTTTCCCTTCTCCTACTACCATATTTTCTATTTCCAAGATATATTATTCCATGACCTATATAAGGTATTTACTCATGTTTTTAGTCATAATTTATTATATTTTGGCATGCATTTTGGAGTGATTATTACTTTAGCTTATTAACTATGGGTTTCATAGTCTTTGGTGCAGTATACATAAGTTTTGGTAGTAACCTAGCTACTATGGATACTATTATAATACCAGAACTATAAAAACATGTTGTATTTCTAGAATAAAAAGGGATATGATTTACTACTCGAACCATAAGGGAACATATTTTCCTATCAGAATCATAGGAATTTAGTTGTGCACCTACATGACTTCCACTAGTAACACATTTACCATTGAAAACCATTTTACTATTGGATTTCCTAGGTGAGATTTGGTAGTGGATTCCTTGATTTGTGTGCTTCTTCCTCCTTAGATTAGAAATGAAGATATGGATTTTTCTAAGTGATAGCCCATCATGGATGGATTCCTATCTATTTGGATTAAAGATCATCATTATGTGTATAACTCATTAGTCAAATGGGATTCAACCACCAAATTGTATGTTGGAGAATCGAGTTTACAGCCATGATTTCATGTTTCTAGTCATGAAATAATTTGATGAATAAGAAATATAGAATTCTATGGGTCATGTATATAATTCAGTGTATGCATTTGTCTTCATTAAATAGTTTAACTCATTTTCAATATTTTTGTTAGTTAAGATCTATACAATGAGGATCCATGGCTTTGAAGTTGAACCTTGTTAAGCCCAAAAATGTTGGCACACTCCCCCATATATTATGGCTCATTACATATTATTGATGTCATCTTAGCTGAATTAGTGGCCACTAACATTAGTATTATTATATTAGGTATGTTATCTTGGGTCAATTAGTTGTAATTGTACATCTTTGTCTTCTATATATAGGAAGGAGACCTTCTCATCTGAATCGTCTCATACTATCTTGTCTTATGTACTTAAGCAGGTTTCCCCCTCAAATAGGATTTATATTGATATATTTTTTCATTATTAAGGTGTGGATTAATATTTCTAGTCTCTTTATTCTCTTTTGGGAGACTTGTTGCTTAACATTTGGTATTAGAGCTTGGACGCTTCCAAAACAAGAGTTCTTAGAATTTTATCTATACCATTTATTCTATAAAGATTCAGATAGAAAAACTCATAACCCATCTAGAAAAAAGGCCAAAATTTATTTGATAAAAGTTTCAGATCCAGACTCATTACAAGTTTGAAATTAGACCCATTTTAAGGTATATTTTATGATAAGTCTTAAAACTAGTCTAAAAAATGTGTTTTGAGGAAAAAAAGTGATATCTAGGGCATAATGAATCCAAATTGAGTGAGACCTATTACATAAGAATTAATACAAACCTTGAGTATATGTTGTATAAATTTCAAAATCATATATAAAAAATGGACATGTGGAAGGTCGTACACTCTTGGTCTTATGAAAAGGCCAAACATAACAAGTGTTGGGAAAATTGTCACAAATTTTTTGGCACATCCAAATTCAACTTGACCTATGAAATTCAAAAGAGGAAATATTAGGATACCACAGGCCAATATTTTGTACTCATATGGGGAAAAAAATTAGAGTCACCTCAGTTGAAAAGTCAACTAGCAAATCAGTCTTCAAATTAGAATTGGAAAAAGGTGCACCATTTTAAATTTGAATAAATTTTAGTAGAAGGATCTATTTGAGGTGAACCCAAGGTGTGATATCTATTGATATTTCTCAAAATGACACCAAAAGGGAGTGAAAAAATCACACTCCAATTAAACCACCAGAGGAATCATCCTTAACATACAATGAAAGTGAAGACATATCTTTTAGGCTGTCCAAGTTGGAAGACATGATAAAAAGGGACTGTGAAAATGGTTCATTTAGTTAAATTGGAAAATAAGATGGCTAGTAAAGAGGATCTCAAGGGGATGTATATACAAAAGAATCTAGTAAAGATACCAATGATATGGCTAGTTACAAATAATATATTCAATATTTGAAGGTACTGTTGAATGAGATAAGGCTTCTATTTCATGCACATTCATCTACTCAAGAAGAGGATAATGAGGAAAAGGAGATATTATTCTAGTCATGTATTGTGAAATTGAAAAATAGTTAAATAATAATAGGTTTGGGTCCCAAAAAATTGATAATCCACTACATCATCATGGGTTCAACTCAGACTTAAGGAACTACTTTATTCACAATTTTGACATGATAAATTTTGATGGAAATGATCGAATAACATGGATATTCTAGATGGAGAAATTCTTTGATCTACACCAAGTGCCAACTTTGCAAACGGTAACTATTGCATCATTATATTTATAGATTGATTGATTTGTATGGTACCAATGGATGTGTGGTTGTAAAAAGGACTCTATTAATTCTTGGTTTATATTCATAGAATAATTGACTTCACATTATGTAAATATCAATAGAAACACTTTCTTTAGTCAATTGATAAATCTCAAGCAAAAAGGTCTAGATACAGAGCACATCAAGAAATTTTAGAAATTTGGTGTTAGAGTGAAGAATATTTTAAAGGATAAGTTGTTGGATCTCTTTATGGGAACTTTAAACGATAATATTCAACATGATATATGTATCATTGAACCTAAATCATTGGAGAATTCTTTTAGTTTGGTAAGGAAAAATGAAAGTAAAAATATGGTGATGACTACTATAAGTGACACCTCCAACACATATAGCGAGAGAATAATGTTCCTTCTTCTTACATGGCTCAAAGACTAACACCTCAACAACTCGATGAAATAATATAAAAAGGTTTATGCTTTAATTGTGATAGCAAGTATAGTAAGGGACATAAGTGTGGTGAGAATACATTATTGTACATAGATTGTGAAGAGAAAGAAGAAAAAGAACATGAACCATCTCAAGCTGAAGAAATACAAGAGATTACTCCCACCATATCCCATTATGCATTGGATAGAATTAACACTCCTAAAACTCTCAATATTGAAAGATATATCAAAAATAAAAAGGTAATAGTGTTGATTGATCCTTGTAGCACTCATAATTTCATTCACTATAAATTAGCCTAAGTTTTCAATTGATTTGTATATCCAGCGCCAAAGTTTCAAGTAATGATTGCAAATGGAGGAACTAGGGAAATTCCATAATATCAATATTACTATGGGGTAATATGTATTGAATAGTCCAATGATTGTTATCCCAATGTGTGGTGTTGATGTTTTATTAGGGGTTCAATGGTTATAATAACTGGGAACAATGGATTTTAATTTTCAAGAAATTTTCATGATTTGTTTATGGGAATGAAAATAATTTGAATTAAAGGGTATCATAGGGAAGCCAAGAAAGCTTATAATCTCTAATGGTATGACAAAATTGTTGTTATAGGGACATCAATGTGTAATTCCATAATTATGATCACTAGATGTTCAAACATCTAAGCCTCCTATTCCATGGATCTCTAAAGGGTAATTAATAAGAAATCCAAAGGATTTCAAGATATTCGAAAAGGTATTCCACCTACTCAATATTTTGATCATGCTATTCACTTAATTCAAGCAAGTGTTCCTCCTAACATCAAACCTAACAGAAACCTCTATGCCCATGAGAGTGAAATTGAGCGTATGGTTGAAGAAATTTTAGTGGAAAACATAATTAAACCTATTCAAAGTTCTTTTTTTGCACCAGTGATAATGGTACAAAAGAAGGAGCGATCATGTTGTATGTTTTCAAATTATAGAGAGCTCAACAAGATCACCATTAAAGCTAAGTTTCATATTCCTGCCATTGATGAGTTGTTAGATGAACTACATGGAGCAACATACTTCACAAATTTGGATCCCCATTAAAGGAATCATCATATTAAAATTAAGGAAGATGGCATCCATAAACTAACATTTAGAACTTGTGAAGCTCATTATGAAATTTTGGTCATGATTTTTGTCCTTCCAAATGCACCTTCTAGATTTCAATATTTGGTGAATTCTAGTTACAAGCTCTTCCTTAGAAAATTTGAGTTAGTATTTTAGTTATTATATACTAATCTATAGAAAGTCTCAGGTAGAACATGTTGAACATGTTGAAAGGGTGCTAGAACTACTAAAAAGGAAACAAGTATATGCAAAACCTTCCAAATGTTTATTTGGGGTAATGGAGGTAGAGTATTTGGGTCAAATTGTAAATCATGAAGGTGTCAAGGTAGAACCTAAAAAATTTAAAGTCATGACGGACTAGACCAATCCAAGAGTATCATTTCATATTCGATGAGAATTAAAGTATTCCAAAAGTAAATTAAATATTACATGAGTCAATGCTAGTCAAGAGCTTTGTGACAATGTTTTTTTCATGAAAAAATACCTATGGATGGAAAATTTATAAAGGTTTGAAGTTTCAGAAAAATTATGGTTTAAATTGGTAAAAAAGGGGTTTTGGGCCAAAAAAAATGGTAATATATTCCTAACCCATGACCTCCAAACCCTCCAAATACTTCATAAGTCCAACTAANGGGGGGGGGGGGGGGGGGGGGGGGGGGGGGGGGGGGCTTAGCCCTCAACCCCATTTTGAACACCAATACCCCCCCATGGGAACCTTAGTCTTATGCCAATACATTTCCATGCAATGAAACCTTTGGAGCCACATGCGGTAAGCCAACATTATATTCGAACCATATCCATTGTAACCATATTCCATAGTTTATGCCACCGTAATGTTATATGCCAAACATACAACATGCCAATATATAATAAAACACCTTGATATTACATGCCACAAACTATATAAAAAATTGATATGGGTAGAGGTTTGCGGATTTGAACTTGCGACTTCGTCCCCCAATGCCGAGTGTTTTAACCAATGTGCAAAGCATGCCCCTTCTTAAGGGATTCGACAGACTTTTATTATACATTACAGGCGTGAATATGGGGGCCAAAAACCACCTGAAACCACTATAAACCCATTGTTTCTTCATAGTTTCTGAGACAATGAATAGAGTTGATTGCACAGTTCCCAAGGCGGTATTTGCATGCTTCCTAAGGTTGCTTTTCATGTTTCCCAAGGAAAATTTGCATGCTTCCCAAAGTAGTTTTCCCACACCCTGAGGTGATTTCTGCACAGACTTTGAGGTAGTTTTGGGATAGATCCCGAGGTGCAAGCCATACACTATCCATACAATTTTTCTTTTCTGCATAATTTTTGTCGCGAATTGCGTGCTATAGGAGGCCCCAGGAAAAGGTATTCGAGTTTATACTTGTTTTTCTCTATTTTTCAAGAGGAACACAGTGGTGCAGTCTATTTTTGAGTTTTATTGACATAACTCATAGGTTTTCATGAAACTCATATTTTGTAATATTTTGAAGACTAATAAGATCAGACTTCCCATTAGAAGTGGCCCAAAGATGTAGCCCAGGAGGGGTGAACTCTGTTATCAGCAGTTGTCTTCATTTTATGGTTTGCATATATATTTTATTTTCTTATGTGATTGATTTAAGAATTACAAATTTCATCTTTTAAGCATGTTTATGAGTAATTAACATATAAATTTCACATGCAAATTAATGGTTAAAAACATCCTGAATATTTTCAGAGCAAGTTGGTATCAGAGCAGCTTAACCATTGCATTGTGAGTTTATGTTAACTTAGATCCAGGCTAAAACGAGGTGAAGGTGTAGTTGAAGCTTTTAATCCAAATATTGTATGTGCACATCGAGGAGAGAAAATGGAAGATGAAGACTACGGAGGAGAAGATGAGAATGCCTTCTACAAGGCTTTCTACCATATGGGAGACAGAGTAGAAAGGTTTTTTGCATATTATCAAGAGAGGTTGGAAAATAAGAAAACAAAGAAGGATAAAGTAAAGGATAATGCTCAGGGAAAAGGAAAAGTCCCTTTTGAACCTTTTTCTCCATCTTCTTCTTTTTCTTCTTCAATCTATAGTGTTTCTTCTACAACTCCAAAGAAACAAACTGAGAAGGCTAAGTATGATTTAACTTATTTAAAACTTGATATTAAGTTTGAATTTCCCACATATAGTGGTGAACTTAAAGTAGAAAAACTAGATGATTGGATCAGACGGATTGAGGTGTATTGTAGGATTTATAATCTTGCAGATGACAAGGAAAATATCCAATTAGCTACTTTTCATCTTGGAGCCACCACACTCATCTGGTGGAAAAGTAAGGTGTAGGAAGACCTCCATACAAAAAGGTAAAATTATTTCTTCCTGGTATGAATTTACTACTGCATTAAAAAAGAAATTTTATCCATTAGGGTACATACATCAAGCCATGATGGATTGGAAAAATTTAAGGCAAGGTAAAGGTCAAAATTTACAAGAGTACACTCATGAATTTAGAAAAAGATCTTTAATTATTGGCATACCTCTTTATACTCAAGAAACTCTTCTCAAGTTTATTGGAGGATTACATAGTTATTTGCATCATACAATACTTATGTTTAATCCTACTAACCTTGATGAGGTATGTGTGCAATATGCACACATTGAATCCAAAGGGAAGAGTGTTCATGATGTTCCTTCAGCTGAATCCATCGAGGCAACATGAGGAAAGGAAAAAGTGAAAGGTAAGCATGAAACTACAATGAGGAAAGGTGAAGAGAGGCATACATGCTCGCATTGTCAAAAGAAAGTGCACGAAGAAGAAAAGTGTTGGGTACTACATCTAGAACTAAAATCAAAGTGGTTTAAGGATCAAAAAGGGAAAAAAGGCCACGGTTATTGTTGAGGACCTTGGATCAGATTCCTAGGATGAAACAAAGATAACAATCATAGGTGTGAAAGGTAAAGCTATTGTTGGTAATGATTCTAACATTTGTCCTTTATGTGCTTATACTTCTTAATATCATGTCAGTTCTAAGGATAAAAAGAGGAATGCATTGTTTCATATAAGGGTGATTATGAAACAAACTAAGATCGACACACTTATAGATAGTGGATCCCAAGATAATCTCATTTCAAAATAAATAGTTAAGTAGATGGAATTAACAACAAAACCACATAAGAAATCTTATCGATTAGGTTGGGTATGCAAAGATAAAATATTCCAAGTAACAAAACACTTTGATCTAAAATTTGCATTTACATCTAAGTTAGTAGATGAGGTTGAATTTGATGTGGTCCCACTAGATATATGTGGAATTGTGTTGGGTAGTTCATACTTATATGATTGAAAGGAAATTTTCTATAGAGAACATAATTAGTATCACTTATTTAAAGAAGTAATTGAGTACATAGTACATTCACATACCTTTGAAAACAAAAACTCATTGGGAACTACACAATAATTAAAAAGGGTTGTTAATGCAAGTCAGGATTTAGCACTTATGTCTATGCAACATAAGGAGAAAGAGAATCCTAAGCATGAAAAGGAAGTGTCATTTCACTACAATGCACCTCTTATGGTTGGTATTTTTTCTATGGTAAAAAATCAACATGATGTGGGTACAATCTCTTTCATATGTTCAATTTTGATATTCAACTTATTACTGATCAAGAGTATATGGTTTGTTCCTGCAATATTGAATGAAAATTTTATGGAAAAAGTGATTAATGTACTTTACAATGTTATTCCTGTGTTTATTGTTGTTATTACGAGTCATATGTACATGTTCCAGGAATAATGGACAGGTGATAGAGGACAAGTGAGAAGAACATGTCCTCACCTGAATTGTGGATGATTTGGGATTTTGGTGGTCCAAAAGCTTCTCAGTGGAAAGGTTTGATCCAGGATGATTATCTCATGGTTGATCATAATTAAGGTATTCAAAAATTAAATTAAATATTAAAATATTTAATATCTCATCAAGATATTTATGGAAACGCTTGTTTCACGAAAAAAGACCTCCGTATGCAAAAGTTATAAAAGCTTGAAGTTTCAACAAATTATGGTTTACATTGACAAAAAAGAGGGTTTTGAGAAAAAAATGGTAATGTAATGTTTTATAAAATCCCCCCATGGGAATCTTAATCATATTCCAATACATTGTCATAGCATGAAACCTTTGAAACCACATGTGATAATCCTAAATTATATTCAAACCATATCCATTGTAACCATATTCCATAGTTTATGCCATCGTAATATTATATGCCAAACATAGCACATGCTAATTGCGTCGAGAGGCGCTCTACAGCCCAGTATGGGGTAGATCTTGTAACGTTACATAACGTTGTAACGTGTAATGTTGTAACGTTACGTAATGTTACATAATGTTATGTCGGCTATAAAAAAAAATAGAAAAAAAATTAGAAGTAACGTTACATAATGTTATGTCGGCTAAAAAAAATAGAAAATTAGAAAAAAAAACAACTATATAAATAGCAAGAAGTATCACAAACTACATCATAGCTAGCTACCTTGATCCAGCAACAGCAACAACCACTATGATCCACTGGGACAACAAACAGCAACAACCACTGCGACAGCAACAATAAACCTAGGTAAAAATTTTAAATTTGCTAATCGACAATCAATTCAGATATTCTTTTTGCCGGTAATCAATTCAGATATTCTTTAGATATTCTGTGGCTGATATCTAGGTTCAAATTATTTTCATATTCTATGGCTGATAGTCGAGCCACTTATTTCCAATTTCTTTCACCAATACGTTTAGCCTAGCTTTCAATGTGTTACGCCTTACCTTACTTACATACGCATCCATCTTTGAGGGAGGGAGGATGTGAGTTTTTCTTTTCTGTCTCGCGCACAGCGGCTCCTTCTGAACCTAGAAAATGTTCGGGCGATATTTAATGGGCAAGAAAAACATATCAAATTACTGCTATATAAAGCTTATCTAATTGTATGATTCTCAACTTCTCCCTAGAAGAATTCTTGATTCAAATGGTGAGAATGTGATAAAAATAAAAATACAATGACAGCATAACTTTATTTGTTTGTAGTGTGGAGCAGCATCATTTCTAGCACAGTTGAAGGGACGCGTATTCATACTGAACCTTTCACTTAAGTTCTAAGAATTCCATAGTGTTAATTAGACTCCCCCAAATATCAAGCTTCGGTTGGACGTAGTTTGTACAGATCGATTCATGGAAAAAGCATAAAAATGTCTACATGGAAAGAGGTAAGCCTTAATTTTTTGTACAAGCAAATTGATTTAATCACTGACATGACAACCAGGTGCGAGATCTTTCATTATGGACTTTCCTTAATTGTTTGGTAGATGTTGTTGTGAGAAAACCACCATCCATTTCCTACTGTGAATAGTCGATAGGGTTGTAGTTAAGCACATAATTATAATTCGCCATTAAAATTTGAGACAATTTTGGGATTTTTTCGTGACATGTGAGAGTCAATGGAAGATCACCGTGTCACTGTTCAATTATTCTGGAAAATCAAATCAGATATTTTGAAAAGCACTCTAAAAATATCGTGGAAAGTTCAAGTTTATTTTATGTATTTATATTGTCCGCAGGTGATATGTTTATTTTATTTTTAAATAATAAAAAATTTGATATGTTTTTATTTTTATTTTCTAAATAATTAAAAAAATTATAGAAGATATTGATCTATTTTTTAATTGTCAAAATATTTTAATATCTATACAAAATTATTTACAATAAAGAATATCCTAATCATAATGTACTAATATATTTATGTTTCAAAATTATTTACAATAAAGAATAAATAAAAGAATATTTATACTTGTAAATAAAAAATTTAATCTGGGGGAGATGTTGAAATGTTCTTACTTAACAAAAACAACACAATATGAGGAAGATGTTGTAAGGTTCCCATGGTTGTATTGTACATTTGCAAATAGTTTTAAAACCATGTGCAAGGCCTCTTAAACAACCCATGGTTTTATTGTGCATGGTTTAGGAGAGCCTTGCAAATGGTTTTAAGACCATGTGCAAGACCTCCTAAAAAACCCATGTTTTTAGGAGGCCCTTGCATATTGTTTTAAAACCATGTATGGGGGAGATGTTATGATGTTCATACCTAACAAAATAAAAAATATTATATGTCAGCCATAAATAATATTATATATTAATAATAAAAATATTATATGTCCACCTTAAATAAAAATATGTGTCTTTTAGTTTGAATCAAATCAATGGCTATATATAGGGCACACCAAATATAGCTCCATGAGTGCAATACTTAAGAAGAGGTTTGCACTTGGAGAGATTTGATCCCTCTCGGCGCTTGATAGAGCCTAGGATTTGGATCTATGCTAGTATGTAATAAAACATATTCCATAGTTTATGCCACCGTAATATTATATGCCAAACATACCACATGCTAATATATAATAAAACATTTTGATATTACATGCCACAAACTATATAAAATATACAAACTATATAAAATGCTGATATGGGGAGATCTTTGCGGATTTAAACCTGCGACCTCCTCCCCCAATGCCCATTGTTTTAACTAATGCGCCAAGCATACCCTTTGTTAAAGGATTCAATGGATATTTATTATAAGTTGTGGGCGCAAATATGGGGGCCCAAAAACCTCCTAAAACCATTATGAAATCATGGTTTCTACATAGTTTTCAAGATAGTGAACATAGTTGATTGCACAGTTCCCAAAGAGGTATTGGCGTGCTTCCCAAGGTAGTTTTGCATGCTTCCCAAGGTAGTTTCGCACACATATTGAGGAAGTTCCTATACATATTTTGAGGGAATTTTGGCACGGATCACGACATGGAATCCATATACAGTCCATACATTTTTTCTTTTGTGCAGAATTGTTGTCTCGAATTTCATGCCAGAGGAGGCCTCATGAAAAGGTATTCAAGCTTATACTCATTTTCTCAATTTTTTGAGAGGAACGTAGTGGTGTAGTTGTTAATTTATTTGTAACTTCATAATGTATTTACTTGTATATTTCTTATTGTATTTCATTTTACCCCGACGGAGATGTTTATTCCTCTGAACGGGAAAGTTGTTAATATAATAAAGTCATGTAATGTCATTGAGGTTAACCCTCCATTGTAGGTTGGGGAAAAAGTCCCCACAGTTGAGTGGTATTAGGGTTATTACACTCTCCTAGTGACGTCAGACCTGTAGAGTAATTGTCAAGTGGAAAACTACTATAAATAGAGAGTGAGACTCTCTATTTGAAACACACACTCACTCAACTGTAGTGTATGAGTGAAAGAGGAGGAGCTCGCACAAGTGAGAGAGAGAACAATTGTTGGAGATCATCTTTGTGTTTTTGGGTTTTACTTTTGATATTGGTGTTCATTCTATGTCTAAGGAAGTTGCAGGGTTTTCTCCTTTAGTGTTTCCCCAAGGAAAACTCTTTGTGTCTCTTGTCTCTTGTGATTATTAATGTCCATGTTATTCTCTGAGATAAGATCCTAGATCATATTAATTAAATGATAAAACTTTAACATGGTATCAGAGCTAACCTGTGAACAAGACACTGTGCACCTACAAAATCTAGGGATTATTACTTTTTTGGACTCTCTCTATAGATCATCAACAAAAGGACGCTAGGATAACTCTCCATTGAAGTGCACATCTTTCTATCAAAGCAGAATTTGATTCCTCGCATTTTCAATTTTTGACCTGTCACTACCATGGGAAATAATGGATTTTCACAGAAGAGGAATTTTTGCGTGAGCCTCGCATAGGATTTCTCTCCTCCTCAAAATCAAAATTTAGAGACCAACATCGAATTTTTTGGTTGGGTAGAACTCTAGGAAAGTAAAACCCTAATTTGAAAACCCTAAAAGATTAAAAGTAGTCATTTTGGTGCATTCTCTATATCTCGATATTGGAGACGGATTAGGAACCAAAACATTTACATATAGAAGATAAATTCTAGATATACCCTGTGTAAATGTTTCAACCTTATATTCAATATATTATGGGAGATATGATTCCTCCAATTTAGGGTTCCAGCCTGTCCCAATATTCATCCCTAAACAGGACACCTAGGGAGAATTGCTATATCTTGGGATACGAAGGTCCAAATGAAATATCGTAAGATGTCCTAGATAAGGCACGGAATTTAATTTCTTTGGAAAAAAATTTATGCCCCTAAATTGAAACAGTGACACATGGACATCTGTACAAATTCTCTATGCTGAACAGTCCTAAAAAAGGTCACCTTGGGAAAACTCTCATAAGTCCCAATTGATGAAACGCATTCTGCTCAAACCTTCAGTGTTGGAAATAGGACACATGAGGCTATTTCAGTGCATAGTTTCATAAAAAGAGTAGTAGTATGTTCAGAGATATTACATAAACAATATCAAAAAATTCTGTAGAAGAAATTGAAGAAAACTAGGGTATCAGATATTTTGCAGTTCTGATCATAGTTTTGGGAAAATGAGTATGCTTCTCAGCTCACCTTGAGGAGGAGAATATTTATAAAAAATAATATCTAAAATATTCCAAGTTTTTAAAAATAGGGTTTCTCTGACAAACCCTAGATCAACCATCTTTGGAACCGGGACGAACACCTCAAATCGGACCTTCGTGATCCTTAAAGAAATTGACTTGAATCCGTATTTCAGTAAGAAATTTCTAGGATCCATAGGGAGATGAGGATAAGGCTAGAGCCAAGAGAAGCATTGTAGATCCTATTAAATATCATCTCATCCCTCATGTGTCATCCTTGAAGACACCAAAAGGAAGTGTTTGATGCTATGACAAAGCAATCGAAGAAGAATAAGATATTGTTATAACCATCTTGAATATGCCTCCTAGGATCACGAGATTCATTCATTTGAGGAATTTGTTCTAGAAGGAAGTGATTACCTTTAGCAGAATCTGGGAATAATTCACACAATAAGAATCTCGACTCATAATAATAGAAGAGAAGATGGGAGGAACTGAAGATCAAGCTCTCACAAAGATCCCAAAAGTGATGAGGAATATAAGGACTCAATTCTTGAAAAAACTCTTATCAATCTTACCATTTGGATAAGAAATGATGATGTTATGAATGAAGAAGATGGTGAAGATGAAGGCTCAAGAAGGAATCTACCCATGAAACAAATAAAGATAAGTATTTGAATTGTCTTTTCCTATATATCTAGTTGTTTATATGACATTGTTTAGTTATTATGCATGATAGAATGGTTGCACTAATGATAGTATACTACTAATATGCATGTGATGGGTAATTATCCCATGGTGCTATACAACACTCCATTGCTACTTATCTAGAATGAAACCTCTTTGTTGACATAATAGATTAGTGCACAATCTCAATGATGTCATGGTAGAGATGGAAGGAATCTAGAAAGTTTCTGTCAGATATGGATGAATGTTGTATTGGCTATAATAGTTGCATGATTATATCTTTATGCATAAGAATATTCCATTATGAATATGCCTTATGAAATTTTTCTAACCATACAACTAATGCATTTGACTTGTAAGAAATATCACATACAATCGCCTATAAGAAAAGAAGGATGAGACTTGTTCCGAAGAACAAGTGACGACATTTCAAGATTCACTACAATAACAATACATGAAGATGAACCAAGAAGCTTCCATAGCGAGAGAAAAAGATTCAGAAGAATATAAAGAGAATGGTATATGAAGAATAATCCAAGGAAAGCAAGAGGCCTCAAACACAATCTAGTTATGTTGAGCAACATAATTGATGCGGAGCGTTCCAACTATGAAGAAGGAGCTAGAAGAAAGGAAAGGAAAGTACCAGTTCAAAAAGAATGATGTCTAAGATGTGGTATCAAGACCTGAAGGGAAGTCCACAGTGTCTTCCAAATGGATCTACAAGATACAACAAGTAGTATATTGAAACATCTAGGGATACAAGGCAATATTCATAGCACGAGGCTTCTCACAGAAAAGAGGCATAGACTGCAAAAAAACATTTGAAGCCACTAGAAGTTAAGACACATGACAGGCAGACTCATGTGTGCAAATTAAATAAGGCCTTGTATGAGCTCATAAGTCACCCATGGGATAACACATACATGAGGAGATTGAATATCACCTAGAGTGATGAAGATCTTAACCTTTTCTACAAGGTTGAAGATGAAATCATATAGAGGATGACAAGCTCACAGATGGGTGCGAGAAGAATTTTTGAAAAGGTTCAAGATAGAGGATCTTGGTATCTAGTGACCCTAGTTGGATACATAGAATATTAGTAGCAGAGGAAGCTACTTGTCACTCCAGTACATAATGTTTCAATACATGGAGTATGAAAGGTAGAGGGAGAATGATGCTCTGCTTCAGAGGGAGTGACTGCAGAAGATCCCAAGGTTCGACATTATACGACAGGATGTATATCTTACTGATGGCTCTAGGCTTTACTGAGAGTAAAGAAAATTCCAACCTTTACTTAAAGGTTGAAGGAGGAATACAAATGATGTTATGTTATATGTCGATGACTTGTTCTTGACAAGAAAAGAGGAACACATTAAAGTTGCAAGAAGGAGACTTGCTGCCGAGTTCGAGATGAAGGACTTGGATATGATGCACTACATTCTAGGAATGGAGGTGTCACAAAATATGGATGGAATATTGCTTGGACTAGGGAAGTATGCAGTGGATATCCTGAATAGGTTCAGGATGATGGACCACAAGTGCATGGCCACACCTATGGCATCGAACATGAAGCTATTAAATGATGCTTCATAAGAGTTGGTTGATGCCACGATTTATCATCAAATGATTGACATGTCATTGATGTACCTGATGAACACGAGACCATATATTTTCTTTGTCGTGAACACATTGAGCCAGTTCTTGATGGATCCAAGACATGTTCACCTGATTGCTACAAAGCATATTATAAGGTACCTGAGGGGTGCAGTTGATTATGGGCTCAAGTATGAGGCACATTAGAAGATCAACTGAGAAGGTTATGTGGATTCAGATTGGGCAAGAATTTCCATTGATAGGAAGAACACTTGGGGGTGTTGCTTCAGTATCAGATTAGGTGTGATATTTTGGTTTAGCAGGAAGCAGTCTTGCATGCCACTGAGTATATTCAAAGAAGAATATGTCACAACTTGTTTTTCTAGTTGTGAGGTAGTATGGCCAGGGAAGCTACTATATGATTTGTTTGATCTCAAGATAGATGCTACTTGTATATATTGTGACAACTAGAGTTGTGTGAAGTTGTCGAAGAATCCGGTGTTCCATGACAAGTCAAAGAATATCGAGATCAAGTACCACTATATTAGGGATATGGTGCAGTGGAGCAGTGAAGCTCCAATATTTTGTGACGGATGAGAAGATATTTTATGTGTTAACCAAGCCGTTGGCAAAAGTGAAGTTTGGGTAGTTCAGATAGAAGCTTCATGTTCTTCAGATCAAGGTTTCCTCCAAGGGGAAGTGATAGACATGAGACCTTCCCAGATGGTAGTAGGTGTGTCCTACCATGTCAGTGGATGTAAGTGCTGAAGCCTTTCCTTGATGGTAGTAGGCGTGTCCTACCATGACGGTGAATGTGAATGAAAAATAGTTGGATTTGTAGATGAAGAACTACATCGATCATGAAAAAGGGTTGGCACTGTAGACTTACATCTATCATGAAAAAGGGTTGGCTCTATCGATGAAAACCTACATGGAGGCTAGGCCTACATCCAACACAAAAAAATGTTGGCTATGTAGAACTTCCTATGACGAGTATATTTGGGACATAAGACCATTTGCTCGAGATAGTGGCAAGAGTGTTAATGATGATCAAACTTTGATGATGATCCAATGATGAAGACTTGTGCTAATGAACTGTTTCAAGAGAATACCTTCCTAGTTAAGAGAGAGTGTTAATGTATTTGTAACTTCAGAATGTATTCACTTGTATATTTATTATTGTATTTCATTGTACCCCGATGGAGATGTTTATTCCTCTGATCGGGAGAGTCATTAATATAATAAATTCATGTAAACTCATTGAGTTTAACCCTTCATTGCAAGTCGATGAAATAGTCCCCATAATTGAGTTGTATTAGGGTTATTAGACTCTCCTAGTAAAGTTGACCCTATAGAGTAATTGTCAAGTGGAAAAATAGTATAAATAGAGAGTGAGACTCTCTATTTGAAACACACACTCACTCAATTGTAGTGCATGAGTGAGAGAGGAAGATCTCGCACAAGTGAGAGAGAGAACAACTTTCGGAGATCATATTTTTGTTTTTGGGTTTTACTTTTTCTATTGGTGGTCATTCTATCCCTAAGGAAGTTGCAAGGTTTTCTCCTTTATGGTTTCCCTGAGGAAAACCCTTTGAGTCTCTTGTCTCTTGTGATTATTGACGTGCATGCTATTGTCTCAGAGAAGATCCTAGATCATATTGATTAAATGATAAAAATTTAATAGTAGTATGTTTCTGAGTTTGACTGATAGACTCATAAGTGTTCTTGAAACTCATATTTTGTAAGCTTTTGAGGACTAAAAGATAAACCTTCCCATTGGAAGTGGCCCGGAGACGTAGCCTAGGAGGGGTAAACTCCATCATCAGTTGTTGTCTTCATTTTACGGTTTGCATATCTCTTTTATTTTCTTATGTGATTGATTTCAGCATTAAGATTTTCATATTTTAAGTATATTTATGAGTAATTAGCACATAAATTTCACATGCAAATGAATGGTTAAAAATATCATGAAGATTTTCATATCAACAAATATATGAAAAACCTTCCAAATTTTTCTTTGGGGTAAAGGAGGTAGAGTATTTCGGTCATATTCTATCTCATGAATGTGTCAAGGCAGACCCTAAAAAAATTAAAGCCATGATGGATTGGACAATTCCCAAAAACTTGAATAATGTTAGAGGATTCTTAGGTTTAACAAGGTACTATCTCAATTTTATTCAGAACTATGGAATAATAGAAGCACCTTTAACAACATTATTGAAGAAGGAAGTACTTTCTTAGACTTTAGAGAAAAGTCAAGATTTTGAACAACTTAAAGAGGAAATGTTTAAATCTCATATTTTGACCACACTAAACTTCACAAAAACATTCATTGTGGAATGTGATTTCTTAATAAATGGAATCAAGGTTGTTCTAATGCAATAAAGATGGCCCCTCGCATTTGAAAGTCGACCAATGAAGGGGAAGAACTTACATAAACCCATTCACAAGAAGGAAATGGTGGAAATACTACATGCACATAAAAAATGGCATCCTTACCTAATAGGTGGGAACATACAGGTCAAAAAAAATAATGATAGTCTTAAATACTTCTTGGAACAAAGACTATATTCAAAAGAGAAACAAAAATGGGAAACCGAGATGTTGGGATATGACTTTGAAATCATATATAAAAAAGGGAAACAAAATGTGGTGGAAGATGAACTCTCTAGGAAAGATGAGAATGTTAAGGAATTACTTGTGATTTTGATTATGCAACATGATTGGGTAGTAGAAGAAAGGGAAGAATGGAAGAATGACCAATCTTTGTGGACACTCATTCAAAATATATAGAAGGATTCTAGTGTATCAGATACTTTTGTTTGGAAAAATGATTCACTATGGTATAATGATCACTTACATATATGTAAGAACTCCGAACTCAAACGAAACATCCTTTTGGAATTACACATGTTGGCACAAGTCTAGAGTGCACAAAGTGAGGTACCACCAGTGATAGAAAGGTCATCGACAAGAACAAAGGACCAACTACGAAGGGTAAAGAAGCCAACAAACAAGGAATTTTTTGTCAAGTTAGTTAAGAATGGGTCAATTGGACCATTTTTCAACAACCAAGTGAGTCTGTAAATAGAAATAGAATTGTAAGCCTTTTGGGCATCTTAGTAACGATGAAGCTAAGAAATATATTTTCGCATCTTTACATTGTATCTTTTTTCATTTGTGGGTTATGAGTATGTTTTGGCATGGGATTTGGTCTTGTTTTCTGGTAGCCTCTTTCGGCATTATCTCTTGTGTTCTGTGATGCATGAGATAATTTAATGAAGAATGAAAAGAATTGTGCTATGTCTCTATCTTTTATTGCAATGTGATTGATGTGAAATAATGAAATAGTTATTAGTTCAATATATGTCGATATGTAGATCTAGTTAAATACATGTTAATGTGAATGAGGTTAAAAGCGTGACCTCTGATTCATGTTGCAAAAGAGTCTGATATGATGCATGTATTCTCTCCACTACGAAAACGTGGTTCATGTAGCCCTCCCTGGACATCTCAGGTGAGACTGCACCCGCTCTGTTGGTGTTACTAAAAAGATTAAAATATTTCCATGCCGACGTTTAGGGAGTATGTGTATAGGTTTGTTGGCAGTAGTGCAGAGTGAAACCCTGTTGACAGAACTATGTAAACAAATGGTTCTGTTGTCAGGACCATAGTGTGAAAAAGGAGAGTAGTTGTATCATCCAATGAAACCAGAAATCTAGGACTGGGTTGATAAGAAGACCTAATAATTTGATGAAGAAGAAAACTAGAACTCAAGATGGTCAATGAAGGAATGGTTGGAGAAGTACATCTATTCTGATATCTACAATTTTTTTTCCTCGAATTCCTAATATTACTATATGAATGGTTGGTACAAACTCACTTTTCAAAAGAAGAATTTCTAGGGAGGAGAACATGAACACTGGAGTCTGGAACTAATCGAGCAGCTGTGTAGGGTCAACAACAAAGCTTTAAGAGTTGTCGATGTCTCGATAGACAAAATTTTGGNGAAATTTCAACTCAAAATGGGCCTCCTAAGGAAAATTAATAAAATAATAGTTAAAATAATAAAATAATATTTATTAATTTTGGAGGAAGAAAAGAAAAATCTACTTTTCTGTTCGTATTTTTGACATATCTCCCTGCATTTTTACTCAAATTTCGATTGGGAGAGCTCGTTGGATGCAGAATTAAATTCCACATCCAAAGAGTACCCACTTGGCATACTTTTGATGGGCCATGATACCCCAAAAATAAGAAATACCTAAAAAAACGTGATGATCATCATGTTTTTTCAGGTATTTCTTTTTTTTGGGGGTAGCGGGGCCCATCAAAAGTATGCCGAGTGGGTACTCGTTGGATGCATAATTTAATTCCGCCTATAAAAATCTCTAGTGATTGAAATTTGAGTAAAAAAATAGGGAGATATGTCAAAAATATGAACAAAAAAAGTAGTTTTTTTATAATACCTATCCGCAAATTTATATTAAAAAATTGTTGAAGAGGTGCTCCCTTTTTGAATTTTAAAGAATTTTGATTTGATAATACATGATGAAATAGAATTTGTATTATTTTTGGAAGGCCCCATTTTAAATTGAAATTTCCTCTAATGGATACATTAATGAGTTCACTATCGATACAATTAAATCCTACAACAACACAGACTGGGAATTTTTTAAGGGACCCCAAGGGAGATATCTATTGTCATTATAATTGTGGATCAATATGCTCATCTATGAAAATGAGATATTAAAGATGGATCCTGATGAGTAAATATATGGTGTGTGGATGTTATGGGTAATGCGAAGATGCGGGATTTATGAAATGATGTGGGCTAGATTGATGTGAGTAATGACAAGATTGTGAGGGAAGCTGAGGAGGAGTGTGGTCTCCTACAAAGTGGGGTGAGGTTCCGACCAGAAAAGAGGAGGAGGAATGAGGAAGAGAGTCCTAGTGTAACCGTAACGAATAAATTCCAAATGGGATGAAAAGGGACAAATAAACCCTACAGTAATGAAGGGAACAACCAAGATACCCCTAAACCTAAGGAAGGATGGACCCAGACCTATAATGTACGTACAAATCCACGCACCATGCCAAACTTGGGAGGAAGAAACATAATTTCTTGGTAGGGTTTTCATGTGTTCCTGCACAGTAGTAATGATATAGCATTAAAAAACACCAGTAGAAAACATAGGATGGAAATTGACGACAAAAATCTACCTTTGTTGCAAGGTAATGGAACTGAGGATCTAGAGAAATACTAGTTCTTGTGCAAAGTAGTATGGATAGTGAAACAAATATAAGACGATGTAATCAAGAAAGGACAACTAGTGATGACCTTTAGGGGTCGGGCATTGGATTGGTATATGAAATGTGTGCAAGTACCGACTGGTCGTCCAAATAAAAACCTTGCATAAATAAAGATCGGGCAGATCGATGAATTTAAGAAATTGAAGTCAGAATCGCATTATATTACAGAATTAAAGGAAATAGAGCAATTCCACAATGAATCAGTATGGGATTTTGGTCATAGATTCAAGACTCTAATGGCCAAGGTTAGCTTCAGAATGAGTGATGTACATCATAAAGAATGGTTCATTGCATCCTTAGTAGTTGACATCTACATGTCATTGATGCAACAAAACATCACATCCCAAGAGGAAGCCCTGGAAATTGAGATGAAGTTGGAGGCTTCACCAGTTGGAGAAATAGGGATTGGAATGAGCCAGATCTAGTCACGGTTGGTGAACCTTATTATCCAATTGCATGATATGAAGAAGAGGAAAGAGGTTCATGAAGAGTTATGGTGCAGTATATGTCGATATGAAGGAAACAACAAGGATCATTTCCATGAATTCCATGAATACTTACAGTCTGGAGCACTGAATCCACTTAGTCAAGGAGGAATTCCCCAGGGCCTAATTTTTCTAACAAGAGGACATCGATCAGAAGAATGTGTGTACTTACAAAAGGTTCTGCCAAATCCAACCAATATTTTTTGTAACTTCATTTGGTTAGTTGTTCATGAAGAAAAATATTATAGATCTTATGATTTTCTCCAATGAAGAACTATGGATACATATTTTATGAAAGGAGGGGAGAAACATCCAATAGAGAGAGCTCAATCAGAATTGAAATATAATCAACTGCAATAGCAATATAATCAACTGCAACAGTATAATCAACCACAACAACAACTCAATCAACCATAGTACAACCAACCACTATATCGACATCGAGGAGGATTTTGTGGTGACCACAATGGAGGCTTTGGTCGCAAAGGAAATTTTTGTCCAGGTCGAGGATAAGTCATTTTCTATACTTGGGGAGTAGTATGACGATATCAGATGGATTATCTAAATATATCATCTCAGTGTACTTACTATAGCACAGTTGATCACACTGTTGAAGACTGTCCACAACTAATTACGAAATAGCAAGCTAAGAATGTGCCACAACCACAATCGAACCAAAATACAAATGAAAATCAAAATCCTTGTCCATGTGTGCAGAAGATATCGACTGAAATAAGGAGTTGACAAGTGCATGTTGTCGTAGTAACAAGAGGAGGAGCTATGACAGGACAAGATGGGCCACTTCCAAATGTTCAACCTATATCTTGAAAGAAAATACAATTTCATGTCGGAGTAGAAAAAAAAACCTTCTTCAAAGGAAAAGACGCACTAATCAAGAATAATGGGAAGTTACCAGTTTATGAGATTCCACCATGTTTTGATTCAAAAAATTCACCAAGATTACAAGGGAAGGTCAGTACCTGAATTTTTTTCTAAAAAATTGTATAACATTAGCCAAGGATCACGATGTGTTAGTAGATATAGAAATATTTGTGTATTAATAGGAAGAAGGGCGACAAGATCTCCCACTCAATTGGTTACAGAAGAAGAAAATCGGAAGAGAAATGAGAATGAATGCCCAGATTGATGAATATGATGTAGATTCCATCATTTTGGATCTACAATCAAATGTGAACATCCTAATCAAATAGACATGGGAAATGATGTGGAAGCTGAATATAGTCTAGTCCCCCATACAAATTTGTCTAGTAAATCAAGCCAAAGTTTCACCGATTGGTTGAGTGACTCGTCTACCTATTGAAGTGGAAGCACTGAAGAAATATGCATATTTTGATGTTATAGAGATAGTCAATAATACCATTGCTTACCCTATGCTATTTGGGATTGATTGGGAAATGTAAAACCTAGCAGTTTTCAATTTTAAGAAAAGGACAATGACTTTCAAAATTTGCAACATGAGGGTCATTACCCAATTCGATCCCCTGGAAGGATAGTGTTATATTGAAGCAATAAAAGATGTCGTCATGGAAGGATGTGAATTTTTACAATGTATTCAAAGACTAAATAAATCCCACTATTTATGGAGAATTGGGATGGTGAAGTATCACCTCAACATTTTTAGACTCTGATGAAGCGTTAGAAACTTGGCAAGAAGCGGTTGCATGAAGTATCAATCATAAAGTGCACACGAATCACTTTGTCGTTGTGATGGGTAATGACCAAAGTATTTAATATGCCAACATACAAAGGATTACCTAACTTAGTAGCCTTCATCAATGAATTTGAATACAAAGTATGAGAACCACAATGCTTGCTGGAACTAGAAGAAGCACTAAAGGCTACCCGAGCAAGATTGTGGGATGCGCACAATACATTGATAGAAAAATGGAAAATATGTTGATGATTGATGGAATTTCGATTTGGGGAGGATGAATTCTATAAGAGAAAGAAATACGATGGAAGAAATAATCCAAAAAATATCTAATAACATGTCAAATATCATGGAAAATGAGGCCAAAGGAGGAATGGTTCACGCGTTCATCCATACACTAGATGAAACACCACAAAGATGGTATGTCTCTACAAAGATGCAACGAGAAACGACAACATGGGAACAACTAACTACTAGCTTCAGCCATACTTTCAATTTTATAGAAAAAATTCGTTCATCCATAGTGCGCTACAAGACATCCGCGACAAAGTACTAGAGATAGTTTCAACTGAACAATCGATGGGACTACAATGGACATTGGCACCACAAATGATGATGGATTGTTACAATGTCTCAGGAGGAACTAATGAGGAGGATGATCTGAGAGTCATATATATCTCAAAGTCAAAAGGAAGCCACGACATCAAAGCACCAGAAATACCCTTCGACAATTCAAACATCCAGTGCAGATAAAAAAGGTCAACATTGAGACAATGGAAAATACAAATTTTTGTAGTACTAGAGACTATTGGGATGATTCAATAATGGGGAAGGTCACCGACCTACTACATGAGTTTCAGGACTTGTTCCCAACAAAATTTCCCAATATGAAAATAATTTTAGTAGACTTACATGAAATGAAGATCCCTTTGAAACCTGACACAAAACCAGTGAAGAAACGACCATATAGGTTGAATCCTAGATACAAAGAGTGCGTTAAGGTCGAACTAGAGAGGATATTGGATCCAAGGATTATCAAACATGTCAAAGAATCAGAATGGATAGTCCTGATGGTTGTTTAGGACAAAAAGACAGGTGAATTCTCAATCTACGTCGATATGAGGAAATTAAATGATGCAGGCCTTCATGATCCATTTCCCACACCATTTATCAACGAAGTACTAGAATGGGTTGGAGGATAGGAATTCTATTCATTTACAGATGGATTTTTAGGGTACCACTAGATAAATATTGTGAAGGAATATTGTCACAAAACCACCTTTGTAATAGAATCATTAGAGGAAATTTCAACTCAAAATGGGCCTTTTAAATTTTATTCAAATTCCATGTCATCATGTGTTAGCCAATGAAATTGCTTTAAATTTGAAATACCATATAGTTCTTAAACACTTTTTCAATATAAATTTGGGGATAGGTATCATAAAAGAAACTACTTTTTTTGTTTGTATTTTTGACATATCTCCCCATGTTTTTACTCAAATTTCGATCGGGAGAGCTCGTTGGATGCGGAATTAAATTCCGCATCCAACGAGTACCCACTCAGCATACTTTTGATGGACCCGGCTACCCCAAAAATAAGAAATACCTGAAAAAATGGAATGATGATGTTCATCATTCTGTTTTTTCAGGTATTTCTTGTTTTTGGGGTAGCGGGGTCCGTCAAAAGTATGCCAAGTGGGTACTCGTTGGATGCAGAATTTAATTCCGCATCCAAAGAGCTCTCCCGATCGAAATTTGAGTAAAAACATGGGGAGATATGTCAAAAATACAAACAAAAAAATAGTTTTTTTCTTTTCTTCCTCCAAAATTAATAAATATTATTTTATTATTTTAACTATTACTTTATTAGTTCATTTTAGGAGGCCCATTTTGAGTTGAAATTTCCTCTAATGGGGGATCTTTGTAGTACATGGTGATGCCATTCAGTCTCAAGAACACTCCTGCGATATTTTCAAGGTTAGTTGTTGTTGCATTCAAATATTTCATTCATAAGTTGTTAGAGGTATATATGGATTATTGGACCATCTATGTCTTGGTAAAAGACCATACCGCAAACCTTCGATCGATGCTTGAAAGATATCTACAGCATCATATTTCATTGAATCTAAAGAAATGTATATTTTGCTTACCATTTGGAATCCTATTGGGGCACATTGTATGCAAGGAAGGAATGTTGGTCGAGCCAGCCAAGATAGCAATCATAGTCGAACTACCAGCACCAATGATCGTAAATAAGTTGAAGGCCACATTGGGACACATAGGATACTACATAAAGTTTATAAGGGGATATGTAGCGATCACTACGCCAATGGAGACGTTACTGAAAAAATATGTGAAGTTCAAATAAAAAGACGTGTTCCAGAAGAGTATCGACGTAATAAAGCAAAAGATGGTCACAAAACTGATAATAGGTTTTCCATATTGGACGAAGGAGTTTCATGTCCATGTTGATTCTTTTTCAGTAGCACTGGGAGTGATATTATCCCAATGAGGAGAGGGATCAATCGACCACCCGATCGCGTTTGTGAGTCAGAATTTTTCCACTGCGGAGAAAAATTATACAATTATACAAAGAGAAGGGTTGGAAATGGTATATGTGTTGCAAAAATTCTACCACTATCTGTTACGGGGGCACTTCAAAATGTTTACCAACCACTCAGCACTGAAATACTTAGTCAATAATCCTACGTTGGGGGGGAATATTTGTCGGTGGTTGCTAGTGTTCCAAGAATTTGACTTTGAAATAATTGTGAAACCTAGAAATTTGAATGTAGAGCCCGATCATCTATCAAGGATAGAATCAGGTTAAGAACGAGGAAAAATCGAGGAAGGAATACATAATGCACAATTATTTATATTCAGAATGGTTGAAGACCATTACGAACAAATTGTTCAATTTTTGGAGACAAGGAAAGCGTCTGAAGAGTTCACTACCAGTCAAAAGAAACATCTAGTCAATTAGACAATTGGAGTGATGACCGAGGAATTCCAAATAAAACACAAAATAAGTACTCCATATCACTCACAATCTAGTGGAGCAGTCGAAGCACTCAATAATATATTGGAGAATGCAGTTACTAAGCTATGCAGCGTAAATCACGATGATTGGGATATGAAAATCCATGCGATACTATGGGCCTATAGAACGACATGTAAAATATTGACAGGTCAGACACCATTCAATTTGTTCTATGGACAAGAAGCAATGATTCTAATGGAGTATATTTTTCCCAATCCGTGTATAGAAGCAGCAAAAGGAATGAGTGATGAGGGAGAAATTGAGGAAACACTAGATCAATTATTACAACTCGAAGAGGATCCCTTTATTACAGGTTTTAATCGGCAGGTAGAAAAGGATTGACAGAAAGTATGGCATGATCTCCATGTAAACACGAAACATTTTCAGCACAAAGGCATGGTTTTTCTCTATAATAGCAAGTTTTCAAAGCACCCAAATAAGGTCCAAATGCATTAGCTTAGTCCTTACATAATAAGTGGTATTACTAATGGAGGTGCGATACAGTTTCAAAAGTTAGATGGAACATTTTTTCCAAACCTAGTAAACGAAAGCAAGCTAAATCCCTATAGGGATACATCAGCACAACAACACTTACGAAAATAGCAAGTGAAAAAAAAGAGAGAAGAAATTTTGATAGGAGTCTATCGACAAAAAGAAAAGAGATGACAAATGTTGGTTGGAATGAAACAAGGTTGGGAGCTTGTCAACATCCGAAGGAATTTGAACTCATCAAATTAGGAAATAAATGAAGAAGTTATGAAAGGGAGGTTGAGGACACAAGTGGGAAAAAGTTGCATTTAATGACCAATGAGTGTGCCAGATTTGCAAAATTACCAGATAATTTAGTCAATCAATTGAGGATTTGGTAATGAAGACCCAAGATCCGCTTGAATAGGAAAATTGGATGTTATAAAAGCAAGACGAGGGGCATGGGTCAGTCCATTGTGCAATCGTAGAAGAAGAGTTAGAGTGAACATTAGCGGAGAAGAGAAGTGATGAAGCTTCCATGTCACATATTATTTTGAGCATGAGTACATAGGAAACACCAAGGGTGATGGAAACTATCGTCTAAGAACAATCACATATTGTTTTTGCACCTGTACAAATAGTCAGGAAGAAGAGAAGTTCCACTCGACCAATAAATCTAGAGATAAGATCCTAAATGACTCATAGCTCTACATGGGTCATAGTAGCAAAAGGGGAAGAAGGCCCATCGACCACCGCAAAAGATGAAACAACAACAAGAGGAAGAAAAATAGGGTGTCACCAAGGAAAGAATGGGTGACAGCAATACAACTTGGAAATAATGCTAAGTATACCATTTATATGTCAACGACACCAAATGGATTCCATGTCATGGGAAACATAGTGCAGTGACTGCAAAATTTGTTGTATAGCGACCACAATATATAGGCATACCCAGAGTGCACTAAGGAAACATATGAGGAAATAACGCATGGAGAAGGAGGTCTAATCACAAGAAAACTAGTGCAATGGGAATTGGGTTTGTAGTGATCAGGGATCTTGTCAATAATCCATATGCCACATGTTTGGAGATCGCAAAAAGTGAAATAATGGGTAAAGCAACTGCTAGCATGATTTCATGGAATATACTTATGGTTGGGCACCAAAATTTTGATCACAATTGATCTGATTTCCCATATCACAAAATTACCCAAGGAAGGGGTAGATCCATCGCAATATTTCCAAGGGAAGGATAATGATAAGAAGCTTGCTAAAAAAATGACGACCAAAAATGGTGAAGAGAAGGAAACCATAGAATACCTGATTGACACAATCAATTATCAGGCGGTTAGAATCGCAACAAATTTGTTGATGATCAAAATAGTGAAGAAGAATCAACCTCATCAATGCAAATAAGGGTTCATTGCATCGACAAACTAGTGTGCAGTGGGATTACAAATGAAATGGTTAGTATTTTTGTTGAATGTCTTAATGGAGGACATGGTACTAGCATAGGAGACATGTAAGGAATTCACATATTCATGGCTATTAATACTAATTGTGTTGGTTGGCTGGATGGAACCAGCACACTACCATAGTATAGAGACTAAAATCGTCAATGTGTGTCGAGGAGCACAATAAAACATTTGCGGGTGCTAAATGCCAAAGAGAGGCAAAAAAACAATAATAGGCAATTCTACATTTACAGAGACGTGCTGAGATCAGAAGCGGTAAATATTTTTCCCCTGACAGAAGAAGTTGTGTAGAAGTACCGAAGAATTGCAATGTTGTAGATAGGGCCTCAAGCCATATTTATTCAGGAACATGCAGACCCACAGAAGCAGTGATTGATGATATAGTACAAGCTCAATGATGCTCAATGACGTTGAATTGGATTCCATAGTGGAGGAATGTCTTGAACAATGGAAGGTTCTGATCGATGAAGACCAACTATTAGACACATAAAATGGGCCATTACTAGATGTACCAAAAGATCAAGACAAGACAAAGGATTCATAAGACAGAGAAAAATCACACGATGAAGCATCATTGACAAGTACAACATAATCAGAGCTCGAAAAACAAAAAGAAGAACCAAGGACAAAGTGTAAGTTTAGTAAGGTCAGGGGAGTAGAACTTCCAGACAAGAGAATAATATAGTAGAAACAATAACCAGTGTGGTAAATGAGAACCGTGCAAAAGTCACGCAACATGTGACTGGATACGTTCATCAAGTATCACAGCTACACTAGATGCTAATTGATGCAATAACTGCGACAAGGAAACCACAAGAAAGAACAACACAAAGGGAAGTCAAAGTGGATATCAGCACAAGGCTGAGGCTAGTGCAGATCTTACCCACTACAATAACAACAAGGGATGAATACTTGGATTCCACACTATGAAGGTATGACTTGATCAATATCGATTTGAACATGAAACCATTGTTCATGTTGGAACGCATTCATAATGCAACAAGTGAGGAGATCGACGATACAAAGAGAGACAATAATAAATGAAAGAGAAAAGGATTTTGAAGACATGCAAAGATTATAACACAATGTCTCTATGGGATGGGAAAATGCACCTGAGGTAAGTAAAGATATGCTTGCAAAGGAAAAACCACTAATGTTAGTAAACATTATTACATACCTATAGAAAGATAACGAGGATCTATAGGATAGGGTGGTACCTAGCACACCGCTTGAACATGTTGTAAAAAGGAAGGGACAAATTGAATATGTCACAACAAAAATCGCAGAACTAGAGAAGGAATCTAAGACAATTGTAGAAGATGTAACAAAAGTTTTGGGAAGTATATTGCAGGATGAATAGTTGCACAAGCTAAATGTGCAACTCGGTGAAGCATAAGAGAAGCTAGAATCCTTAAGGGTATTTTTTAAGATGATTCCACTATTAGCACAAGTGATGAAGGCATAAAATATTAAAGAAATGCACCATTGGGTCAACAAAGCACACACATGGAAGAAAAAAAGAACATTAGACCTGGACGAGCTTCAGACCAAAGTGGAAAAGCTGGCACTAAAGGAAATGGAAGGAATGACACAGATCAAGGATAAATTGGAGAAAGCTCAGCAGATGGGTGGTGAAAATCCAACATAACAAGAGGTGGAAGAGTGTGCAACACTCAGGACATTGGCCAAATCCATTGTCGACCAATTCAAGGCAGCATATGATGATTTCAAGGCACAACTAAATGCACCAGTATCTTCTAGCTAAGGTGGCTCGAGGATGAGTGACATTTTTATGTTGGAGTCTCATTGGCATGAGTCTAGAGCCCACAAAATGCAGTACCTCCAGCAATGGAAAGGTAATTGACAAGAAAAAACCAACCGCTGTAAAGAAGCCAACGAACAAGGAATTTTTGGTCAAGTTGGTTAACAATGGGTCAATTGGACCATTTTTAATTGGCTAAGTGAGCCTATAAATAGAAATTAAATTGTAATCCTTTGGGAATATTAGTAATGGCGAAGCTGAGAAATATTGTTTTTCATCTTTACTTATATGATTTTTGATCTTTGGATTATGATTATGTTTTGGGATAGGATATAATCTTTTTTTTTGGTAGCTTCTTTAGGAGTTATCTTGTGTGTTCTGCAATGTGTGCGATAAGTTAATGAAGAATGGAAATATTTTCACTATGTCTCTATATTTTATTGCAATGTGATTGATGTGAATTACTGTAGGATTTATTAGTTCAATATATGTCCCTACATAGATCTGGTTAAATACATGTTAATGGGAGTGAGGTTAATAGTGTGATCTCTGATTCATGTTGCGAAATATTCTAAAATGATGCATGTGTTCTCACCATTGTGAAAATGTGGTTCCTACAGCCCCCCATCGACATCTCAGGTGAGACTGCACCCGCTCTGTGGTTTTTGCTCGAAAGAGTAAAACCTTTTCAATACGATGTTTAGGAAGTCTGTGTCAAGGTTTGTTGGAAGTAGTGCAGAGTGAAATCTTATCGACAAAAATTTGTCAACAACACACCTCTCCTATTAGAGGGCACTTAGGATTCCTAAAAATGTGCCACAAGGTCAAGAATAATTTTTTTGGGAAGGTCTTAAATCTATTGTTCAAAGGTTCATGATAGAGTTTTTGGTTTTCCAACAAAATAAGGTTGAAATAGTTAATACCTCATGTCTTTTACAACCATTAGAAATACCTTGTCAGCATTGGAAGAAAGTTTCAATGTATTTGATCACATGTCTACCCAAGTTAGAAGGGAAGAATGCTACTATGGTGGTTGTCAATATACTCACAAAGTATGTACACTTTTGTGCACTCTCTCATCATTTTAATGCAAGTATAGTTATTGTATCCTTCATGGAACTAGTTCATAAGTTGCATGGAAACCCACAGATCATTGTTAGTGATTGAGATCCAAATTTCAC
Source organism: Pseudotsuga menziesii (assembly GCA_001517045.1). Classification (NCBI taxonomy): domain Eukaryota; kingdom Viridiplantae; phylum Streptophyta; class Pinopsida; order Pinales; family Pinaceae; genus Pseudotsuga; species Pseudotsuga menziesii. The sequence continues at coordinate 10,258 of LPNX010166765.1, read as the reverse complement.
TGGAAAATTTTGGACTAAACTATTTTCCCATTTAGGTACCTGGTTGGTTCATAGTTCATCCTATTATCCTCAATCCAATGGGAAAACTGAGATAGTGAACAAATGTTTGTAAGGATAACTTCGTTACTTTGCATCTAACAAACAAACAGAAAGAGTGAAATGGTTATATTTGGTAGAATGGTGGTATAATGATTCATTAAGTATGTTATAAAAAATGTCTCAATTTATGGAACTTTATGGGTACCATCCTCCATCTATCACATATCCCTTAAAAGGAAAATTCTAAAGTTCAAGTTTTGAAAGATCACCTAGAGCAACAACAAGAAGTTCTCAAGTTATTGAAGGACAACCTATCTATGTCAAAAAATAATGTGAAGCAACAAGTAGATCAACATCGCAGTGAAATGATTTTTGAGGAATGGGTTTGGGTATTTCTAACGTTGCAACCTTACAAACAAATTCCCCTCAAGAAACTAATTAAATATGCATTGTATAAATATAAGCATTAGCAAAGGAATAATATTGAATTGGGAGTTATTACCTATCAGTGGTATCAGAGCTTGGCTATTAGCCATAACTCCTGCCTGCTGCATTTCAGTCCTGGCATTCTGCTTGCCAGTGCATTGCCAGACTACCTGCTCCATCAGTCTTCCAATCGCATGCATTGTATGCGTTACTCCTCCATCTACCTGCATTTATTCTCTGCTAAAATGTTTGAATTAGCTTATACTTAACCCTAATTCTCTCAATAACGTATAGTTTGATCTCACGAATTCCTCCAAAACTGCCAGCGCTTCTAAATATCTCTTGATATCTATTGTTCCAGTTTCTCCGCATACTGTGTCCTCCTCAGTCCTCAGAGCTGTGAGAGCATGAAACGCTTCTACAAGCCCTAATTTTTAACATATGTTTCTCTAACTCTAGTGCGCCTTCATACCACAATTTGCTACAACCTTTTCTGCATGTAATTGTTGCGTCTTTCTTGTTCTTGATTTCCATTGAAATCGATCCAAGATGATTGCTGCATTCTCCTACTGACTGCTATGTGAGCTGTGAATTGGTATGCTGCAATTTCTGAAGACTTTCCATGACCACGTGAAGTGCATATGAAGAATTCCTGAGACTGTTGAATACCTAAATTAACCCTAGTTCGTGTATCTCTCTCTTTTGTGATCCCACGTTTTTGTGATCCCATTCTTTGTCGTGATGTGAAAGACTCAATGTGGAGATCCCGTGAATAGTTGTGTTTGGGTGTTGAGGCCTCCCCTTACTTGTTGAATTTTCTCTCTCATTGCTGTGAGCTGTGATACATTTCTATTGCTTGATATTGGTGCATTCAAAGTTGATGAAGATTCTACTTGAGCTCGTTGAACTATCAGTGAGCTGTGAGCTATTGTAGTTGAGTTGTGAGCTATTGAAGTCTTGTTGATGGTCGTTCACTTGTGGTGATTTGTTTCAAATTTCTCACTGATCTTTGACTGCATGAATATTCCTCCACCTAAAAAAAAAAAGGATTCTCTGTCGCTCGTCGCAGCTGGGTGACTGCGTGTGATTTTCAAAAATATCGATGAGTATTTTCTTTTGGGATTTTGTTGGAGTCCATCTTGTGGTGGCTGGACTTTTCTCTGCACTACTTCCATCCTTGACAGTTGTGGTAGCTGTACTTTTCTCTGCACTACTTCCATCCATGGCTTGTTTCGGTTGGTCCCCTTTTGCCTGGATCGATGGAAGGTTGATGAACTGAAGACCAACGTGAAGACCTATGACATTTGAATTAATTTGAAGGTTATTTTTCACCCTATAAAAGGGATGCATAATGGACCACATTTACAGCATTTGAGCTATCATTATTTGTGCGGGCAGAGACAAACATTGAGGCTGCGTTGGAGGTAAAACCTTTGACCGTTGGAATAAAACCCTAAATCTACCCTACAACTGCTGCCTTGAAGCACCAATGCTGTGAGCTGTAAGTTTGTACCTACGTTGAGTATATTGGCTGATGAATATTGGCTATGTATGAAGAAATCATTCTGATATGTTCCTTTGAAAACTAGCACTGTCATGTGACATGAAAATATTGTTGTAAACGGTTGCAGAGCTTATTATTTTTTTATGTTTGTACACCGCCATATAAATTGTATTGCTGCAAAATTGTCTTAGACTGATGTAAATACTATGACAGAGACATAGACTTGCATAGTGAATAGAGCTTGTTGAAGACATTGTTTATACTAGCTAGTGCATATGTAATTTTACAAGGACTGTATTGTAAAAAGTAGCAGAGACTTAGACCTGCTTCTTTCATATAGCTGAGATCGTTGACTGGTGCTAAAAATTTTCTTATGAACTTGTTGACACCATATTAAGATTGTAAATCACCTCGACAGAGGCTGTAGACCTGCAAAGTTTTTGTTTTTCTATTATCTCATTCTCTTCGTCATATTAAGTTCATTACACTAGCTGTTGCAAAAGATGCAATCTTTGGCATCAATAGTTGGTGCCACTCTCTCTGGAAAAGATCATCCCAAAGAAGAAAGCAACAAGAGAGGCAGAGGAAGAAGAAAATTCAGAAGTAGAGGGGGCAGAAACAAAAGATCATATTTGCAGTGCAAGCATTGTGGAAAGACTGGGCACACATCAGATCAGTGTTGGGCTTCGTGGGACTCCATCAAAGACAAGCATAACCAGAAGAAAGATGACAATAAAAATCAATATGCTAGTAAATCTTCTTATTTTGCTCATTGTATTGTTACACATTGTAATCTTGGAATTACTGAAATGACTTCTCTTTCATCTTATAAAGATTGTTGGCTGCTTGATACTGGTGCAACATCACACATGACATTTAGAAAAGACTGTTTTGAATAACTTAATGAAACAATAGATCGCATAGTTTACTTTGAAGATAAGTCTAGTCTTAAACCAAAGGGAATGGGCACCATTCGACTGAAGATGCTTGGATTCCCTGATTTCTTGTTGAAGAATGTCTTTTATTCTCCAGAGTTGCAGAGAAGCTTGCTGTCCTTGGTGGAAATTTGACAGCAAGGCCATTCCATCCGCATGTTTGATGGAATCGTTGAAATAAGAAATTCCTCTGACAACCAAGTCATCGTGACTGGATACGAAGATGGGAAGCTGCTGAAGCTCAAGGGTTCATCTGCAAGAGTTCAGAACTATGCCTACCTCTCTCAGCATGGAGAAGGTAATTTGTCATCTAGTTCATTGTGGCATGCAAGATTTGGTCATCTAAGATTTGGTCATCTAAATTATAACAATCTTAGTTTGTTGAGAAAGAATGTTGTATTTGGTTTTCCCACCATTCCTAAAGAGAAGAACAAATGTGATGCATGTATATTAGGGAAACACAGTAAGCTGCCATTCCATGAATCTAATTTCAGAGCATGTAGGAAATTAGAATTAGTACATTCTGATTTATGTGGCCCAATGCCAACTCCTTTAGCAAATGGGAATAAGTATTTTATGACATTTGTTGATGACTACTCAAGAATGTGTTGGATTTACTATTTAAAGACAAAATCAGAATCATTTCAAACATTCAAATACTTTCATGCATTGATAGAAAAACAATCACAATCAAAAATTGGTACACTTTGTACTGATAATGGGAAAGAATACACTTCAAATGCTTTTGAAAATTATCTTCGCCAACATGGAATTGCACATCAGACTACAGTTCCCTACAATCCTCAACAAAACAGTGTAGCAGAAAGAATGAACAGAACCATAATGAATATGGTTCGCTCAATCATCTTTTTCAAGAATGTAAAACTAATGTTTTGGGGTGATGCAGTGAAATGTGCAGCATATTTGAGAAACATAAGTCCCTCAAATGCGCTTGATAACAAGACTCCACATGAAATGTGGTTTGGCCATCTCCCTTCAATCAGGCATCTCAAAGTTTTTGGTTCCACCTATTATGCCTTGATTCCAAAGGAGCAAAGAAACAAGCTTGGTGCTCGAAGCAGAAAATGTATTTTCTTGGGGTACAAAGAATACTCCAAAGCATACCATTTGTATGATGAGGTAAACAAGAAATTTGTTATTTCCAGAGATGCCATTTTTATTGAGACTAATAAAAATGACTAGTCCATTGAGAGACAACTTGATCATTTGGAAAGTTATCCTCATCCAAAGACATATTCTGAAAATGAATATGAAATTCCAAACCTTGAAGGGGCGATTCCTATTCTGGATCAACCTTTGGAATTTCCATATGAAGCACCAACTCCCCTGCATGAAGAAGTTCCTGCTACTTCACCTGAACAAGAGGTTCAACTAGATGATGTGATTGAGAGAATTGGAAGACTCTCAATCAATGCTGAAGCACCGCCAGCTGATCAACCAGGACCATCACGGAATATTCCTAAATGGGCCACAAAGACACTTGAAAGTGTCCATCTGGATGAAGTTGGAAAGACAGGAACAAGAAGTTTGAAAAGACATGGAGGAGAAGCAGATAATTCAGGTGATGACATGGATGTATCATTTGATTGTGAATTTAATTTATCTGCTAACTTTGAACCAAATTCCTTTGAAGAAGCTTCTACTCGAGTTGAGTGGAAAGAAGCTATGCAGAATGAGTATGATGCACTCATAAAGAATGGAACTTGGAAGCTGGTTGACCCTCCAGTTGGAACCAAACCAATTGGCTGCAAGTGGGTGTACAAGAACAAATACAGATCATATGGCTCACTTGACAAGCACAAAGAAAGGCTTGTAGCAAAAGGCTATGCACAGAAAGAAGGAATTGACTATGAAGAAACATTTTCTCCTACAGCAAAATGGGCTACCATCCATACCTTACTCTCTTTCGCTGCTCAGAAAGGGTGGAAAGTTCATCAAATGGATGTGAAGACTGCTTTCTTGAATGGAGACTTGAAAGAGAATGTCTTTATGTCTCATCCAGAAGGATTTGTTGTGAAAGGAAAAGAACAAAAGGTATGCAAGCTTGTCAAATCCTTGTATGGCCTAAAACAAGCACCTCGCGCATGGTATGAAAAGTTAACCGAGCATATTTTGAAGTTAAATTTCAAACATTTTGATCTTGATGATGCGACACTGTTTATAAAGAAGGTTGGAAGATCTGTTGTGTATATTGTGGTGTATGTAGTTGATCTTTTGATGACAGGGAATAATGAGAGCTATATAGCATCCATAAAGAAAGATTTGAAAAAGATCTTTGAAATGACAGATATGGGACATCTCCACTGTTAATTAGGAATTGAAGTCACTCAACATCCTAAGTACATATTCCTATCTCAGAAGAAATATGTTGGAGAACTACTAAAAAAATTTTGCATGACATAATGCAACCCTATCTCTACTCCAATGGAACAAAAAATGAAGCTCACATCAATCAAAGGAAAAGAATTTGAAGATGCGACCAAGTATCGACAACTTGTAGGGAGTCTGAGTCTACCTTACAACAACTAGACCAGATATTTCTTATGTTGTTGGCATACTTTCAAGGTTCATGCATAAACCTTGTGAAGGACACTGGTCAGCTGCAAAAAGAGTTCTAAGATACTTGAAGGGGACTCAAGACATTGGACTCAAGTACTCTAAAGTGGATGAATTCAAACTTATTGGGTACTCAGACTCATATTTTGATGGCGATAAGGAGACAGGAGTATCAACTTCTGGATACACTATGAGTCTTGGATCACCAGCTGTCTCATGGAGATCACACAAACAGTCAGTTCCATCATATTCAACAATAGAAGCAGATTATGTGGCTGCAGCTGAAGCTATGAAAGAAATAGTATGGCTCAAGAAGATATTTGAAGATTTGCAAGAAAAACAAGAGAACTCCACTCCATTATTGGTTGACAATACTTCTGCAATCAAGCTGGCTAAGAATCCTAGATTCCATGATCGAACCAAAAACATCAACACAAAGTATCATTTGATTCGACATCATGTAGAGGCCAAGACAGTCCATCTTCGACATTGTTCCACAAATGATCAAATTGCAGACATCTTCACCAAAGCGCTTGGACGAGAAAAGTTTGAAAGATTCAGAAACATGCTCGGACTTACGAACACCCCTTCAGATTAAGAGGGGGATTGTTAGAATATAATTCGTCGGGATTATATATTGTGTAAATAAATAAATAAATCTGAATAATTATGTAGGAAGCTGAAAAGGGTGGGCGGAAGGTGAAACACAACCGTCATATGCATTGTATAAATATAAGCATTAGCAAAGGAATAATATTGAATCAGGAGTTATTACCTATCAAATACAATAAATTATCACCCATGTACTATGGTCCTTATAAAATGTTGTGTACAATTGGTAGTATGGATTACAAAATAGAGCTCCCTTCATCTACAGGGTACACCCAATTTTCCATGTTTCTTTCTTAAATAAGGCAATAGGAAACAAGATCCCAATTCAAAATGTCTTTTTAGAGCTTGATGAAGAAAAAAAATTCATATTGGAACCTGAACAATCATGGAAACAAAAGCCAAACAACTACACAATCGGGATATTATAGACTACCTTATCAAGTGGAAGAACTTACCAGTTGAATATTTGACATGGGAATATGAGTCCTTCATACAAAAGCATGCAATACTAATCAAGCATTGAGGACAATACTTGTCTGAAGGGGAGGGGCATGTTATGTGCTAAATGTTTGCATATTACCCACTATATTGTGGCTCATTACATATTATTGATGTCGTATTTGGTCTATTAGTGGTAATTGTCATTAGTATTATTCTATTAGCTATGTCTACTTTGTTCCATTAGTAGTGATTGTACCTCTTTGTCACCTATGTATAGGAAGGAGAAATTTTAATTTGAATAATCTCATCTTGTCTTGTCTTATGTACTTAGGGAGGTTTCCCCTTCAAAGAGGCTTGTTATTCATCTCTTCTATTCATTATTAAGGTGTGGATTACTCGTTATGTTCTCTTTATGATATTTTCATGCTATTTTAAGGAATTTGTAGCTTAACAAACCTTTTGATGTTAACATTCTATAAATAATAGTATATATCATTTGTAAATATAATTAGCTGGAAGAGATTTGGATTTGAAACAATTCTAAGAATAAGAAATACTATATGTAATTCTAAATATGATTATTAATTAAAGTTGATTTTTTTTTAATTTATGAGTTGACTAATGTTTGGATCTTGTGCAAAACCACCTATCTATGAGAGCCCCTTTATCTAGGTAGTTGCTAGAAAAGTTAGTGTAGGTGTTTTATTCATTTATTTGGTATCTTGTGTGTGTGGTTAGATTTTAATCGATATTTCTATATGAAATGGTGTAAATTATTTATTTATAATCCCAATTACATGATAGATTTCATTTATAAACTTAATATCTTTCTTGAATATCAAAACATCTTAGTTCTGATTTATTATCCCTGCCATAGCAGGTATATTGTAATCAATTGCCTTTTGACCAAAAATTTAAAATCTGTTTTCTAAAGTTTAGCTTTGGAGTTTGCCAAAAAATATTTTAAATTTTAATAAAAATATTTGCCTTTGCTATTTTGTCAACTTCTAATTGGCCAATCAGGAATGATGTCGCCTTTGGAGTTTGGTATCTAGTTTTCACTTGACACATGGCTACTATGACATCAGCATTTATTTTATTATTAAATCCGTTCAGCATGTCTTATCTGCTGGAGGCTTCAAACGATGAGCTTGGCATTCCACCGAGATCCGTTCTGGACTTGAAGGCTGGTGAAGTCTCTCTATCTACGAAGGAAACTTTTGAGCGTTTGTTGGTGAGCCCGGATCTTAAATTCGTTCGTGAAAACTGGCATTTCGAGGATGACTTTCGGAACTATGAACTTCTTGCAGTGTATGAAGATCCCTGGGATGAGAACCAGCTGCTGCAGGATTATATGTCTACAGATTTTGTCAGCGAAAGCATGTTATTTGATGGGGATTTTTCTATTGCTTGAAGTATGGAAACTTCCGCTGGCCTATAATGCATGCACGATTTCTTTATATATGTATCGCATTCAATATCGTGCAGACGAGAAATCACTGTGGGATACATACACCACCATTTTAGTATAAAATACAAATTCATTCTTGGAATTGTTTGGCAAATTGTGCAGCACAATATTTTTGCAAATTTTGTATTCAAAATTTTAACACCTCTCAAAAAAATATTTTTGCAAATTTCGTATCTGACAATGCTTTAAAAATTTTAAGACCTTTCAAAAGAGTAAAAAATTAGCAAGCTACAATATGCACACACTCAAACAATTCCAGAATCCATGCAGCAAGTAATTAGCAGTTAAAGAGCAAGCGAGAACAAAACCGAATATAATCTTGTCGAGATTGCTATTCTGGAGGTATTCGTAAGCTAGTAGCCTTTCTGAGCTTTCAACACAGCCAAGTAATTTCATGAGATTCTTGTGCTGAATATGACTAATGAGATTTGCTTCATTCAGAAATTCATTGTCTCCTTGCCTTGAACCTATATTCAACCATTTAACTGCAACCTCTGTATCATCAGGTAGAACCCCCTGCAGATCAATGAAGTTCAAAATTATCTCTATTCTTCGTTATAAGTGATTTGGAGCTGCTACCTACAAATATCTAATTCAATTGAAATCAATAATCACAGGCCCAGCCCTTACTTTAAAGACGGATCCAAAACCTCCTTGACCAAGTTTGTTCTCTGCTTTAAAATTGGAGGTAGCCTCTCTCAGAATACCATACTTGAAAATGAGCTCTAGATTGGCTATACTTAGCGATAAGTTAATTTCTCCATCGCCACCTGTGAAAATATTCGTCTATGAGTCTTGTGTAGTGGAATAGGTGAAGAGTTCAGTAGATACAAAGCTAACAAGGTGCACACTGAATGATTTAGCAATTTTGGAACCTTTTAGTCGAGAAATATGTTCCCAACGTTTTGAACGAAGGCGATAAAGGGCTATGGATGCAATTAATCCAACGACAGCTACCACACCGAGAGCTATCACAATCTTTTTGTATTTAGTAAATTTATACACGAAGCCTTAGTAAACTGGCTATGTACAAAAGCAATATATTGCTCATCATTGAAAACTTATATGTGAAGGAGGATACCGGATGATGAAGAAATTTGGGGAGGACTTTCTCTCGGCAGCGACTAGATGGGGGTAAAGAACTGATGGGTAAAGAACTGATAAGTCTCGTAACGCAAATCATAGCCCATAGCATGGAATTGTCCTCCACCAACTCCAGATTTTCATCCCAACTGATTGGAAGTACTTGTGATATTTGACTTACCGGCATCTAAGCATGATTGGTAGCTTGTTGGGGACAGATATCTCCAACACTGGGCTAAGCTGCAGATTTGCTTTGACGGCGAAGAATCCACTTCAGATACATTGTTGTAATCTCTCAGATCACATAAAGTTACCAATAATACATACTAAAATACAAAGAATATTCACAGATACAAGAGACAAGAACTGATAAGAAGAACAGATTATATTATTCCCAATAGATCATACAAAAACCAAGAACTGAACTGCGTTCTTGAGTGGCTCAACAGCCTAATATACAGGTTACAAACAGTTACAATCATAACTACCTGTCGGTTCACCGAACCGACATGACTATTAGTTAACAGACTAACTACTATGTTTACTCAGCCGACCGACGTAGTCGGTCTCTCGACTTAGTCGGCTGATCGACTAAGTCGGTCTTCGTTCAAGTCGACTTATGTCGACTTGCTCCTTATACATCTCCCCCACAAACAAAACATTTCTTCGTCCCGAAGAAAAGGGGAGGTAAAAAAAAAATATTAGATTAGAAGTAGAAAAAATAGTCTGTAACAGGAGACTGCTACTGAGGTGGGCTGTGCAGGAGAATAGTTGGTCTCTTCTGTACACAGACTTCGACGATTGCTGGTGCTGTGATGGCAAGCTGATGTTGAAAGTCTGTCCAGGTTTGCAAGGCTTTCTGAATGTCGATAGTAAGAGTAGTAAGATTTGATAGTACCGACATTTTCTCTGCCATAGCCATCTCTGCAATATTTTCCATGTTGGGTCCCAGTAGCTGATTGTGTTCGTCCGCGGTCTCAAGGAGTCTCTTCATCTGCGGACAGATGTTGTCGACTTTCTCCAAGTTGGGAAGTACGTGCTGAACCCACTGGTGTGCCTCACATTCCAACTGCTACAGCTTAGTGTTTTCCATCACTATTTGATCCTCGATTGTCTGCCTCAGTTCTGTCTCAGTCGACTTCCTTCTTTCCAAGGCCTGAATGCCTTGTC
>LPNX010166743.1:57602-124585 GCA_001517045.1 Pseudotsuga menziesii | reverse complement strand
GGGGGGGGGGGGGGGGGGTGAATTAGTGAGCTAAGGATTCAAATCAATTTCAACTTTTTCTACCAATCCTATATCATTATTTCACAATTGCTTCAACAACATATTTATCAAAGAAAAATATCAACTAGGCACATTTCATTCATCAATTAAACACATCATTATCAAGACATTGCACAAGGGACACAAGATATAGTTTTGTAATATTTATATAAGTGAAGACTTCAATCTCCAATATGGGCTACAACCCATAAGATGGAACCACCCACCAAAATGGTTCAGTCAGCTACAACTTACTGGGATGCCACAACATCCAAACAAGCTTCAAATTGTCAAAAGACCAATAAGTCTTTCCCCAGCTCCACCCAACCTCTCTATATAAATTTCAGATTACAAATTACAATTGATACATCACACTCTTCCAAAGTTTTCCACAGGCACACACATAAAAAATACCAATCAACAAGTCTTCATTCTGTACTCAGCAAGTCATTCAACATACAACATACTACAACCCTATCTCAACTCTGTCCATACACCATTAGTACCTTGTCTTCAGTACTATCCACATCAGCATATAGGCTTCCAAACTGTTTAATTTAACACTTAGACAAAATTGTTTTTAACTTGTAAAAACAATTTTTCTTCTACTTTGGAAGATTGATTTCTCTCTCATGTGATCACCATAAGGAAACCTACAAGCATGACTAGATATCCATTTCAACAATGAACAAGACCATATCACAAGATAAATCTGTTGACACACACACAACCTCTGGCAAGCATTTCAAAATAGCTTCTCAACCTCTTTTGAACATCAAAACATATTTCTTCCCATTTTGGCAGACTCATATTTCACACGTGTGAATACTCTATGGAGACCTGAAGTCATGAGAAGATGCAAAAATTACCAAAGAAAGGATCCATGACATTTGATAAATTTACTTGCACAAAGACAACCCTTGGCGGGCATTTCCAACTGACCTCTCAAACTCCTGTTTTTAACACTTGGTCAATTTTCTTTTGTTCTCACTATGCAAAATATTATTTTTCCTATTTTTGGCAGATTGATGTTTTGCATATGAGAACATAATAAGACAACTTGAAGGTATGGATGGATAGTTAGTTCACCAAGGAACATGCCGATTCTACCTGATGAATTTTATCATCAAAATAACCCCTCCTTGCAGACATTTCAAAATGGCTTTTCAATTTTCTGAATCTAACACTTAACCAATTTTCTTGTGTTCTTAAAATGCAAAATAATATTTTTCTTACTTTTGGCAGATTTATATCTTTGTCATAAAACACTCCATAGGGTAACTAAGACCATGTTTAGATGCACCCATCCACAAGCTATAGCCTAACACTTTCATATTATTTTTCTCATCATCCTATGAGATAGGGTGGGCATTTCCCTGAGGCCACTGAGGTATCTTTTCCAGTACTGGAATATTGCAAAACAGGCTGAAACTCTGTTTTGGAAGACCATTATCTTTGCCATCAAACATCTTCTTTGATAGTTGAGACCATGGTGAGACAGCCTCTTCAATAAGCTATAGGATGATAGCTTCAGATAATTTTTATCATACACCTATAAGGTACGAAGGGCATTTTCCTAAGGTCACATGAGCCATCTTTTCCAACACTCACACAATTTTCTTAGTCTGGTCCAATCTGCCTAAAACACTGTTTTTGAAGGTTCATAACTTCTTCCTCAGCTACTTCCAAGACAATCTGAAGACATGGACAAGTAGGCCAAATATCCATCTACAAGACCCCCATATGGTGCGGGCATTTTCTTCTACACACAATTTGTGGCAGGAATTTTCTTAAGGCTACCTGCGCTAGTTTTCCAACACTTGGTCATTTTCCTATTTTTCACCAAATTACCATATTTTTCCAAAATGATTTTCATTAATTTTGTCATCAATGACAATCCAATTCATCACAGTATTCATGTTTTTCTTTATAGAAATTGGTATATAATATACTGCATTTAGAAATATTCTTATATTTAATGTATTTGACAAGTTACTGTTTGGTATGGTGTAGGTAAGACAATTACTTCTCACTACAAGGATTTTTCAGTATGAATGAAAATGCAAGGAAGCTTGCTCAGTTTAGAGCGGCATTAGAGGCGAGGGGAGATGGAAAATGTTATTTCCCTTGCTTTGATTGTAGGAGCTTGCAAAGAAAAAGAATTTTAACAATGACAACTGAAAGACATTGTAGGGAGAAGGGGAATGCTAAAGGGGGTTATGAATATCGTCCCTTGGTAAGAGGTTATTCAATTTTTAATGTATTCTCTGTAATAGTAATCATGTCATTAATTTTAGTAAAATGTCTTATCGTTTTATTATATGTTCTATACACACTAATTTTACTACGTTGTTTGTAAATATATAGACAATGCCCCCAAAATGTCCCCTTCCAAAGAGTTATTTGCCAAGTACTAGCAGAAATACTCATTTACAGGGTGACAAACATCTAGATCAGAATATTGAAGTTGATCAAGTTCTTAATGATGATATGGATGGAGATAACGTTAGTGATACAAATTAGGAAGATGAGATACATAGATTGATCCAAGACACATTTGCTCCAATGGATGAGGACAACCAGGATGATAATCATGATGTTGATCCTCTACTCGAGAAGGCACGTCAACCTCTTTATGAAGGCTCAAAAACAAATCTTCTATCTGCTATAATGTTGTTAGTGAACTTGAAGGTTTTGAATGGTTTATCAAACACATGTCTCACACAGATACTAAGGTATGTAATTTGTTAATTATTTATGTCTGCATGTTCACATGTACATCAAGGGTTGAATTTTTTCCTATATTGCTATTGTTATCTAATTTGTAAAGTATGTATGGGATATTGATGATTAATATTGTTTACATTGACTTATTATTTTGAATTTGGCAGATTGTTAGGTGAATTTCTATTGCTAATGTCAAATATTTTACCACACACATATCAAGAGATATATGTGATTATGAAAGAATTTGGAATGGAGTATCAAGCTATTGATGCATGTACTAATGATCATATCATATACTATGGAAAATATGCATTGGAAAATGAATTCCCACAATGTCAAACAAGTAGGTATCGAACCGATAAAGTGACAAAAAAGGCGCCTCACAAAGTTCTTCGTTGTATTTCGATAATTCCATGTCTCCAGCGGTTGTTCAGGAGTCAAAGTATAGCACAGTTTATGGATTTCCATGCAAAGAACATAATTCAAGACGATGTTCTTCGAATGCATGCAGATGGGTCTGCATTTAGGTACATCAAATAAAAGTGGCCAATTTTCAAAGAAGAACCTCGTAATGTTAAACTTTCGTTGGTAGCTGATGGTGTCAATCCATTTGGAGAGCTTCGTTCTACTTACTCAGTGTGGCTTGTTTTTGTTATAAACAATAACCTTCCTCCTTGGATGTCGATCAAGAGAGAGCACACAATGATGGCAATGATTGTTCTAGGTATTTAATTAATTTGTAATTTTTTACTTGAAAGTTTGATCACTAAATATTTCATTTTTTTGTTTCTTGCATGATAATTATGTCTTTTATACATAACGACATATAGATAAATATAATTAATGATGTATGTTGGACGAATTAGGTAAGTACCAGGTTAAAGATATGAACGTATATATTGAACCTATTATCGATGAGTTGTTGAAGTTATGGGCTGGCGTCACTATGTATGACATCTCTAGACCAATAGGGGAAAGATGATTTCAATTCCATGGAATACTTGGATGGGCAATTCATGACGCTCCGGGGTTAACACATTTTTGTGGTATATTGTTACTTTCTTTTGTTATTTAATATTATATATATCTATTGAAAATATCATGCATTATTTTAAATGGCAATTCTAATTCACTACACTAATTCATATATCTTGTAGGTCTTCAAACAAAGGGTAAATTTGCATGTCCAGCTTGCGGTCCCAGGATAAAATCTCGTCGTTCAAGAAGTTTAGCAAAGGAAGTGTTTGATGAGTATACACACTTTCTGCCTAAGAACCATAGTTATTGAACTACCGACAAAACAAAATTCAATGGTAAATAAGAGAATGGAAATAAACCATGAAGAATGACACCTCAACTATGGAATTTGGAATATAATAGAAACCGTCAAGGTATACCAAATTATTTATGTATTGTTGGAACATTGGTCAATACTTAGCTAAATTTATGAATATGCAAAAAAATATTTTTCCTACTTCGGAAGATTGATTTCTTGCACATGTGACCATCATAAGGAAAACTGAAAACATCGGTGGATAACCACTTCAACAAGGAACAGATCTATGTCACCCTATGAATTTTATTAGCACAAGGACATTGTTGAGTATGGTTGTCATTGATGTCAAAGGAGGTCATTAATGACAAAAGAAGTGTTGATATGGCATGTGTGATGAGGTTGAAAAACACATGTTGGTGTCTTAATGTCTCATGATGTCATTGTTACATTCTAGTAGTAGTTGGTAACGGTATGATAATTTGGGGATTTCGACTAAGTGTTTAAAAACTGCCCTAAAGTAGTGCCTTTTGAAAATGAACACCATAATTCATAAGAAGAATAAAATGTACACCATGACCTGCCATCCCATATTTTGTTGAAATATCTATCTAAACATGGCTCCGGTTCTCAGAAAAACTCCTTGAAGAAGAAGATACATGTCTCCCAAAAGAAGGATTTTTAGTCAAATTAGTAGAATTGCTCTAGGGAAATGCCTGCCATAATTTGTGGGTTGAAGAAAATGACCGTACCACATTGTCATCCTGTAGGTGTATGTTTTTTCTACCTGACCATGTTCTCACATTGGTTTGATAATTCTTGAGGAAGAAGATATGGATCTGCCAAAACAAGGTTTCAGGCCGTCTTACACCAAAGTTCAGTAAAATGCTCGCCTAGGGAAAATGAAGAAGAGTCTGGGAGTGAAAAAAACATAGGGGCGATCAGGAAGGAGTAATACACCATCTATTAGAATTATTTCAGGTTTTGGGTGAAATAAAAAATACACCTTAGGTTTTGGACAAATTGTCTAAGTATGGAATTATTGGTAAAATCTTCCTAAGTGGCCTCAAGGAAATGCGTGCCACTTCTCATAGGATGATGAGAAAAATTATCTGAAAGTAATAGGCTCTATTATGTTGGTTGGTGCATCCAACCATGGTTTCATATTTCCCAAAGAGACTTTGAGGAGGAAGATATCAATCTGCCAAAAGTGCCTCTCACCTTCATTTGCACTATCCCAGTAAAATGCCTGCCAAGGTTAGATGATGAGGTTGCAGGAGAGAAGATTGGCATGGTTGAGTCAGTATGATATTCATCACATTTTGGTTGTCTCACTCTCCAATTTTGATGAAAAAAATAAAATCACCTTGGTGACTTAGGGTTTGAAGAGATTTGTCTAAGTGTCAATAAGCAGTTTGGAAGACCATTTTCAAATGCCTGCCAAATGTTGGGTGTATGTCAATAGGTTCATCAATTGGCATGGATTTGTTCTTTGTTGAAATGGCTACCCAGCCATACTTTTAGGCTGACTTACAATGGTCACATATGTAATATATCAATCTACCAAAAGTAGGAAAAATACTATTTTGCATATTGAGAAACACAAGAAAATTGCCTAAGTGTTGAGAATAGGATTTTGAGAGGTAATTTGGAAATACCTGCCAAGGGATATCCTTGTGAAAATAAATTTATCAAATGTCATGGATAAAATTCCACCTGGACCAGTTTTCGAACACTTAGCCATGCCCAAGAATTTCTCCAAGGTTTATCTTGAAACCCTATTTTGGCATACTTATAACTTTCTCCTCAGAAAGGATTAAGGCAAACTGAGACCATGGCTAGATAGCCAGTTCAACAAGCTATAGCCTGATATGGTGGTGTGGGAATTCTATTCAAACCATGAATTATGGCCAGAATTCTCTTAGAGTAGTTTTGACTACTTTTTCATACTTAGTCAATTTTCAAAGTTCCACAAAGTTGCCATATTTTTCCAGAATGATGTCAGATTACAACACTGACTTCCTGATAGCACCAGAACACCATTATGTGTCTTTCCAACCTCACCATACATGCCACATCATCATACTTTCCATGTCATTACTTCCTTTGTCATTCCTCTGTCTTTCATTGAGTTTACCCTGCCATCATGTCTTTGGTTATCCTTTTGTCATTCACTGAACTCCTTTGATATCAATGACAATCACATTCAACCTATATCATATATTATATAAATCTTTGTTTTTTTAGTGAATTATGTTCAGCACGGTATGTACCTATATTGATTAATTAGTGTTAATTTGATTTTGTTGATGTTTCATGAATGTCGTTAAGGCATGAATGGGCTTCCACGAGGAATGAAAATTTACCCGATGCAATTAAGTAGGTTTCCATACTACGAGCACCTACAAATAGTTCATTTGTTTGATACAATGCATATTGGGAAGAACATAACAGAATTGTTATGACGAATATTAGATGGAAGGAATGACAAAGAAAGAATTAGAAATTTTTGTAGTGACATCCAAGAAGCTAATCATGCATTGCAAAGTGTGATCGTTAATTCTAATGGTGATGGTCGTCAACAAAATATTAGTCTTCCTTGGTGCTTGATGGAGCAACAGAACAATATTGTAAAAGAGGTCATCAGAAAAAACAGGTTTCCGACGGGGTTTTCGTCTAACATAAAGAATATCTTAACGAAAAAAGTGATTTTGGTGGGGTTAAAACACATGACTGGCATACATTCATTAAGGTAATTGTGAGTTTTTAATATATTTCATTATTGGTATGCACTATTTTATTCTCTTATTTGGAAATAAATAATAATTATGAGTTTTTTGATACAGTATGTTCTACCGTTATCTCTCCCAGACGACTTTGACAACAACATAAAACAAATTATTTATGTTCTTGGAAAATACATGAGGTAAGTAATTAATGTTTTATATGGAAAATGTACTTGATCCATGATTTGTAGCGGAACTTATTGACATATTATGTTTTTCCCACAAATTTTATATATGGCTTGATATTATTTTATTGCATCAATTCTAGGTGGATTTCCTCATAATAAATCCATAAAAAAGATATAAGGTATTGGAAGAGAGAAATTCCTCAACTAATGTGTGAAATGCAACAGTATCTACCTCCAACATTTTTCAATGCACAAGAACTCTACCTCATACACCAAGTTGAGGAGATTGAATTATGTGGACTGGTACACACAAGGTCAATGTGGATGGTGGAAAGATAGTTGAAGTCGTTGAAGGATCTTGTTAGACAAAGAGCACGTCATGAGGGTTCTATGGTTGAGGGATATATGGTATATCCATGCATGATGTATATTAGTGAATATCTACCTAAATTAGTATAAAATATGAATGTGCCTTGCATTTGGCATCTCAACTCCATCAACAAATTTGAAGGGGAGGTCCTATTGGGGAAAGGTACAATGAGGACCGTGAAAGGTAATTATTATATTTTGTGGAATTAATATATCATGTATTTTTTCAATTTCATTTTATCATACTGATTTGTTATTTTTTTTTATTAATCCTGCATATTCAACTGTATTAAACTATGCATGTAATGATATCTAATTAATGATAGTGAATTATTATTTTTTCATATAGTTTCTCGAGCGTGGGATGATTTACATTTATACACTGCAAACAACCTTGATTGGATGGAGCAGTGGATAGAAGATTGTGAAGAATTCTTCGGTAGGTTATCATGGGAAGGGGTTAGTGACATGATTAAAACAACTCATCATCATCAACATCAATTTCTTGATCTTACGTCGCAAAGGGAAGTTGATTTAGCCTATAGTATAAAAGATAAAAAGGAAAGTAAATTGTTTACCTGCATTTTTCTAGTTACGTCCCATTTTTTCAATGTATTTGGTTTGTTTAAGTTTTAAAATATATTTTCTAATCCCTATATGAAGTTTATTAATTCACAATGTATTTTTTACTTGTTGTCAATGTTGCAGTTGAAACATCACAAGGCTATGTGGTGTAATGGTTGTAAATTTCGTATCAAAATGTTGGATGATAAGATGAAAACCTCAGATTGTGTGATAACTGCAGTGTTTAAGGTCACCAATGTTTCCTCTAGAAGTGACAGACATCCATAAGAAATTGAGAATAGGTACTATGGGCATTTGGAGGAAATAATTGAGTGTGATTTTAATTCCTTTAAAATATTTTTGTTTGAGGTGAAGTGGTACAGGCTACAAATGCATGAATGTGATCCTGAAAGAACTGTTATTGAGAATGCTAATGGATTTACCATGGTTAATACAAGGGAATTTGAACTGGGTATAGAGCCTTATGTTTTTCCAAGTCAATGTGAGCAAGTCTTTTACTCAAGGGTACCAAGTAAAGCAGGTTGGTCATACATTGTTAGATACAATCCAAGAGGAAGACCGATAAAGTATAATCATCTAGATGATGAAGATAATCACAAAGAAGAAGATGATGATGATGATTCAGATTAGGAGCAGGTGGCTGCAGTCGATGTGTTCGATGAAGAAGTATAAGAGGTTGATCATCCATATGTAGTAGACTATGATCTCATTGATGATGTAGATGACTATATTAGTGAAGATTCCATTGATGATGATGTTGATGTGAATGAGCCTTCCATGAATATGTATTCTGAACTAGGTCCTGATACAGATGTTGAGTTAAATAAAGAAGAAGATCATGAATGATATTTAATTGTTGAAGAGTAGAGGCATGTTGGCCTGATTTTCTGACCTAGGCCAACTAAGGAGATTAAGCCCACACAAGTCGCTTAAAGCAGCTTCCGGTGTGTTTTGGATAGCAAAATCTCGCAGGTTATGGTCCTGCTACCAACTGAAATTTTCTCTTAAGGAGAAATTAAAATTCAGTAAAAATTAATCCTAATTTTATTTCTATCTAAATAAACCCTCAAATTAGTTTTCTAAAACCTAAGTTATCCTAAAAATGCTTTCTTAATGAAAGTCTTCGATTTTTTGAGGATTTTGTTT
The DNA here is from genome assembly GCA_001517045.1 of Pseudotsuga menziesii. Taxonomy (NCBI): domain Eukaryota; kingdom Viridiplantae; phylum Streptophyta; class Pinopsida; order Pinales; family Pinaceae; genus Pseudotsuga; species Pseudotsuga menziesii. The sequence continues at coordinate 115,532 of LPNX010166743.1, read as the reverse complement.
CAAATATTCTAATTCAAAAGACTATTATTATGAAATTAACCTAATCCTATTTAACAACTGTTAAATATAAACTACACTAAAACAAAACAAAAAACTAACTAATTATTCTATCCCAACTGAGAGTAATTTAAATACTATATTAATTATTAATTAATATTTTAAGTAAACAGAAAGATAAATGGTTAAGATTTAAATGAAAATATTTAAATCATTCACACTAAATCATTCAGTTATATATTCACAATAGCAGAAAATTTAAAAGAAACAACTACTTTAAACTTTTCTGGAATGTTTTATTAATTAACAATTAATAAACAACACTAAATATCTGAATAAAAGATAATGTTCATAATGAAAACATTGTAATAATACAAATGAAATCAAAACAAACATAAAGATGTATATTACTAAGATTCAAATTTTCAATAAAAATACTGATCAATTCAATATAATAACATACTCATTCAAATAGCAATATTGTGTTAACATAGTATAATATCAGATAATGAATACAATCATAACCAAGTATAACTGTACCAATAGTATAACTAGAAGATGATATATTGAAATATATATATAAAGTATTCAAAAATAGTACCGAACAGTGATACTAGTCTGAGAACATTAAGTCACACTCCTCCTCCGAAGATAAAACCACAGTAAAGAGATAAAAATAGTACTGAAATGACATTTCAATGATGTTTTTCTTCTCATACTCCATCCTCTTTTACATCGAAATTACTAGTTTATATAACCCCACTAGTCTTTCATTTCAGTTTCTAATAAGTGCTATAATGAATACAACAGGAGTCCTATTCCTACTTAGTTGCATCGAATCTCTTCAAAATGACACCTGTCATAGACATTATACTATGGGATAAAACTGTCAATTAAATGATTAGCCTGTATTATCTCCTGATTCATAGGAACCGACTTCTTCATGGCCATCTTGAACATCCAATCCTACCAGAAGCACCTATGTATGCCAACTGTGAACAAAACAGCCTGTGTTTGCTTAGGATAACGATACCATGTACACCTGTAACAAATGAAATAAAATTCTTATTAAAACAAGTTAACAGGAAAAATAAATAAAACCAAACATATTATATGCATGCCTGCAAAATCTATGATTTTGGAGGTATGCTCATCAAAACTTTTATTACCTATCAAAAAGAGAGATAAACCATATAACCAAAATAGAAATGACATCAAGTTCTATTTTGCAAATTGACTACTCTTCTGGCTTTAGAAAGTTTAGCTTTGAGCCTGATAATTATCAGCTTTTGTCGATCTACTTGCTCAAGCAAGTGCTGGTTTGTGTTTATCATTGATTTCTTGGCTTCTTTGTATCAATTCTTCTTCATGTTCATGTGCTTCCATCTATTAACCCAATTTAGTAATTCTTCCCTGAATGTTTTATTTTCTTCATCTTTTAAGGCTTCGTTTGCTTGGCATTCTTTTAATTCATTTTTTAACTGTGCGATTTTGGTTTCATATACTCTGTCAAGTACCTATTGAAGGGTTTCTTCATCTTGATCAGGAAATGTATCATCGGAATAAGAAGAGTCAATATTATTCACATCTTGATCTGGTGATGGAATGCTTATAAATGATGGCTCAAGGCTAGACCCACAAGCATCCATACATGATGGTGCTGCTTCAAACTTGCTTGGCTCAGCAATGCTTTTGGCCAATGATTTTTCATGATTCTCCTTTATGGGAATAGATTCATCCATATGCGTGGTCTCAGGGATCAAAGATGAAACATCATTCTCAAGTTGGACAACAACTGACTGAGCATTTTGCAGAATGATGACAGGAAAAGAGGTTGTAGTTGTCGTATTCATGCTTCGAGTAAATCTTCGTGTACGAATGAACACAAAACCTTTTGGCTCAAAACTTCCTCTGTCATAACAAACCTGCACTAACTGTTCAAGTTTTTGCATGGATTCATCACCAAGCTTTTTAGAAGTACACAAATCAGAGGGGGTTTCATGATTGACAGCATCAACATTTTCATCATTTGTTAATTTACCATCCACCTTTGTAGGTGTACTGAAACGTTTGTCAGATCGGGATTGGTCTATATTTGTTTCAGCATAACAGGGATCAACCTTCATGATTCTATCATTACTAATATGACTATCTATAGGTGGACTTTCTTCCTATAGATTACTATCCCCTAACTCAGCCTTATGAATATCATCCACTTCAAATTTTGCTGGAGCTTTATGCTTCCTACGAGTTTTAGGAGGAGGGTTTGGCAAATAGTGTGTTGACCCTAGTTTATTTTCAACCAAGAACTCGTCCCAAGATTTACAGCTAAGAGACAACTGATGCTGGATTAAAATTTTAATCAAACCATGGTGGAACAAACTCCTATCAGGGTTGCCTGTGGTACTTTGCACTGAGTGTGCCATTTTCTTCAGGATTTGCAGTAAGTAAAAAGGAAGATTGAGCTTACAACCCATCAACACTAACAGTAATCACAGATGAGAAATACGACCGTCACAAGAGACATACCTGACTAGGATTTCATAAAACGCTCGCCATTCTGGTTTTAAGAACTTAACTGAAACCCCAATCTTCAAATTTGAATTGGCGGGTAAGGGTAACAGTAATGACCTACATCTCTTCTTATCGACCTTTCCTCCTTTAAATCAACATTCTTCGGTTTGAGGAAGCTTTGTAGCTTCTGCAATCTTATCCTCATCAACTATAAATTTAAAATCCCCAATCTAAGCTACATTTTCCCTCAAACTCATAGCAAATTGTTTGGTAACCTATACATTATGGCCACTGAAACATTTGAAAAATGAACCCCATCCAATCTTTTCGAACAATATAGCGACTTTCTCATCAGCTTCAACTGGCTCAGGCCTTGAAATCTCAAATCGGCTGAGAGGAGCCATTGTCTCCTCACTGCAACTTTGGTTTTGGGTTGAAACAAATGAGGTTGTGAAAATTGAAGGAATAGGTATCCAAGTAAAATGCATTATGCGAAATGTCAAATCCTCAATTGGTTCATACGTGACAGAGACGAGAACCCCAATTTTGGCGATGTTAACCAAATTTGGAAATAATGAGAACAACCAGTGTTTTGTTCTATGAAAAATCGATAGACTAGCCACGACTAACCGAATTCTTCAGAAAACAGTATGTTAAAATTTCAAACTCTAACTAAACCTTCATATCAGAATTCATTCAATTCAGATATTGTAAATCGAAACATTAATAATACCCAGTCTGGAATGATGGCCTCGTACAACATCATGAATGGGAATGGCTATCGGTCATTTATGGAATTGAATTCCACTGATACGATTTCATTATTAAACCAACACCTGTCAATTAAATTGATAGGTGTTAACAATTAAAACTAAATCCAAATGCCAATACGACCTCAATCTTTACGCAGTGATCCTTGTAAACAGATGTTGTCAATTTAGCCATTCGTATCCTATACCTTAATCATAACTGTCAATCGATAATAACCAAGAATTGCACGTGGAAGGCAATCGTGTACATGAACAGGGGGATGTGGATTTGTCATAACAATCCATAATGTTCCCCAAGGGTTTCTGAAATTACAACTAAGTAGCAAGCACCATTCACAACCAAACCATATATATACATGTAATTATTTCAAAATATAGTTTTAAATACTTTATGAAATCCCAATCACTTATGTCTTAATACAAGATGTGATAGGATACAAAGCTTATAAAACTATTATGATTATGTTTATGTGACAATGAAAATTTCGAAATAATATACATATGGTTGAATTCTAGCTATTTCGTGATATATATGTACAATTTTCACAAAGCAATGATATGATATTAAATGATTAAGTTATATGTAAAATCTAAACCTTAGGGTTATTTAAAATATTTCAATTAACAAATCACCCTTAGTTATAAGGATTACAAAAACTTATGATGATAAATATCTTATCAAAACCAAATTTTAAACACGTTCAAAATGTATCTTCATTTTAATTCGAAAAACTAATTAGCATACTATACCTTAAATCTCCTAAATCAATATATATAATCAAATGAATTAATAATGCTAAAATTGATCATATATAAAATTTACAAGATTGACAGCTACTAATTTGTCAAATTTATGAAAGTATTTCATAAATTTCTAATATGACTCTTAACTTTTCTAAAATTGAGAGTACCTTCAGAATCGAAGGCACTCTTATATAATCTTTAAAATAAAAATAAAAATTAATCATAGAAGAGAACTGATCATTTTTTTCATCACAACAAGAAAAATGAGGGGGTTGTTACTGACTGCCAACAAATGGAGACGACCTGGGCGAACCAGGTATCTCTGCTCATACAGTTTTCAAATGATAATATAAACAAAATCTTAAAATCTATTAAAAACAATAAAAAATTCTCTGTCTAAAAAACCATTATTCTGATTTATATTCATAAGTACAATTCAGAGATATCCCATCCTTTAAAGAAAAAATCTTGTTAAAGATAAACTTAGAAATATCCTAATCGAAACAAAGTACTTCATAGTAAAAATAATCCGCACCATCAGTATAAGATATAGAAATTTACTTTTCCGAAAAATTTCCAGAATTTGGTCCATAAACATAATAATTTTCTTTTCTTTTCTTTTTCCTTTTCTTAAACAATAACTCTGACTGAAGACTATTATCTAGGTATGATATCCCAATGTGATAGTATCATTCACGAGAACTGTCTAGAGCAAGCAAGCCGGCTTGTGATGAGACCTCTTGTCTCTTAATTATTTAACCAAGAGCCATCACCTTGGTGATCAGAAATGAAGGTATCCTAAACAGCACTGATGATCATGATTAGGCTGGCTCGTGATGAGACCTCCTATTCTTCAATCAAAATTATGTTTCCTTTATTAAATTTGAAATTTTAATTTTATAAGATGAGAGATCATTACTCAGCATGGTGACCAAATGGTAATGTCAGTCACTAATATCACCAGAAAATGAATCAGTTGACTCGTGATGAGACCCCTTATCTCTTGATTATTTAATCAAGAGCCATTATTAGTTTCCTAATAATGTCATGCTAGTGATATTTATGATCCTGACCAGATTGGCTTATTACTAAGAACTTCCGTCTCTCATTTTGGCATTTTATTGACTGGAACAGATTCTAAAAAGTTTTCAGATTGTAAATAACTTAGAAGACTGATAATGGAGATCCATAAGAGTTTTTCAAAGTACAAGTTTCAAAAAAGACATTAATTAGCTATCCTAACTATTATAAGAAAAATAAAAGAGTGAGGAATAATCTGAGTAATACTTATAAATAAAATAATGATAGGTTCTTAATAGACTTAAGAAACTTTGATCATTCTGAACCAATTTGAAAGATTTAGTCTAGTATCATAATTTTAAAACTAATGAACAAATTGATTTTTAAAATAGAATATTCATTTATTTACACCTATCCTTTCAGTTGACAACTATACATTAATGACTTATTATATATACAAAAATTTGAGAGTCCTTAATACAAATAATATTTGATCAAGAAAATCAGAACTGGTTGCAAGAGTAGAATGATGTTTGAAGGTTACATAAGTATTATGAATTTATCATCATCCTTCATTTATACAAAATATAGACAATTTTATACAAAAATATAAAATTATTTACAAACAACAAACAAGCTTATATATATAATTATATACATTTTTGGGGTCTGAAACATCAACAGAAATATTTTTGTAGGATCAGTCCATTCACTGGGAATGTTTCAAACTGGCCTTTTAGTGTTTGCAAACGAAAGGTACTTGGACCTATCTTTTCAGCAATAACAAAGGGACCCAACCAAAGTTTTTGGAACTTAGTATGATCTCCTTTCTCCTCATGAACTTTGTCCCATTTTAAAACTAAGTCTCCCACCTGAAATTCTCGATTAGAACTTGAGGATTGATTAAACCAGGACTTCACAATTGTTGATGTTTTGAAAAATGTTGCTTTGACTTGTCTCTTTCTTCCTCAAGTTTAACAAAGTATTAATCCTTTTTTCCATTACTGGACAGTCTTCATCTTGAACAGATTGAGCTAACTGTAATGAAGGTAAACATAAATTCGGTGGTAAAATAGCTTTAGTTCCATAAACCAAGAAGAAGGGTGAGTTACCTATTGTAGCTTTAGGAGTTACCCTGTCTTCCCAAAGAGAATTAAATAATTCTGTATGCCAATCACGATGGTGAGCTGAAATAGTTCTTTTGAGAATTTTCAATAAATTTTTGTTTGTTGATTCAGCTAAACCATTTCCACACGGATGATAATTAGCTGAATACCTAACTCTTATTCCCTTCTCTAAGACAAATTGAGTTAACTCAACTAATGAAAAATATGAAGCATTATCAAAGACAAGGGAATCTGGAACACCAAATCTTGTTATGATAAAGGATTCTAAAAATAATATAACCTGATTGGAATTTACAACCCTTAATGGTGCAGCTTCTGCCCAACGAGTAAAATAATCAGTTGCATTTATTATATACTTGTGTTGCATAGAAGAGGGAGGGTTTATTGGTCCTACTATATCAATACCCCATTGCTGAAAAGGTCTTTCTACTGAAACAGGTTGTAAATGGAAAGCGGTTTTCTTAACCCTTCCTGCAGCAAGTTGACATTCCTGACATTTTCTGACAAAAGCATAGGGATCTCGAAATAAGGTAGGCCAATAATAGCCAGCCCTAATAATCTTATGCACAGTAGTTTCTCCACCAAAATGACCACCTACAGGTCCAAAATGTAACTCTTTCAGAATCACCTTTGTTTCACCTTTGTCTAGACATCGAAGCAACACTCAATCTGAATTTCTTCTAAAAAGGATATTATCAATTAATAAATAAGGAGCATATTTCAATCTAAGTGCTCTGATTTTCCTAGGTTCCATGTAATCAGGGGAAGTTCTTGTTTCCAAAAGTATTCTTATGTCTGTATACCAGGAATCCTGTGGTGGAGGATAAAAGTAGATTTCCCTTGTAAGTAAAATTTCATTAATAACAGTTTCAGAATTATTATTAGGTAGATGGGCCGCTTCAGCAGCTATTTTACATAATCCTTGACCTTTGACTATCGTTGAAGGTTTAATTTCCAAGTCATATTCTTGAAGGGTTGTCATCCATGGTGCTATTTTTTCACCTAAATCTTTTTGAGCTAACAAATTTCTGACTGAAGGATAAGGAACTATCACTTTCATTTTAGATTTCAATAAATATGGACGAAAATGTTTGACAGCTTTAAAAATAGCAAAAGATTGCTTATCAACTTCATGGTAATTAAGCTCAACACCTTTAAAATTCAAACTCATAAAGGAGATTGGCACTTCGTTATTTTTCTAATTTAGTTGAGTTAAAACTACTGCATATGATATGTCAGAAGCGAAAGTATACAATATGAAATATTTGTTAAAATCTGGGCTCAAAAGACTAGGAGCTTCTGAAATGGCTTCTAAATTTTTCTGAAATGACTCTTTTTCAGTTTGTCCCCAATTAAAAATAGCATCCTTCTTAATCATTTTTTGTAAAGGACGGATGATTTCAGAGAAATTGGGGATGAATCTCCTAACAAAATTTATTTTACCAAGAAATGATTGCATTTCTTTCTTGCTAGAATATTTTTGAAATGGCTTGGATTCGTTCAGGATCAATCATGATCCCGTGTTTTGAAACCACGCAACCTAATAGAATACCTTCTGAGACAGCAAATATTTTTTTCTTAGGATATAAGGATACTACGAATTTTCTACATCGTTCAAATACCTTTCTAAGATGATTAATATGATCAGGTCGATATTTAGAATATACAGTAACGTCATCTAAATAGACAACTACTGAATGATTAATTAAGCCTCTGAAAGAAATATCCATTGCCCTTTGAAAAGTTGCCCCAGCATTGATTAACCCAAAGGGCATCTTTCAATAGGCATATGTTCCCCATGGAGTTGTAAAAGTTGTTTTCAATTGATCATCTGGGGAAACCAATATTTGGTTGTATACTGAGAAACCATCAAGAAGTGACAGCACCTCAAACCCAGAAACCTTTTGAAGAATTTGTTCCATGGGAGGAACTGGGTAATTATCCTTTTCGGAAGACTTATTAAGATTTTTAAAATCCACACATAATCTAATATCTCCATTTTTCTTCCTAACTGGAACTAGGTTGGCTACCCACTGAGTATACCGAATAGGAAAAATAATCCTGGCAGCTAACAGTTTATTTAGTTCCTTCTTAATTGTTGGTTCTAATGACGGGTGATATTTCCTTAGTTTTTGTTGAAAAGGTTTTGACTCCTGTTTAATTGGAATTACGTGTTGCATGACTTGTGTATTGAAGGTTTTCAAATCGTCATATGTCCATGCAAAGACATCCTTAAATTATTTAAACAATTTTATGAATGTTGTTTTTTCTGCAGGAGTGCAATCTATTCCTAGATTTACAGTTTGAGGATTTAGTTCCGTTCCTAAATTTATGCTTTCATAATTCATTTGAGAGATATTGGTTTTACAGTTGGGAACAGATCTAAATTTATCTTGAAGATCAAAGGACTTTTCTAATCTCAAAACTGAATTAGGGATTGGTTTTACCTTCTCAAAAGCTTTTTCAACTTAACAAAAATAATTTATTACCGAAAAATCCCGCAGATTTTCATCATGTGTAACTTCATCAATGGCTGAATCTTTAAAGGTATCATCATTTTTTAGAAAATTTAGCACCTGCACATCATTATCAAACACACGCTAGTTAAAAATATTATTTGGTATAGAAGGCCTAAAAATCAATTCAACTGAAAAGAAATCTGGTGTAAGATTTTCTGATGGGATTAATTTTGATGCTACATTGGATAATAAATCTGCTTCTTGATTTTGAGCTCTTGGAACTGAAATTATGTTAAATGCATCAAAATGTGAAATGAGATTCCATACCTCTCGTTGATAATTTTGCAAATGTTCAGAAAGGCAGTGAATAGAATTACGGACCTGTCTGACGATGATTTCAGAATCACCATATGCAATTAACACTTTGATATCCAAATCAATCTCTTTTTTCAAACCCTGTATTAAGGCTTCATATTCCATAGTATTGTTTGTACAATTAAATTCCATCCTACAAGCTATACATGTTTTATTTCCCCGAGGGTCTATTAGCAGGTAACTGGCTCTTGCTCCTTCTTTAGACTTCGCACCATCGAAATATAAAGTCCAAGTAGAACTATTAACAACTACTTTATTTTCTATAATATTTACAATATTATGATTATCTACATCATTTATAATTTCCTTGAATGAAGAGTCAGGAGAAATAGTTGTCACATTAAGAATTTCTGATTGCTGTTTATTTTCAGAAAAAATAGAATTTTCAGCTTTAAAATTACCAAATCCTAGTTCATACATGTAATTCCCCATAATGGAGTCTGAAAATAAAACTAGTTCACTAGGATCATGTAATTCTGTCACAGTATGTTTCATATATCTTTCTCTATTTATCTTAATTTGATTTGACTTTCCATTCTTAGGTAACCATAATGTTGACCAATCCGTGGCAAAGAATCCATTCAATTGTTGAGACCAATCTCTACTTAAAAACAACCCATACGCATCAGGAATATCTGCAACCACAATATCTATAATTTGAAAAACTGAAGGGTTACAAGCAATCCTGACTAAAACATCCTTCATCTCTCCTACAACCCTCACATTTGTCCTATCCAATTGAGTTATTTGTGAATTTGATGGAACATATTTTCCATTCAACCTTTTGCATACAGATAAAGGCATCACATTGGAAGATGCTCCGGAATCAACCATGCAATTATGAACATTCCTATTGAAAATCTCAAAGGTAAGTAGGAATGGAGGCATTGCTGATTTAGAATTCTTCCCTATTAGTGAGGCTTTGTCAGCTGCTGACTTTCCTTTATCAGTTGATGTTAAATCATTATTAGAATTGTTAGCAGCAACACTTTGTTTCGCATTAGGAATTATTGAACTCATGGCAGGATTTATAACATGACTATTAGGCATTGGGTAAATTTGAAGAAGATCATACATACTGATGTTTTCACGTGTCTTCTTTAAATATTCAATTATATCATATTGTAAATCCAACTTTGGATCATTTTGGATAGGCTGAGTAATCCTCGTAGATTGAGTCTGTTTGCCAGATTGAGCCTGTTTATTAGGTTGTGAATTATTATTATCACTACTTGGGGTAGAACTTGATGAAGCTCCAGGAGTGTTTGCGAATGTTCTACTACGAGTATTATAGGCATGTTGTCCTGAAGGAGGACTTTTACCTTCATAATCTTTTACAAGACTGTCCCAGAAATGACCATTAACTTGTTTAGGTTCTTCCAATTCCTCATCATTTTTTGATTCCTCTTCTTCTTCATTTTCAGTTATTTCTTGATTTGAGGGAGTGTCAGATAAGGATAAAACAACTCGAATAGTATTAAAAATTTCTTCATTTACTTCTACATCAGGCGGTGTATTTGTTTTATTATTTGTATTAGGATTCTGTCTAAATTGATTTCTGAAATATCCTCCAGAGGAAGAAGCTTCAGAATTGGTTTTCTTTAATCCTACAACTTCATTGGTTAATGCTCGAATAGCATTCTGCAGCCGTTCTACATCAAATGCCTTATATTTTTCTGAATTAGGTTTTTCGATCTTCCTATGAGGGAAAGTATCATATTTCCCACTTCTATCTAGTTCATAGGACATAGAATCCTTCTCGACTTTAATGGCTTCCTCAAAAGTTTCTACCAGTGTTGTTTTGCCAGCTCTCTTAACAAACATCCCAGGATATTTTGGTAAAGCTAAAGTATAGTTTTCAATAATTATATCCTCAGGTGGTTGAGAAGCAACCGAAATTTTATTTTTTAATGTAAGAAACCTCTGGTTAAAATCTTTAATTCTTTCTTTAGGTTCCATTTTAATCTGAGATAACTCAAGGGCTAAACGAGTAGGTGTTTTATCCTCTCCAAATTTATCTAAGAAAGCTTTATTAAATTCAGCCCAATTTGTAATAGATCCTTGAACTAACGAAAAGTACCAAGTAGAGGCTTTTCCCTCAAAAGTTAAAGGGAACAACCGACAAACCACATCTTCATGCTGAACATTCATGGTTTGAACAGCTAACATGAATTTGTCTACATGCACCTCTGCAGGTTTTTTGTTATCTGGGTTAAACTTAGGAAGAAGTTTATCTGAGTGTTTGGGCAGGGGATGTTGTACACCAGGCATAACTACAGTAGCTGCTCTCAACCAAGGAAGTTGTGGATTAGGTGGAGTATTACCTCCTCCTCCCACATGTATGTTTCCTGCCATAGGACTTCTCTCAGAATCTAAAGAACTCCTTGAATTAGATGACCTTGGACTATTAGGTGGTGATTCTGGAGGAGAAGGTGGTTGATCAAAACCGCCTACTGAAGTCAATCTTCTAGCAGTATTTGTTTGAGTAGTTTGTCTTTGATGACTTCTAACTTGATAACTTGGAGTGCTATTAGCTTCTACCAAATCTTGAGTAACTATGTTCAATTGTGGATTACGTCTTTGTTGCCTAGGTAGACCATAATCTATCGGAGTTACACCAAGTTGATTAGCATATGCTCTTGTAAGAATATGACGTGATTCTTCTAAAGTTTGAGTACTCTGTTCAAGAGTAGATGGGGATGAGATATGATCAAATTCAAGGATGCTCCTAACAGTTTCTATGAATAGTGATTTGCTGACTTCGGATTGTAATGGAGGTTGTTGACTAGTTGAAGTTTTATCATTAGTTCTACCTGCCATTAATCATTAATAGACCCTCCTTCTAGCGCCATTTGTTGGCCTGATTTTCTGACCTAGGCCAACTAAGGAGATTAAGCCCACACAAGTCGCTTAAAGCAACTTTCGGTTTGTTTGGGATAGCAAAATCTCGCAGGTTATGGTCCTGCTACCAACTGAATTTTTCTCTTAAGGAGAAATTAAAATTCAGTAAAAATTAATCCTAATTTTATTTCTATCTAAATAAACCCTCAAATTAGTTTTCTAAAACCTAAGTTATCCTAAAAATGCTTTCTTAATGAAAGTCTCAGATTTTTTGAGGATTTTGTTTCAAATATTCTAATTCAAAAGACTATTATTATGAAATTAACCTAATCCTATTTAACAATTGTTAAATATAAACTACACTAAAACAAAAAAAACTAACTAATTATTATATCCCAGCTGAGAGCAATTTAAATGCTATATTAATTATTAATTAATATTTTAAGTAAACCGAAAGATAAATGGTTAAGATTTAAATGAAAATATTTAAATAATTCACACTAAATCATTCTGTTATATATTCACAATAGCAGAAAATTTAAAATAAACAACTACTTTAAACTTTTCTGGAATGTTTTATTAATTAAGAATTAATAAACAACACTAAATATCTGAATAAAAGATAATGTTCATAATGAAAACATTGCAATAATACAAATGAAATCAGAACAAACATAAAGATGTATATTACTAAGATTCGAATTTTGAATAAAATTACTGATCAATTCAATATAATAACATACTCATTCAAATAGCAATATTGTGTTAACAGAGTATAATATCAGATAATGAATACAATCATAACCAAGTATAACTGTACCAATAGTATAACCAGAAGATGGTATATTGAAATATATATATAAAGTATTCAAAAATAGTACCGAACAGTGATACCATTTTGAGAACTTTAAGTCACACTCCTCCTCCAAAGATAAAACCCCAGTAAAGAGATAAAACTAGTACTGAAATGATATTTCAATGATGTTTTTCTTTTCATACTCCATCCTCTTTTACATCAAAATTACTAGTTTATATAACCCCACTAGTATTTCATTTCAGTTTCTAATAAGTGCTATAATGAATACAATAGGAGTCCTATTCCTACTTAGTTGCATCGAATCTCTTCAAAAAGACACCTGTCATAGACATTATACTATGGGATAAAACTGTCAATTAAATGACTAGCCTGTATTATCTGTTGATTCATAGGAACTGACTTCTTTGTGGCCATCTTGAATATCCAATCCTTCCAGAAGCACCAATGTATGCCAACTGTGAACAAAATAACCTGTGTTTGCTTAGGATAACGATACCATGTACACCTATAACAAATGAAATAAAATTCTTATTAAAACATGTTAACAAAAAAACAAATAAAACAAAACAGATTATATGCATGCCTGCAAAATCTATGATTTTGCAGGTATGCTCATCAAAACTTTTATTACCTGTCAAAAAGAGAGATAAACCATATAACCAAAATAGAAATGACTTCAAGTTCTATTTTGCAAATTGACTACTCTTCTGGCTTCAGAAAGTTTAGCTTTGAGCCTGATAATTATCAGCTTCTGTCGATCTACTTGCTCAAGTAAGTGCTAGTTTGTGTTTGTCATTGATTTCTTGGCTTCTTTGTATCGATTCTTCTTCATGTTCATGTCCTTCCATCTATTAACCCAATTTAATAATTCTGCCCTGAATGTTTTTTTTTCTTCATCTTTTAAGGTTGCGTTTGCTTGACATTCTTTTAATTCGTTTTTTAACTCTGTGATTTTGGTTTCATATACTCTGTCAAGTACTTGTTGAAGGGTTTCTTCATCCTGATCACGAAATGTATCATCGGACTGAGAAGAGTCAAGATTTTTCACATCTTGATCTGGTGATGGAATGCTTATAAATGATGGCTCAGGGCCAGACCCACAAGCATCCATACATGATGGTGCTGCTTCAAAATTGCTTGGCTCAGCAATGCTTTTGGCCAATGATTTTTCATGATTATCCTTTATGGGAATAGATTCATCCATATGCGTGGTCTCGGGGATCAAAGATGAAACATCATTCTCAAGTTTGACAACAACTGGCTGAGCATTCTGCTGAATGGTGATAGGAACAGAGGCTGTAGTTGCCGTATTCATGCTTCGAGTAAATCTTCGTGTATGAACGAACACAAAACCTTTTGGCTCAAAAATTCCTTTGTCACAACAAACTTGCACTAGCTGTTCAAGTTTTCGCATGGATTCATCACCAAGTTTTTTAGAAGTACACAAATCAGAGGGGGTTTCATGATTAACAACATCAACATTTTCATCAGTTGTCATTTTACCATCCGCCTTTGTAGGTGTACTAAAATGTTTTTCAGATAGCGATTGGTCCATATTTGTTTTAGCATAACAGGGATCGACCTTCTTGATTCTATCATTACTAATACGACTATCGACAGGTGGCCTTGCTTCCTGTAGATTACTATCCCCTAACTCGGCCTTATGAATATCATCCACTTCATATTTTGCTGGAGCTTTACGCTTCCTACGAGTTTTAGGAGGAGGGTTTGGCCAATACTATGTTGACCCTAGTTTATTTTCAACCAAGAACTCATCCCAAGATTTATAGCTAAGAGACAACTGATGCTGGATTAAAATTTTAATCAGATTGTGGTGGAACAAACTCCTGTCAGGGTTGCCTATGGTACTTTGCATTGAATGTGCCATTTTCTTCAGGCTTTGTAGTAAGTAAAAAGGAAGATTGAGCTTACAACCCTTCAATGCTAATAGTAATCGCAGATGATAATAATGAAGATGAGAAAGACGGTCGTCACAAGAGACATACCTGACTAGGATTTCATAAAATGCTCACCATTCTGGTTTTAAGAACTTAACTGAAACCCCAATCTTCAACTTTGCATTGGCGAGTAAGGGTAATAGTAATGACCTACATCTCTTCTTATCGACCTTTCCTCCTTTAAACCAATGTTCTCCAATTTGAGGAAGCTTTGTAGCTTCTGCAATCTTATCCTCATCAACTATAAATTTAAAATCCCCAATCTGAGCTACATTCTCCCTCAAACTCATAGCAAAGTTTTTGGTAACCTCTATATTATGGCCACTGAAACATTTGAAAAATGGACCCCATCCAATCTTTTCAAACAGTATAGCGACTTTCTCATCAGCTTCAACCGGCTCAGGCCCTAAAATCTCAAATCCGCTGAGCGGAGCCATTGTCTCCTCACTGCAACTCTGGTTTTGGGTTGAAACAAATGAGGTTGTGAAAATCAAAGGAATAGGTATCCAAGTAAAAGGCATTATGTGAAATGTCAAATCCTCAATTGGTTCATACGTGACAGAGACGAGAACCCCAATTTTGGCCATGTTAACCAAATTTGGAAATAATGAGAACAACAACCAGTGTTTTGCGCTATGATAAATGGATAGACTAGCCACGAATAACTGAATTCTTCAGAAAATAGTACGTTAAAATTTCAAACTCTAACTAAACCTTCATATTAGAAGTCATTCAATTCAGAGATTGTAAATCGAAACATTAATAATACATCATGAATGGGAATGGCTATCAGTCATTTATGGAATTGAATTCCATTGATACAATTTCATTATTAAACCAACAACTGTCAATTAAATATATATAGGTGTTAACAATTAAAACCAAATCCAAATGCCAATATGACCTCAATCTTTATGCAGTTATCCTTGTAAATAGATGTTGTCAATTTATCCATTCGTATCCTGTACCTTAATCATAACTGTCAATAGATAATAACCAAGAATTACACGTGGAAGGCAATCGTGTACATGAACAGGGTGATGTGGAGTTGTCATAACAATCCATAATGTTCCCCAAGGGTTGCTGAAATTACAACTAAGTAGCAAGCACCATTCACAACCAAACCATATACATACATGTAATTATTTCAAAATATAGTTTTAAATACTTTATGAAATCCCAATCACTTATGTCTTAATACAAGATGCGATAGGATACAAAGCTTATAAAACTATTATGATTATGTTTATGTGACAATGAAAATTTCAAAATAATATACATATGATTGAATTCTAGCTATTTCGTGATATATATGTACAATTTTCACAAAGCAATGATATGATATTAAAAGATTAAGTTATATGTAAAATCTAAACCTTAGGGTTAATGAAAATATTTCAATTAACAAATCACCCTTAGTTATAAAGATTACAAAAACTTATGATGATAAATATCTTATCGAAACCAAATTTTAAACACGTTCAAAATGTATCTTCATTTTAATTCAAAAAACTAATTAGCATACTATACCTTAAATCTCCTAAATCAATATATATAATCAAATGAATTAATAATGATAAATTTGATCATATATAAAATTTATAAGATTGACAGCTGCTAATTTGTCAAATTTATGAAAGTATTTCATAAATTTCTACTACGACTCTTGACTCTTCTAAAATTGAGAGTACCTTTAGAATTGAAGATTCTGAAGGCACTCTTATATAATTTTTTTTAAAAAAAAAATTAATCATAGAAGAGAACTGATCATTTTTTTCATCACAACAGGAAAAATGAGCGGGTTGTTGCTGATTGCCAACAAGGCACGTGTTTATATCTTTTATGTCATGATGATCTTTATATGTTTTTATTTCCAAAGTGCATACCCAAGCAAAGCATTGATTTTTTGCTGAAAACCTCTTTGCGGGCAGAATTTGTGAGCCTAAAAATCAGTCTGTGGGGAAAATTTGTGAGCCTGAAAATTAGTCTACAGGGAGAATTTGTGAGCCTGAAATATAGTACGCATGCATCACCTCACCTCCACGTCAAACTTGGATAACCATGGCTGAACTTCAAATAGGGGCATCCAGCATGACGAGCGCAGCTGAAATGCAAGCATCCTCCTCTGCAACCCCAGTTGAAACACAGTCGTCCACAGATGATAGGGTAGTAGTAAAAAATTTCAGGAGAAATATGATGCATGGACAGATGCAAAGATGTGGCCACCAAGTATGGAAACTATCTCGAGGAAAGCAGAAGTTTTCAACTTTTTGTGGGGAATGTTTAGTTATGTTGATGAGGAGATAGATGAGGCAATTTCGGAATATGATGTTGGGAATACGGAACTCATAATTTTTGGGAAGAGGGTATACCTCTACCCTGATTTAGTTTCCTGAGCTACAAGTATTTCACATAGAGGGGGGGCGATTTTAAGCTCAAGGAAAAACCCCGGACAAGAGAAGAACCAGATGGCTAGTAAAATTTGTGGGCGAGAAGTAAATGTGCCGAGGAATGGTTTAAAAATGCAAGATGTCCCTCCCGGAATATACAAAACTTTGATTCAGATTGTCCTTAGGACAATTTTGAATCATCACAGAGTTGACATTTCTGGTGAATGTATGGGGGTAGTGATAGATTGGGTGGAAGATATACCTGTAGATATTCCTTATCTACTGGCTAAGAAACTCCACTTTACCCTGCAAGAGAGCAAATTAAGGAAGTTCAAATTTAGTTTCCCGAGCACACTTCAAAAAATTATTGATTATGTTGACCCCATGCTACTGAAACAGAGATTGGTGATATCAACCAGCATGGAAAACTATCTTTTCTAAAACCACATATTCATAAAACATACATTAAGAAACGTAAAAGCATGGAACATAATGAGGAATTTCCAGTACAATCTCCTCAGCAAAACGAGGAATTAGTACAATATCCTGACCACCATGGGGAATTACCATTACACCTTGCTGAACAGAATGAGGAATTGCCAGTACAAAGTCCTAAGCACCATGGTGAATTACGAGTACAATATCCTGATTTGGTCACAAATGATGAAATTCATGTTGCCATAACTTTGAAAGAGTTTAAGGGGCATTTAGATAGAGGTCATTGGGAGGAGGTGATAGGTAACGAAATGGAATAAACTACTGCTCACTTTTCCATTCCTTAAGACATTCTTGATAGAATTCCTCCTAAACAATTGGAAATTGAGTATGATTGTTCTTCCAAATCAGAATCAGGGGCTTCCGCTATGCATTTAAACATTGCATCATATAATTTTGATAGTAGGTATGTCTTCATTCTATATGATAAAATGGAGCATCTCAAGGAACAAGCTTCCTATATATGCAATTGGGCAGAAGAGTGCTTGAGAAAAGATGATAATATTTTACAATGCCTTAAACAGATAGTAGCGTTGCAGAAGACAGTTGTGGATAATCGTTTTAGAGAAGACAAAATTATAAAAGGGAAAGAATAAATGGTTAAATTATTTTCCATTAAAGAAGTAGATAAACAAATTGATGGTGCTGAAAAAACAATTCAGTCCATGAGGGTTGCGTATGAAGAGGCTTTGGAAAAAGCTAATGCTAAAGCGAGTGAACTAAAAGAAGAGTTGAAAAAAATACCACCTGTTCTCAATGTACCACCAGTGAGGATAGAAATGGGTCCTTTACAGGTAATGGAGAAGAAAAATAAAGAATATGAACAGGTAGTATAAGAATATCAGTTGAAGTTGAAAGAGTGGGAGGGAAGCCATGGAAAAAAAGTTGGAGAATTAGAATCAATAATTTTCGATTTGAGAAAAACCATTTCTAGGCAAGATGATAAGCTGAAAGGAACAAGGTTAGCAAGGATCTATGAAAATTTAAAACTTAAAAAACAAAGTAGAGGAAAAAAAAATTCCAGTGAGGAAGGTGGTGAGGGTGAAGGTAAGGGTACCAAAGGAGACGATGGCAAGGGTAAGGGCATAACGAAAAATACACCTACAAGTACAATGTCCTTAGAAGAGCGAGAGAAGTCCTTAGCAAGTCGAGAGAATATGCTACAAGAAATCTTCTCAGCGAGCCTTGCACTAGGTGATTTGTATGGCTCATCACCATTACATAAAGAAATGAAAGAGAAGATGGACAAGAAAGATGCAAAAATAAGGGAGCTAGAATCAAAAGTCTTAGAGGGTAGAAAAGTTCAGCATTTGGGATGTGATATGGGAATTCAAACACTTAAATCCACAATTGCTGATTTGGAGAAGGAATTAAAAGGGCCAACTGTTGCGATGAGTGCAATTCCTATCCTTCCCAACGAGATAGAGTTGAGGGAAAAAGAGCAGGAGAAAGAAATACATAATTTGAAATGCGAATTGACTAAAGTTAAAAATCAGTTGAAACGTACCAGAGACAAATTGGAGGTCAAGGAAAAACAAGAATCAACGAAGTATAAGAAAAAAGTGGAAATGTTGAACAAACTAATGGCAGAAAAAAATGTTTTGCTTGAAAATTTAAAAAACATTTCACAGAGAGTTAAAGATCTTGAAAAGAAATTGCAATAAGTTCCTTGTACAACTCCAGTACAATTATAGTCTTCTACGAAAGGCAAGAAAGACAATTCAAATTTGTCTTCTGCTCAGGAGGATGGATTGCAGCCATCTCTGAAACAAGCTAGACATGTAGAAATCAATGTATATATTATCGACTATTAATGAAAAAAATATTTGTATGATGGAGTTTTGTATTTATTGGCATATATTGAAAAATGCTTTTTAGTTAGCATATCAATGTATATATGTATTTATTGAAAGTTAATGACTTTTTTTTGTATGATGGAGTTTTGTATTTATCATAATATAAGATAACATTATAGAGAATTCATCTCCGAAACCAATGTTTTCAGTGATCAATACGAGACTGCTTGTAGGTTTTGAAAGAAAGCATCAATCTCTTCGAAATAAATTAAATTTATGTATATTAATTAAATAATAAACTTTGTTTCGTTTATGTCTCTTATTTATTTCATCATTTTTTAATTAACCGGCTGAGAAATCTCTATTTAAATCTCTGGCTTGTGCGAGCATCTGAAAAACTTTTTTATTATATATGTTTTAGCTATGTGCGGGCAAACTTATACGTTGTGTGAACATGATTTTTTTTCAACATGGAAGGTTAATTTTTTACTGATGTGACCTCCATAGGGAAAACTGAAACCATGAATGGATAAACACTTCAACAAGGAACAAATACATGTCATTTGATGAATTAATTGACAAACACACATCATCTGGTGGGCATTTGAAAATAGCATTTTAAACTATAGATTTACCACTTGGACAAAATTATATAACCCTAAGTCAACATGAGGGACTTTTATTTTCACCAACTCATGAACCAATGATACCAGATGATGTATTACATCCCATTTAGCACAACCAAACTGATTTCTCCTTCAGACTCATCTTCTTCTGAGTCGAGCAGGCATTTTATTGGACTAGAGCAAAACAAGCCAGAGGGAACTTTTGGCATACTGGTAACTTCATATTTAGAGAGTTTCTGGATAAAATAATGATGTGGTTAGATGCACCAATAAACACTCTAGATACCCATTCCCTTATAACAATTTAATCTATCAACTACTGGAAATTGCGGCCATTTTACGAGGTCACTTACACATTTTTACCAGAATTTTTATCAAACCCCAGGTCAACGTGATGAGATTTTTATTTTCATCCAATTTGAGGCATGAGACACCCAATCGGTAGAGGCCAACATGGTGATTCCATTAGGACCACTTTCATCCTCTGAAGCTTCTTTGTCTCTTCTCGGTGATCATTTTCTTCTTCTAATGAATTATTGTGGACATTTTCATAATGCATCTGCTTTAGGGCAGTTTTTCATCATGTAGTTAAATTCCTAAAATTATCACACTCTTATAAACCACTATCAGAATGTAACAAAGACATCATGAGACATTAGGACACCATAATGTGTATTTCCAACCTCATCACATCATGAGACTCATATTTTTGTCATCTGACCATCACTAAGCAAACTGAAGGTATGGCTGGATAGCCAGTCCACTAGGCAACAAGACCATGTCACCCTTGGAATTTACTGAGACAACCTGAGCCTCTGGTGGGCATATCAAAATAGATTATTAACTTCTTTTGAGCATCAAAACATATTTCTTCGTATTTTGGCAGACTCCTATTTCACATGTGTGAACACCCTATGGAGACCTGAAGTCATGAGTAGATGGAAAACTTACCAAAGAATGGATCCATTACATTCGATGAATTTACTTGCACAAAGATATTCCTTGGCGGGAATTTCCAACTGAACTCTCAAACTCCTGTTCTTAACACTTAGTCAATTTTTCGTACTTTTGAATATGCAAAAAAGTTTTTCTTCTATTTTGGCAGATTGCTATTTTCCTCATGTGGTCACCATAAGAAAAAATAAGAACATGGAAAGATATCCAGTTCATCAAAGAACAACCCCATACCCTCTGATAAATTTATCATCATCAGGACAATCTCTGGCGGGCATTTTTGTGAAGCCACTTAGGTAATTTTTCCAATATTGGAATAGTGCAAATATGGCCGGGAGGCACTTTTGGTAGGTTGACATCTTCCTCCTTAGAGACTCTCTAGTGAGGCAAGTGACATGGTTGTATGATCCATACAACACTCTAGAGACTCACATTCTCAATACATTTTTCACATCATCCTATGACAAATGGCGGGCAATTTTCCTTAAGGCCACTTCGGCAGATTTAACACCAATTCCATGACAAATTTCTCAATTTGGACTAATCTTCCTAAAACACCCTTTTGCTAGGTCCATAATTTTTTCTTCATACAATTCCAAGACAATGTGAAGACATGGTTAGGTAGGCCGAAGACCAATATACAAGACCCCCATGTGCTATGGGTATTTACTCTAACCCATAATTTAGGGTGAGCATCTTTCTGAGGCTACTTAGCCATTTTTGCATCCACCGATGAAACACCCTATTTTGGCAGGCCTGTATCTTTGTCCTCAAGAAATATTAAAGCAAACTCAAATCATGAATAGGTATCCAAACCAACCAGCCATAGGATGGTACTATGGTGCGGGCATTCTTCTCAAACAATTAATTGTGGCGGGCATTCTCTTAAGGTTGTTGGGACCAATTTTGACTAAGGCTGTTGGGACCAATTCTTCCTTAAATATATGTTGTAGTTTGGTGAGGCAAGTGGCATGGTTGTATGCTCCATAAAACACTCTAGAGAATCACATTCTCAATACATTTATCACATCATCCTATGAGGCATGGCAGGAATTTCCTCAAGGCCACTTGGGCAGATTTAACACCAATTCCATACTTCGACAAATTTCTCAATTTGGTATAATCTGCCTAAAACACCCTTTTGGCAGGTCCATAACTTTTTCTTCATCCACTTCCAAGACAATCTGAAGACATGGTCAGGTAGGTTGAATACCAATCCACAAGTCCCCCATGTGTTGCGGGAATTTACTCACTAATACATGATATTTAAATTGCGACAGTTTTTTGTTGCTATTTCCATGTTTTCTCGTCTCAATTGCGACAATAATGGTCATGACGTTTAGTGGCACTTATTTCGTGGATACAATGAAAAAAAATGGTCGCCATGTGTCTTCTATATGATGGCCTTGAAATTGATTTTTAGAATTCATTTTCTACGTTTCGTCACTCTATCGACGAAGTTTTTCGTCCCTATAACGACGAAAATATGGCCAAAAACTGCTAGAAAAAATCTAGTTTCCATGCCAAACCATGGAACACGTTCAATGAACATTTGTTTCGCTATCGACGAATTCTGGAATTTGAACAGAAATTTCTTCCATGCATTCATCGCTCTATTGAGAAAGTTGTCGTCCCTATAACAACGAAAAAATGGCCAAAAAATGCTAGACAATTTTTTGTTTCCACGCAGAACCGTGGAGCACGTTTAACGAATGTTTGTCTCTCTATCGACGAATTTTGGAATTTGAACAAAAAATTCTTCCACGCGTTCGTCGCTCTATCGACAAATTTCTCGTCCCTAGAATGATGAAAATATGGCCAAAAACTGCTAGACAAAATTTTGTTTCCATGCAAAAACGTGGAACGCGTTCGACGAATGTTTGTCTCTCTATTGATGAATTCTAAAATTTGAACAGAAATTTCTTCTATGCAAAACCATGGAAAACCAAACACTTTCGACGAAATCTGCAAGTTGAATGGTAATTGTTCCATGAAACTTCGTCTCCATAGCGACGATATTCCTGGAAACCACCATGCGTTTCAACAGTTTTGTAGTACCCACGACAAAAGTTTGTCGATATTGAGACGAAACCTGGTGGTTTCAAAAAAAAATTAAAAACCCGTGTAAAGGCACCTTCCTTTCCACGGTTTTGGATCTTCAATAAGTTCTTATGAAGAAATACATACTATATTTTAAAGACAAAGAAATGGATAAAGTATAACATAGGAAAGGTGATTTATAGAAAAGAAATATATCGGGAAAGTAAGATATGGGAAAAAACATATTGAAGTAAAAGGGAAAAAAATAAATGGGAAGTTCTGGGGGGAGGTCAAAAAGTGTTAACTGACTCTAAAAAATAAGGCATAATGATTTGAAAAGTGCCCAAAAGTACCCAAAGTGGCCGTAAGCACCCTAATTTTTGCCTCAAAAACTTTTTTCCCATTAGGACACACATATTCATAATAATTGGCTAAAATACATAATTAGAGGCTAAAGTGGCACCTCTTAGAGTGGATTCTATGACAAGGTAGGAGGGTACATCTATAAAAATACCATCGATAAAATACATTGTAACCACCATAGAGATCGTATAAACATTAATTAAATGATATTCTAGGCACCAATGAGAGCTGATTTCTATGATAAGGTAGCGGGGTACATCTATAAAAATACCATCGATAAAAGACGTAGGCACCACTAGGCTTAGATCGACTTAATGTGATATGAAATTAGGTTAAGCCCACTAGGGCTTAAATATCCCACAAGGGCTTGGAAGGATGCCCACAGAGCTTGGAATAAGCCCACAGAGGCCTGTAGATACACGCAGAAGCTTAAAGAATCCCACAAGTTAGAAGTAAAGGAAGACCATGTTTTGAAGATGAAGGGAGCTTGAGCTTTGAAGACCGAGGAAGCCCATAGGTGTAAATGAAGCCAAAGAAGGTCAAGCCTGCAATTTTTGGCAGAGACGAAAATGAAAAATGATTCTTCTTATGCAACCACCTCAAGCATGGCCAAAATCGGTCAAAGTTAGTACCAAATATGCCCGAAAGAAAAAAAAAGTCCCTTGAGCACATGATAGGAAAGAGACATGTTAATCAACAAAAAAATGACAACTTATTTCTATTCTTTTACTATGCATGATCTCATATAACAAAAAAATCATCATAGATCACCTTTTGGCATTGATCAGAAGCAGGTTGCACAGTTGAGCATGCAATTTGTAGTTTAGAAACCATATCATAATTGCCTTGGAGACACTCCTCGTGAAATATCGTCACTTTCTCTACTACGTATGAAGAGTTACTAGTGATAATTCATCATACTACAAAAAACATAAGGTGCATTGAATTCGTCTTTATTGAAAAACAAATAAATAATAAAAAAATAACTTAACCCCTAGGGAAAAAGAGTAGTTGTTCACCTGGAAAATGTGTGTAGGATCTTTGTAGTGCCAACTGGTGGTTACTTGTTTTAATGTTTCTCATTATTGGAAGAGGTGAATATGAAAAGTTTATCCTTCTTATGCAACCACCTCAAGCATGTCCAAACTTGGTCAAGTTAGTATCAAATATGCCCATAAGATAAAAACAGTCCCCTAAGCACATGACAGGAAATAGACATGTTAGTCAACAAAAAATTGACAACTTATTTCTATTCTATTACTAGGAATGATCTCATGTAGCAAGACATTCATCATAAATTACCTTCTGGCACTAAGAAGTAGGTTGCACAGTTGAGCATGCAATTTGTAGTTTATAAACCATATCATAATTTCCTTGGAGACACTCCTCATGTAATAACATCACTTTTTCTACTACCTTTGAAGATCTAGACATATGAATTTATGGTCCACATATGTGCCATGCAACAACTAAAAGTTTATCATCACAGTAATCAAAACATGTAAAATTGTGCAACCAATAACCAGTGTTAATCATTTAAAGCTCCATTTAGCATATGATTTCCAGATCTGTGTATGTGATAGCATAGATATAAAATACTAACTTATTTAAAATTTAGTGCCAAGCTAACCACAATGTTATTATTGTTCACTCAATCCTGTATGTAAGATCTGAAATATAAAATCATCAAGTCCCTTACCATCACCCAGCTCTCAATAGCAATAATTAGTACTAAGAAAATACAAAACAATAGCCAGTAAAATAATGTCATAATTCTATCACTGTGCATTCAAAGATGTAAGGTTCCAGATCTCAGTAAAAAATCAGACTTACATTTACCCAGAAAACTAATGTGAATAGGGCAGAAAACTAATCAAATCAATAAGATATATTTTACAAAATACACCACCATCTAAATAGTTTGAAATACTAACTTTTTTTCTGTTTTGAGTGTGCAAAGAAGGCAGCTAGGGCATACGAGGTCTGCAATACATATTGCAGACCTGTGTTTGATAAAGGAGAGGGCTCGGATTGTGGGAGCAGTGAGTCTGTGTTTTTAGGGTTTTACATAGAAATTTTTTTTAGGGATTTCTTTTTTTATAAAATAAAAGTTACAAAAACACATAAAAATTAAGTCTAAAACCTAAGCACGAGGACTTCACTTAGTGAACATCTCACATAGCACATGTGATCGTGGGATATTAAAGAATACCCTTAATTTCCAGAGATATTGACCCAAACTCTTTTTGTTAAAACCCCCTCCCAATACTTAAAACCTCCTCCCCACCCATTTTTATACCTCAATCCTTATAAACCACCCTACCCACCCCCACCTTAAACCCCTCATCCCCCCAATAGCTGAAATATATTGGTTCAATTTTTAATAATTTTAAAACCCACAATATGGACTAACGTGATAGGATATTGGTCAACAAGTGAAGCCCCCGTGAACCTAAGCGAAACAAAAATAACCTAAGAATAATATTTACAAGTATACAAATCAGAAAATTTATTTTTGAAATATAGATGAACAATTAGGGTTTGAAAAATTAAAATTTCTTAACCTAGGGTTTCATCGTGCCGAAATTATAGGAAGAAGGGCCGAAAAAAGCCTAATTTCTTCTACGTGATTTTTCTTCTATTTTTCTATGTTACTAAGAAGCATTTTTGTTTTATGTATAAGGTTGTCTCCTAGTTTGGATGATAGTCTAAAAGTAGTTATTTACTATTGGTTGTATCTCTTGTATCTTAATAGAATGAAATAGAATTTAAGGATAAAGACAAACACATTAAGGATAAAGAACACGTCAAAACCCTTACCTTATCATTTTTCTTTCTCCAAATCCATTCACCCATACAAATTTATAAGAGTTGTCCACAAGGTGCATTTCCATCACCAAGACCTGCATAAATCATTAAAGACAGAATTTTTATATGAGTAAATAATATATAAGCAAATAAACAATCATTTAAATCCTACTACAAAGTCCTGTAGAAATCAATGAACCGTGAAATGTTAAATTTATTAACAATTTTTTAAGAAATAGACATGCATTTATAAATTTACAACCATATTTAATACATAGTAATAAAAGAGTATTTATACCTTATTGAGCTCCTCTCTGTTTCGAGAACAGATTTATATTCCCTACTAAACAGGGACAACCACGTGAAGGTGGAAGCTCATATGGCCCCTCCCCCCCCCTAACATCGCTCTCAATTACCCATACCCAATAAATGATGTTGTTTACATAGAAAACATTTAAACATTCATGCATAACTAGGCTAGTCATCAAAACATATAACCATAATAACATTGAAGCATAATGAGGTAATTCATATAAACAATGTTTTAGACTAACCACATCGATATTCATCGAAATACAATTCATGAATCTATACATCTCCTTTTTGTTTGATTTCTATTTTTTTGCATTGAGATAACTGACAATAATTGGGATATTATCATCATAATTTGGTGGATTATCTACAAAGCCACGTCCTGCTAGTGTTTATGTTTACATGCCCTCATGTATCATACTTCTTGTACATCATTTTGTAGGGCGTGGAGGCAGTTCTAAAGGGCGTGAACTGCAACAACAAAAATGGGCATATCGATATGTTGAAATATTATTGAAACTAATAGTTCAACATTTTGATTAAAATTACAATATTTCTCTTTACCTATCTATGTAGCTGTGACAGCTGGTGTGTTAATTGTTTCTCTACTTGCTAATTCCTCTTGCGGTTCACCCACCTGAGCTTCACGGTCTTCGATCGAAAGAAGATAATTTATAAGTATACGTCAGGAAATAAATATCAATAATCACAGTAGATATTTCTATTTCCAAAGCACATATACAAGAATGGCCACTTTTCTCCCCACTATCATGGGACATGCACACCCCAACATTAGCTGGTATGTGCGGAGTACCGCTGGATTAAGTGCTGTGGTTGCATTGTTGCTTAAAAGAAAACATAAATATTTACTTTGGGTGATATAATAAAAACTGAATAGAATTTAATAGTATACTGCAATGATGTCCTTATTCATTTTATTTACCTGCATCCGCGTCATTGGGGAGATTGGAGTCTGCCCCAAGCTTTTCTGATATTCAATGACACTTTTAAAACCATACTTGAAACCAAGCTTTAGGTTTTCCTCAGTGGAAGCATATTGGAACGCATTTCCATGCAATGCATAACACATATAAAATTCCCTCTATCAAAAACAGATATTTGTTCGCTACTTTCAAATAAATATTCCCCACAGTTAATCATTTAATTCTTATGATTCTGGCTCTTAGTTTACTATAGCCACCCTAGCCCAGTCTGTGTTTCTCGTGCTTTTCCACTCTATCCTTGGTTTCTTTGGAGATGTTCGGTAGCCTATATATGAAAATTTTGAAAAACCTTAGATATCAAAATTCTTGCTTAAAACAAAAAAGAAAAAAATAATTGAGCATATTTGTTGGAGGACCTAGTTAGTAAGCCGACTAAGTCGATCAACCGACTAATTAGAGATTAGGTCGGCCACTTAAGGTCGTGTTGGTTGACCGAACCTACAGGTAGTTATTTGTAACTGTTTGTAAATGATATATATTAGGCTGTTGATCCAGATGAGAACTCGGTTCAATCCTGTGTATTGTATGGACTCTTTTGCTATAATATAATCTATTCTTCCTACATCAGTGTTCTTGTCTCTTGTCTCTGATATGTCTGTATGATTTTAATGTGTATTATTGGTAACCTTGTGTGATCCGTGAGATTACAACATTGGTTCCGTTGCCGGTAGTACATATCTGAGATGAATACAAGCAGATGATATCAGAGTAGGAAATTAAGAACTGGTGGGAGCCCAAGATAGAAAATTATTTGCAAAATTACGCGCAGAGAAACATATTAACAACTGCTCAAGCAAAAGAAAGATTCTTTACTAAAACCCATGAGAATTTCTTAGAATTGGTACCCCATCTCTTGAAGAAACATATGGATGAAAAATCCAGAAGCAACTAAAGAACAACAACTGCTATAGAAACTGATTTGAGGGGGAAGAACAAACCTGTCAGAGTGGTTTGAAAAGATCACCGACGATTTCTGCGAAGAGCAAGCTATAGAAGAAAGAACTTCGGTAGAAACCATTCAGCAGAAATTCTATACAGACCTTACCGAACAATTCTTGTGCTCCTTACCGACCTTGTTGTTCAAGTTCCTGATATAAAAAGGAGTGGGCTATATTGTCGAACCTCGTCCATCATTACGCGAACCACCACAAAATACAAACTGGACGGAGAAACAAAATAAGTGGGAGAAATTCATTGCCAAAAGGGAGTGGGAATATTTCCTAAGCAAGTAAACATAACTATCCAAGCTTGCTAAAGCATCGGGTAGGAAATGGGGGGGTAGCTGGTCATATGTCAGGGTAAAGTAAAGGGGATTCTAGTCGACTAAAAAGAGATACCATCATCGGCGATGAAAAGTTGACCTAAAAAGGAAATCAAATAGACATTGATACACAAAGGTACGATGTATTTACAGAAGATAGAGAGGGAGAAGAGGCTGAAAAGGAGGGAAGCAAGAAGAGAAAGAACTATAGCACTGTAAAGAGGAATGAGTACTAGGGTGATAGACCAAGAAATAAATCTGACAGAGTCGATTCATGACCGACAAGAAGAAGGTGTCAATGAAGAAGCGTCACCCATGGAAGAATATTTGTGGATAGAGCAGTGAGAAGCTCTCCAAATAGAAGTCCCCCAAGAGATAAGACCTCTGTCTCCAATGAATCCGAGTACTAGAATACAAGCCATTGTCGAAGAGGACCTTAGACTAAGAGCTGGTGAGTTTGGTATATGGAGCTGAATAGACGACGAAGTAAATGATGATAATCATGTAGTGATCCATCGACCAGAGGAAGGAGACCGGGTCACGCTTTAGGGGTACCCCTCCAACCGAAGTATCTATTTACTTTACCTGACACATGAAGGAGCACCCCCCTTGCCAAATACAGCTTTGGAGAATACAGAAAACTTTGACCTGCAAACAAATAATTGCAGTTGGACATCGACAGGAAAATTCGACCCCGACTGACTGCTTGTCGGAGAAGAAACGACAAACAAAACAACCGATGGAAACAAGATTTTCGTCGACAACAGCTCTACATAAAAATACAAACAAAACATTCCACCACCCCCACCACTGCCACCTCCTAAAGAAGATAGTGACAGGGAATCCGAAATGTTTCATGGATCAGTGCATATCCCTCTATATGAGGGTGATGAAGATCCCAGATGACATTGGTTCATCTACGAGTCGACATGGGAGGAAAACTAGGTCACAACAGAAGATAGACAGATGGTGCAGTTCACTGGTGCCTTGAGGAAAAGAGCTCTAACATGGTATATGACCTTTACTGAGAGAACCCCTCATGCATCCAAGGAAGAAATTAAAGCCCAATTTCTATTGTTCTTTAAAACTCCAGATGCTAAACATCTGGTAGCTAAAAATTTAAAGACAACCTCACAAAAGCCAGCAGAATCTGTCCAAGAGTACGACAAACGTTGGAAAGACCTTCTCAGCCAACTCGATTATGTAATTGATGAACAATAGTTAATTTAGTAGTTTCTTGTAGGTCTTTCATAGAAAATTCAATGGCATATAAGCCTGGAGACATTCAAGACATATGAATATGCACTTACTAAAGCCTTACAAGTGAAGATGGATGAAGACTTCTGAGCATATCCCATGGATACTAGACTAGAAGAATAGCTCGAAATCATGCAGAAATCACTAAAAGAGCTAAACCTTAAGAGTTAGGACATCTGGTGCATGAAATGCTCAACGACCGGACATTCAAAAGATAAATGTCGATAGGACATCAGCCGACAGGATGTTCAATTTGTGCAAACAAAGTAATTTTGCGACATTTGCCAAGAACATGGAGAACACACCACAAAATATTGTCCGTTTAACATGAAGAATGGTAAAGCATCTTGGTGTGCAATCTGTGAAACTAAAAATCATACCACTGCCGACTGCCACCTAAACCTAAAAAATCGACAAAATTACCAGGCAGCCTATCAGACGAACGCAATTGCGCAGAACAATGAGAACAATCAATGAGGCAACGCTCAAAATGAACAGAATAATCAAAGGTATGATGGTCGTCGATATGAGCGTCAGTTCGAGAACCGATGGGGAGGATATGGAGGTCGAGGTTGATTCTCTAGGAATCGCGACAACTGAACACGTTGGCCCATCCAATGTTTCACGTGCTACAAAGAATGTCACCGATATGCAGACTGTCCATACAAGGATATAACCGACTTAAAATTCTGTACTAGTTGTGGAGTAGGGGATCACTCATTAGAGGATTTCCCTACTATGCTCGATAAAATTAAAAAGAATAAAAATGTTAATGTCTTATTGTGCGTTCAAAAACATGATATTATCAATACAAAGAATTTGCATATAGTAACCCGACTAGGGAAAAAAATTGGGAATGATAATCCACTTATAAGCAAAATAAAAGAAAAAAATGATTATCCTGACCCAGTTAAACAAAAACAACTGTATAAATACACAACGAATGTATTTAGAGAATTTGCTCAACAGGAAGAAGCTGATGATAATCGACAAAGCACAATAAAAGAATTAATACACTTAGTACAAAATGATAAAATGGTATCTCAATTCATTGACTTATTGTATAAAATAAAACACAACAATAACACAGAAAAACAAACAAAAAATATCTGTAGCCTAAACCAAAAAGACAAAAGTGATGCCGACCCACTTGTCGACTTAGAAATTGAAGGATACCATGTCCGACAAGTTGTGCTCGACTTCGGATCACAAGTAAACATTATGACTTGCGACACTTGGGAAAAATTGGGTAGACCTCGACTATACGAGTCAGGGATATACCTGAAATTAGCAGACCAAGGCCTGATTGAACCTATCAGAGTCTAGAAAAATGTCGACACGACAATAAAAGGAATATCGACCAAAGTCAATTTTGAAATTATTGACCCTAAGGAAGGATCCAACTCCTTCCCAGCATTAGTAGGTCGACCTTGGGGAAGAAAAATGAAAGCCTCAATATACTTATACAAGGAAAGGATAAAACTAAAAAGGAATGGGCAAAAGGTCATAGTACCTATCAATCCATCCCAAGGAGAACCTTGGATAGAACCTATTGATGAAGAAGTCAACATCCGACAACTATATCAGATACAAAACAATGAGGACTACACAAAACTCAATTTCTATGGTGAACTTCACTTAGGGAATCAAGATTAGTAGGATACAACTCAGATGCAGAATTATATGATTGGGAAGTTGAGAACTACGAAACACAAGCAAGAGGATGCTAGACCATTCAAAAAGTGCAGAAGAAATTAGTCCAACAATGCTTCGTGGTGTCCATCATCCCAAAGATATTTGAAAAGAAAACCAGGGAATATCCTACCCTGAAACCAACAAATGCAAATATCACATAAGTCCCAAGATACAAAGAAAGAGAATCACTAGCTATGCACATAGAACACGTATCCAGGAACATTGGTGAACATGGCCGACTACAAAGCTTAGTGGAAACTTTCACAGGACAAGCTGCTAGATGGTGGGATACCCATTAATCAAGACAATAGACATGGACAATAGCTTTGACTTACTTTATAGAAATATTCAGAGGGAAAAGACTAACCAAACAAGCCCCAATACCTATATTCATCTAAGGACAGGATCCATAAGACCACATAAGGAAATGTGAAAAAGAATGGAAGAGACTTGGGTATAAGGATGAACGTATATGGCCACACCTGTTTCCATCGACGATCTGACTTACCAAACAAATGGTACAAAATGGAAGAATATCAGGGTGAAACATTCCTATGGCATGAACTTAGAGAGAATTTTATCAAAGACTTCAGGTTTATACCACAAGACGAAAAATTAGTCGAAACTGCAAAACAAATTAAGGAATTTGTAGAACCAACCAGGAACAAAAACCTAAGAAAAAATCAGGACTGACCAACAATAAACTGCAATAATATACAAACCGGGACAATACCATAGTCAATAAGACTACAGATGGAAAATGAAAATCCGGAAGGAAAAAGCTTTAGATGGAAATCAAATCATGTCGAAATGACAAAACCAATTTGCACAGTGCTCAAAGTTGAGATAGTCGAAGACACCAACCGAATGACTGCAATAGACTTCCCTACTACATTTTCACAGTTTAAAGAAGGGAGTCGACCAATCAATGAAGCCAAAGCACTAGAATGGTTAGACGCTAAAGTGAAAACTAAAGAAGTTGACATATTAAATGATGATCGACCAAAAATAGAAAAAAATCAGAGACTACTGGAGTGAAGAACAAACAATAGAAATAGTAAACCTACTAAAATAATTCCAGGATGTATTTGCTAGAGACTACAAGGATCTCAAAGGTTTAGTACATGAAATGGGTGAAATGAAGATTGACATTAAACCTGATGCCCGACCTGTAAAGAAAAGACCATATAAACTAGCTCATAAATACGAAGAGATAGTCAAGAAAGAGATAGATAACATGCTTGCAGCAGGAATTATCTACCCTATTGACCAATCAGAATGGGAAATTCCAATGGTTGTTCAACCAAAGAAACATGATCCAACCAAGCTAAGGATCTGTGTCGACTTCAAAGACCTAAATAAAGTTACATTAATAGACCCATTTCTGACACCTTATGCAGATGAAATATAAATGAGGTCACAGGACATGAATGCTACTCATTTACAGATGGATTCTCAAGTTATAACCAAGTACCAATAGCCAAATAAGACTAGAAAAAGACAACATTCATATGTGAATTTGGCTCATTTGCTTACAGGGTTATGCCTTTTGGACTAAAAAACGCACCTGCACTATTTTCAAGAATTGTGGTCAAAACATTTCAAGAATACATTTACAAAACAATGGCAGTATATTTCGATGATTGGAAAATATACTCTATGCTAAAAGATCACTGCAAATGGCTAAGGCTCATGTTGGAATGATGGTGACAAATCCAGCTATCTCTGAACATCAAGAAGTGCATATTTCTGACCCCTATAGGGATACTATTAAGACACATTGTTTGTAAAGAACACATCAAGGTCGACTTCGCAAAGATAAAAATTAGCCTGGACTTAAAACCACCGGTGAACCCAAAACAAGTCAGGGTACTACTTGGTCATACAGGATATTACAAGAAATTCATAAGATACTATTCAGATGTGACCTATCCACTGGAAGAACTGCTAAGAGAATATCAGGAGTTCAACTAGACAGAGGAATGCGACATATCATTCGAAGCACTAGAAATAAAGCTAGTCAAAGCACCCATTCTAATATTTCCAAGCTAGTCGACCAAATTCCATGTACACATCGACGCATCAGGCCTGGAAATAGGAGCAATCCTAACTCAACTAGGAGACGACGGAATGGACTACCCTATAATTTATAGCAGCAGAAAATTAAATAAAGCAGAAAGAAACTATTCGACAACAAAGAGAGAAGCATTAGGAATGGTCTTTGCACTACAGAAGTATCGACATTACCTACTAGCGAACCCGCTTATCTTTTATACTGACCACCAAGCACTAAAATACCTTGTCAATAAACCCTTACACCATGGGAGGATTTTTCGATGGCTACTTCTATTCCAAGAATTTTAATTTGAAGTCGTTGTCAGACCAGGAAAATTAAATGTCAGACCCGACCACTTATTACGAATTGACACAGGAGAGGAACCAACAGGAGTCGAAGATAACTTACCATATGCACATTTATTCCGAATAGAAGCAAAACCAGCAGAATTAGAGGAAATAGCTCAGTTCTTAGAAGATGGCCAAGCACCAGAAGGCATGAGTATGGAGAAGAAACAAATTTTAGCCATGAAAGCTGCACCATATAGACTCATAAATGGATTCTTATATAAAATGGGCCTAGATGACATCCTTAGAAGATGTGTACTAGAAAATGAAAGAAATAATATTATGTATGAAGCATACTATGAACCGATGAGAGGACATTTTCAAGCAGACACAACCGCTAAGAAAATCCAACAGTTAGGGTTACGGTGGCCGACACTTCAGAAATACTGTAAAGAGTTCGTGAGCCAATGTGACAGATGCCAAGAACTTGGTCGACCTTTTCCTAGTACATAAATTCCCTTGATATTGGTAAACCCAAGTTTGACATTTGAAATTTGGGCCATCGACTTCATAGGACCATTTCCCATACCAGCAAAAAGAACAGGTGCAAGGTAAATAATAACTGCAGTAGAGTGTAACCAAGTGGGAAGAAGTAGAAATAGTCGACACATGTTCCAGTGAGATAGCTGCTATATTTATCTATGAAAATATCATTACCAGGTTTGGATGCCCAATAACCCTAATCAGCGACTAAGGGTCACACTTTATTAATAAAACTATTAAAACACTGACGGACCAGTTCAAAATCGACCACCGATGGAGTACAGATTATCACCCTCAATCGAATGGAGCAATGGAGGCATTTAATAAAACATTAACAAAAGGTCTAACAAAAATATGTAACACCGACAAAGATGACTGGGATGAAAAAACACCTGCAGTACTATGGGCATACCGAACAACATACAAGCGTTCAATCGACAGCACCATTCCGACTAGTCTATGGACAAGAAGCAGTAGTTCCACTACATTTTCGACAACAAACACCTATTATCGCAGATATTTTACATGTCGATGTCGAACAAGGAAGGAAGGACTAACGGATACAATTAAGTAAGCTAGAAGAACACCAACCAATTGCTTTAGAACACCAAGAAATTCAAAAACAACAACAAAAGGCATGGCACGATCAAAATATCAGAAACAAAAACCCGTCGGTAGGGGAACTTTCCTTACTATACAACAGTCGAGTAAAAGGGAGACCCAAAAAGCTACATACAGAATGGATGGGACCCTACGTTGTTGAAGAGATTCATGTCAACTGATCAGTCCGACTAAGGACGCTACAAGGCATAGTATTTCGAAAACTTGTTAATGGTGCCTGACTAAAGTGGTACAAAAACTAAAAACAAGTTCAAAAAAAAAAGCATATAACGACTATAACGGTTTGACAAAAACTATAAAAAAACTGAAAAAAAATCTAAAATAAACAAAACAGACCAACACCCATAAACCAGGATGACAGGAAATCAACGCTTCGACAACCGATATTACACCTACCAACATAACACCATCGACTGCTCACATGATCGACATCGACCAACGACCCTGAAATTCACATCACGCCTTCATGACTATGAGCACCAAAATCAAATCACCATTAATGCAAACTCAAGTGCTCGAGCTGGACCATCACTTCTGCCATTAATACGCCCATTGATAGAAATGTCAAATGCATCACCTATAAATACTGGACCGAAAGAGGATCATTTACAGTATTTTGAACAGGGAGAGAAACTTAGCAAACAGAAAACTAACAACCAAAAAACTCTAAGAAAAGTTGAACACAGAACCGACAAAATGGCACCAAAACAAACCAGAGCCACAGCTAAGACTAAGGAACTACAAACTGTTGAGACCCCATTAATGAGGAGGCTAAGAAACATAAAGAACGCCAAGGTTCAAGATAACTCATGGGGGAAAACATGGGCCGAGATCAAGGAATGGGCATATGTCAATAAGAAACCAACCCCAGCCACAGAGAAGATAAACCACGGTACTATCATGAACTACATGAACACACCGTTCATGGCAAGTTTTGGAGGTATAAAGGAAACAACAGTCAAATTCATTATAAGTCGATACCACAACGACAGATTCTACTTCGATAGGCCAGTCAAGATCTTTGGTGAAGTAATATATAAATTGACTGGTTTATCCAACCAAGGTGACTGAGTACCAGTCGGCATAAAATAAGGGTTGGTGGAGCAACTAACTGGATCACCATCGGGAAAGAACTCAAAAGGGATAATGATTAGCCAGATACAAGCCCGAACGCCACAAATCATGGCTAAAATCATAGAACCTGGGATTACACCCATAGGTCGAGGAACTGACCTAAAGCTAGATATGCTAGAGGCAGTGGATATCATTTTCGACATAATAAAAATCTACAAATGGGCTGAGTATGTTGCTGACATGCTCAAAGGCATCTGTGAGAAATTTCAGGAGTCAAGAGGGATTATAAGGTTCATGTCCCTAATAATATGGATAATAATGTACTACTTGTGCCCAGTCGGGGATAAGCAGTTCCAAGAACCCACAAGATTCCATATGTGGAGATTCAAACCATTTGCCCAGACTGGAACACTCAAGGAACTAGAAAATGATAAAGTGTTGTTAGAAAACCGGTTCCAACAGCTCAAACTTCAGACAACTAGATGGAGGGTGCCCCAGAACATCCGACGAAGTCTGCCCAAGACCGTACACATACAACTGGAACTTGACCATACTACAGTGTGGTATATGTAGGGCATCAAGGAAAAAGCAAAGACTCTCGACTACTACCCAATAGTCGATGAGATCTTCTATGAGCTAGCTCGATAGTCCAACACAAAACTATCGATACCAGCAAAAGCCAAGGAAGCAACCCTAGCGATAGAAGAACCACTCACCAACCAATAAAAAGAAGAATATTATGAAATCCAGTTATACATCAACACATTTGTGTCAGAGGAAACACCATCAGAAGACACCAGTCGACTGCAAATTACAATCGGACCGTCAACAGCTCAAAGGGAAGGCACACAGACAGAACAACTGGTAGCCATTCCAGCTAAGAAAAGTGCCAGCCCAAAACAATAGCAAGAGGAAGTAGACGAACTGGGAGATATTGAGTCCAACAATCCTGAGTACGACATAACAAAGGAAAAAGTCAAGAAACTAGCAAAGGAGATAGCAGTAGTACGAAAGAAAGCAACTGAGACAAAAGGAAAGGGGAAGCACAAGCTAATCCTTTTCAACTCAGAGGATGAAGAGGAACTGTTAGCTACCGCCGTCAACATCATCGAAGACGTCGTAGCAAACAAAGTTTTGGTCAAAGCATAGTTCAACAAATTTGCCAAAGTAGGAGCCCAACAAGGTCAGCTAAAGAAGGAAAAAAGTACACACACCTTGATGGCCGAAAATGTGGTCAACCTAGTATCAACATCTCCACCCCCGTCTCTGACTCAAATCACACAGGAAGAAATTCCAAAGCTTCCTTCCATAAGCCCAGTCGATATAGGAAATAATGTTATGCTAGAAACCCTGAAGGAGAGGTTCGACCGAGATAGAGACTTCCAGACATACATTGAAAAACTGCCTGAGTTACTTACCTCCATACAAAAGATCACCACCAAAATGCCTCTGTTTGAAGCTGGTGGATCACGATAGCCTGCTCCTTCACAACCTAGCCAAATACCTCAGAAGCCAAGGTCTGTGGGAGCATTAAAATCCACATTTGTGAGGAACCCCGACAAGCCAGCTCAAGTTGTAGCAAGTTGGACCTCATCCTTCATCCCAACCGACCCCGAACCCCCTCCACCAGCCAATGAACTGACAAGAAATGAAGAAGAAGAAAACATGGAAGAAATAAACCAAGAAATCGACAAACTTTTCTCCAACATCCTGAAAGGTTCACCCCCACAAATTTTGGACCCAACACATGACCACATCCCCACCACGCCAATCACACTTGACCATTCACCATCACAACCACCACCCCCCAACCCAGAACCTCCGACTGAACCACCTACACCTGAAACACCTCTACCACAACCATCAGTTCCAGCAACGTCTGTAGCGGAAACCTCTGCACAAAATCCACTAGAAACACACCCAGCTGAAGAACTCATTCCATAGACCCAACCAGAAATTCCACCAACCATTGCAGAACAACAACCAGACAGTCAACTGCCGAAAAATCAACCACTGGAAATTATAACTCTTATGGGTGCACAAGTATAGCAACAAGCAGAACAACAGAAGCACAAGAAGAGGAGAGACAGAAAGAAGAGGGAACATCAGTCACAAGGGCCAATGGTCCACATCAACCAACTAGGGTCAAGCATTGTAGTCGACGCAACAAAGTTAAAAGACAGAGAATTAGGACAACTCTTGGAAACTCTGGCTATCAAAGAAAAAACAAGAAGCCAGACTAGACGCAAGGAACTCGACAACAATGAAAGAGAACAAGTCAAGTTCCTAACAAAATGCAGAAACTTGGCACAATCTGTGATACCAGGACCAATGGAGGACGACACTGACAAGCCACTAGAAAAATCCTATCAGTTGTTTGAAAGCATGGTGTTGGCACTAAATAAACAGATGCAAAATACAAAAGAAGAGCAAAAAGAAGAAACAATTACACTACTGATGTAGCAGCACACAACCTTCTCCGAAGCTTACAAAGTGCTTCAAGATTACATGGAGGAGTTGGTCATAATAGAAGGGGTGCTACAAGACTGGCCTGCTTATTATAAGCAAGTCTTCCAGTAGACCTAATAGACTCGACAAGAAATCCAAGCACTGGAGAAAAGAAAGAGCGTGGAAGAAGCACTCAGAAGCACTATTGAAGATCAAATCGTGCTCGAAATAGCCAAACTACAGAAGCTCGAACGATAAACATACCAATGGGTGCAGCAAGAATTTCCAAGCTTAGACAAATTAGACACCATCTGTCCACAAATGAAATGACTTCTGGAGACGGCAGAAGAAAAAGACCAGTTTTTGGGTCCCGACATGGAAAGGATAGCAGACGTTTCCATTCAAGAGAATATGTCGACGTTGTAAAGCCTTACAACATTAACCATCGACATCCAGAAAGTACTACAAAGTTGGATAGGATTCCAAAATCAGCTGGCCATGACAGCAGAAGCAATTGTGAAAGTCTGTGTACAACCAACCATCTGACTTCACATCCCATAAAAACATAAACAAAGAAATAACTACTTTAGACAGCCAAAGAATTTTTGTTGAGTACCTCCCTTGTTTCTTTGGGACGAAGAACAGTTTTTTTCATGGGGGAGATGTTGGAGGAGCTAGTCGGTAAGCCGACTAAGTCGATCCACCAAAAAGATGAGATCTAGCGATCTGGTGCTTTTAACTCGTGTTGCTCCAGGAAAAGTTTCCTGGTCATGTACAGTAGTTTCATCTCCAGAGTCATGTGGAGTCCTAGGCTCTGTCTCATCATGCTGATCAAAATCGGTGCCCTCATCAATGGATTCAAGGCCAACTTGAGGAGTGTCAAAAATCCTCATTGGTACATTGCTTTGTCGATGTTGTTGCTGCATTGAAGCATGACTGCTACCTATACATGTCTCGATAATTTCTCTAGTCATGGGTTGTAAAAACTCCTACAAACGAAAAACTTCACTTTATCAGATCACTTGGAAAAATATAAAACACAATATCAGATATGAAATCATGTCATAGCTTAAAAAAATATGTGAAGATGCCACTTACCCCATAAGATTTTATTTGTTATTTCAACTCTTTAATCCTTGCCCTGATCTCCTATGTCATGGGCCTTATGCAAGCCAAGGAAATAATTTCTATGTTTTCCTTTGTCAGGGCCTTCTTTATAGTATCCATAGGGTCTATGGACTAGTAAATTTCATCCTCAATCTCCTCATCACCCATATCAAGTGCACTAGACTAAATTCATCAAAGAATAAAATTAAGAAAAATAATTTTAACATCATTCAAATATTTTTATTGTAATGAAATTTAGTTACTATTAAGAACTGACACTTGGTTGATGCGGTGTTGTGGCCGGTGACTTACCATGGTCACCCCCTGTTGATCTACTTCTAGTGGGTGATTATCCACGGTCACCCTGGACCATGGAAGCAGTAGGTGCCTTTCCACGGTCCCCACCCTGACACGATAATCAATCAATAATTCACCATAAGCACAGAAAAATGCGAATTCCAACAATAGAAATCAAATGCTAACAGAAAAAATTGAAACATTTAGTTATTATATTTAACACTTACCTGATGGGGCACAGAGCGTGACCTTCCACGGTCACCCTGGACCATGGAAGCAGTAGGTGCCTTTCCACCGACGCCACCCTGACACAATAAGTCAATAAATAAACGTCATGAAAATAATTGTAACATAATAAAAAATGAGATATTGCAACAATATTTATTTTTACCTCAAAAGTAGAGGACACATGTTTTGTTCCATGACGAACATGGGCAAGCCCCTGCCATAGTGTAATAAGCATGTTGTCACATGGAAATATTTTGGGGTTAGAGATTCTAGTTATTGTAGTCATACTTAGTTGCTATATTTAGTTGAGTCAATAATTGTAACATCAACAAAAACGAGATATTGCAATAATATTTACTTTTACCTTCGATGGAGAAGATACATGATCTGCCCCATGGCGATGATAGTGTAATAAGCATGTTATCATATGGAAATATTCACAATAAGCACGAAAAAATCGAATGGTAACAGTGGAAATTGAATGTTAACAGAAAAAATATCAACATTGAGTTATTATATTTAACACTTACCTAATGAGGCATAGAGTGTGACCTTCCACGGTCACCCTGGACCATGGAAGTAGAGGACATGCATTTTGTTGCATGACAACCATGGGAAGACCCCTGCCACAGTGTAATAAGCATGTTGTCACATGGAAATATTCCAAGGTTGGAGTTTCTAGTTATTCTAGTCATATTTAGTTACTATATTTAGTTGAGTCAATAATTGTAACATAAACAAAAATGAGATATTGTAATAATATTTACTTTTACCTCCGAAGGAGGAGATACATGTTCTGCTCCATGGGGATGAGCAGACCCCTACCACAATGTAATAAGCATGCTATCATATGGAAATATTCTCAATAAGCACAATAAAGTGAATGGTAACAGTGAAAATCGAATGTTAACTGAAAAAATCGAAACATTTTTCTATTGACGTCATATTTATTTACTATATTTAACATTTACCTCATGAAACATAGATTGTGACCTTCCACGGTCACCCTGGACTATGGAAGAAGCATGTGGCTTTCCACTGCTGCAACCTTGATAAAATAAATCAATCAATAAAAATTGAGTCAATAATTGTAACATAAAAAAAAATGAAGTAAGCATAATAGTGTCATAAGCATGTTATCACATGGAAATATTCATAATATGCAAGAAAAAAACGAATGTCAACGGTGGAAATTGAATGTTAACAAAAAAAATTGAAACATTTAGTTATTGTAGTCATGTTTAGTTACTATATTTAGCATTTACCTGATGAGGTATAGCGTGTGACCTTCCACGGTTACCTTGGACCATGGAAGCCACATCTATTCAATTTAAGTTGTAACCGATCAACAACTCTTCACCTAGAAGTATTGTTTTTGTTGCACATAAAAATATACGATGTTCTTCATGTCCCTAAAATTTGTAATTCGGTTGCTTAGTTGCTGTCACTGGCCGTGCACTATTTATAAAGCCAGCAACGTTTCCAGACGCTTTTGGTCTCCCATCAATATACATAGTCGCCCCTTTGTTTTTATTGTGTTCTGCTAGTTGTATATAATTTGTGGCAACTCTGTATCTCCTCATAATTCGAGTATATTGGACCAATATCAACTAGTTATTGTGTTTGTATAATGGTCTAACATACTCCATCAATTCAGTTAAAGTGCCATAGCCAACCTTTATGCCATCCATGGAAAATAGCCCTAATCCATGTAAGGACAAAGGAGCGATGCAATACATCCTCCCATTGATGAAGAAATCTTTGTGCATTTGAGGTAGCTTATTAGGTACCCATCATTGCACTAGATTTCTATACCTCAAGGGAAACTCAATGTCACCTATGCTCTCAACATCATAATTACATGACCCTCCATTGGCAATAAAATATTGCATGTGTCTACGAAATCTTTTCCTTACCTTTTCAGATCTAGTTGATATAGAACCAGTAGATCTAGTACAACATGTATCACTTTGAACCTCTCCTAGTATATCTTCACCATCACTCGAGGAAGATAGATCTGATAGATACCTATTTGGTGGTACCTACACTCGATAAAACAAGAATATAAGTTACCAAGTGGATATAATTTAGCGTGCAAATGTCCTAAAGCAGTAGTCTTATGAAAATTCCCACCATATTTCATAAGAAGGAGAAAATGGCTGACATGTCATGTCATCCCATAGTTGGTTGAAGTATCTATCCTACCATGGCACCAGTTCTCAGAACAACTCTTTGAGGAAGAAGATACAGGCCTCCCAAAAGAAGTTCTTTTTGGTTAAATTGGGCAAGTTTCTCTAGGAGAATGCTCACCGTAATTTGTGGGTTGAGAGAAATGCCCACACCATATGGGAATCTTGTAGGCGGATGTGTTGTCTACCTGACCATGTTTTTACTTTGACCTGAAAGTACCTGAGGTAGAAATTATGGATCTTCCAAAACAAGGTCTTAAGCAGCTTTTACATCATACTTCAGTAAAATGCCCGCCGAGGAGAGAGAATGTAGTTCCAGAGGATGAAACTGGTCTTAATGGATTCATCTAGTTGTCCTCCATCCATTGGATGTCTTACACTCCAAGTTTGATGAAAAGTTGAAATCATCTTTGAGACCTAGGGTTTAAATAAATTGACTAAGTGTCAAATCACAAGGTTGAAGAGGCATTTGGAAATGCCCACCAAAGCCTGTCTGAGTGATGATAAATTCATCAGAAGATATCGGCATGTTCTTTAATGAACTAGCTATCCATCCATGTTCTTAGTTTTTCTTATGGTGACCACATGAGAAAAATATCAGCCTGCCAAAAGAGGTAAAAACATTAGCTTGCATATCCAAAAATATGAAAAATTGACTTAGTGTTGAAAACAAGAGGTTGAGAGCCCACTTGGAAATGCATGCCAGAGTCAGCTCTTTAAGTGATAAATTCATCAGATGTTATGGGTCCATTCTTTGATGATCTGGGCATCCACTCATGATCTCAGTTTCCCTCTGGGTGTTCACA
The DNA here is from genome assembly GCA_001517045.1 of Pseudotsuga menziesii. Classification (NCBI taxonomy): domain Eukaryota; kingdom Viridiplantae; phylum Streptophyta; class Pinopsida; order Pinales; family Pinaceae; genus Pseudotsuga; species Pseudotsuga menziesii. Next base: position 72,253 of record LPNX010166743.1, on the reverse strand, counting down.
CGTGTGAGATATGAGTCTGCCAAAAAATGCCTACTGACACAATAATGACTAGGGCCTGACAAAATTCACTAGGTGTTGAATTGAGCAGTTTGAAAGACCATTTTAAAGTGACAGCCAGAGACTGTGTGTTTGTCAGTAAGATTTTAAGGTGACATGGTCTTGTTCCTAGTGTAGGTGGATACCTAGCCATACCCTTAGTTTGTTTAAAGATGGTCAAGATGTGAAAAATATAAGTCAACCAAAAGCTAGAAAAGTATGCCTGTGTAGTCTTGGTGAAATAAAAGAGTAAGATACAGGAAATTAATAAACATAAATTTATAAAGGGAATTATGCATATGTTGAGAAGGATTTAAGGATAGTATTTTGGAAGATATGATGTGATCGAAATTGCACAGCATATATTTAAGGAAGAAATGCTCGTAGAGGGTTTAATGAAGACACACGCAGGCTAAAATATTCTTGATAACCTTCTGACTCTTTGAGATATGCCAAATAGAGGAGACCACATTAACTACCATGGTATATGCCAAACATAGGCAAAAAGATATAAGTGTCGTTGAAAAATAATACTTGTATAAAATGTGTCTTTAAAGAATAAAGAGGTATGAGGGTCAATTTATTGGAGTCAATTCAAATTATAGCCCACGAGCCCCAGGGAACTATACATTGTTCCAAAATCCAAACCAGTAAATGGGAAAAGCTTGCAAAGTGTGTTGTAATTCAGGTAAAAGTGAGTATAAAAATAAATTCAAATGCTTCTTTAAAGGAGAAATAGGTCTTAGGTTGAATTGTACCCAGTCATTATAATTGCAGCTCCTATGGCACTCTACAAAATGTTTTAGACCCATAATAGAAAAAAATCACAAAAGCTTGAAAAGTGTGCCATAATCCATGTAAAATTGACCATCAAAGAAAAATTAAATGCATCTTTAAAGGAGAAAGAGGTACCATGTTCAAGTTTCGATAGAACTAGTTCAAATTATAGCTCATAGAGGACTCAGTTTTAGACCATTAAATAGAATAAGATTACACAAGCTTGCACTCTATAGAATGTTTCAGACATATAATAGAATAAAATAACAAAAGCTTGTAATTTGTGCCATAATCGAGGTAAAACTAATTATTAAAGAAAAATTAAATGCTTAGAAGAAACACGACTCAGGTTCAAAGTTTTCACAGAATCGGTTGAACTAGTTCAGATTATAGCTCCTATAGGACTTTGCACACTGTTCCAGACCATTAAATAGAATAAAATTACAAAATCTTGCAAATTGTGCCATAATTCATAAAATTATACAAGAGCACGACTGGCTTGTAGTGCTCAACCCATATATCTTTTCCCCGAATTTAAGGAGGAGCTTCAGACACTCCAATAATAGAAACCCTTACTAGATCCACTGATAATAGAAGCGATGGTAGCACAGGAAAAAAATTATAATTTCAGTATGACTGTACCGAATTTGTATTGGTTCAGAAATTTGACGTATTTTTCCCAAATTCCTACGCTGCTAGGGTTAATGGGCTTACAGAATTCACTGGGCCCTTTATTATCCTCTGGACTGCGGTTAGATTACCTCCCCTCGGAACGCCAGTATCCTTTGGACTGTAGCCGGATTGTTTTCTTATCCTCTGGACTGCGGCTAGATTTCCTCCACTGGGAATGTCGGTATCCTCTGGACTGGTATCCCCTGCTCCTCAATTTACCACTACTCTATTCATCAAATTACTAGTGCTCTGGATGCTTCTAATGAACTAGTGTGAGGGAGTGAACTTGTTCGTTGTTGTTTTGCTAATGAGCTAGTCCGCGGGTGTTTTTGAATTCTACATTTTCTGTTTGTTTATTTGCATTTTTTATATTTTGTGTTTTGTTTTGTTTTTTTATTTTGCATATTTACCTTTTGTTTAGTTTATTTTGGGTTTTTTATTTGCATATTTTATATTTTTTTGCATTTTAAATTAATTATAGTTAAACACCTCTATGTTTTTAATTTAGTGTAGTCTAATTTAATTTAATTTAATTTAACTAGGATTTTGTCATACTTTGTAGTGGTTGCATTACTTATAGTGAGATCCTATACATAAGTCCCTTCAAGGATGAACATGATGATGATGGCAATGATCATGATGACGATGAAGATGGAGAAGATGATGGTGATGATGACAACAACGACAATGATGATCATCATCATTATCCTCATCATCATCCTTGTCATCATCATCACCATCATCTAATTCATCGTCTTCATCAATATCATCATCATCATCTTCATAATCATCATCATCAATGTCGCCATCATCGTCATCATGATCTTCTTCATCATCATCGTAATCATCATCTTCATCATAAATGTCTTCGTTATCACCATCATCATCATCATCATATTCAGCATCATCATAATCAACATATTCATCTTCATCATCATATTCATCATCAACATCATCGTCGTCCAATTCATCAGCATGTCCATTATCATTATCATCATCTGCATCATCATCATCATCATTTTCATTATCATCGTCATCATCTTCATCATCATCATCATATTTTTCATCGTCATCATCATCATCATCATCATATTCGTCATCATAATTATCATCATCATCATCTTCATCATTGCAATTTTAGGGGGATCTTAGTGAATGAATATGTCTACATGATAGGGGGAGCAGCTAGTTGAGTGAAAAATTAAGGATTTCTCCTAAAACCCATTCCAAGGACTAATCTGACAATTCAATATGATCCGAGGAAGTAGTAAAAAAAAATACAACTTATTGGGACCTGTGAAGCCTCTTGTTCTTAGATTTGTGCACATGAAGAATCAAGACTTATGGAACTAGTATGGTGTCTTAAAAGAGGAAGATCCAAACTGAGTAGTTTGATAGTTCCATAAAGTGCATTCTTTATAGCAGTGAATAATCACTCATAACCATTATATTATAATGTTGGTGAAGCTCAAAACAATTTAGTGAAGACCAAGGTAAAGATCTTTTCATCACGTCTTCATCATCATCATCATCATCATCATCATCATCTTCATCAGCATATTCATCATCATCACCATCACCATCATGATCATCTTCATCTTCATCATCATCATCATCATCATCATCATCCTAATCATGATCATCATCTTCATCATCCTCATCCTAGTCATCATCATCATCCTTGTCATCATCGTCCTCATCCTCGCCCTCATCATCATCATCATCGTTGTTGTTGTCGTCACCACCACCACCATCATTGATCATCATCATAATCTTCATCATCATCGTCGTCATCGTCGTCGATGTCGTCGTCATCGTCATCTCCCTCTTCCTAATCAACATCTTCATCATCGTCATCATCATCATTTTCATCATCACCCTCATCATCATCTTCATCACAGCCACCATCATCATCATCATTTTCATCATCATCATCATCATCATCATCATCAATATCTTCATCATCATCATCATCATCATCCTCGTCATGCTCATCCTCATCCTCATCATCATCATCATGATCGTCATCATCATCATCTTCATCATCATCATCATTTTCGTCATCATAATCCTCATCCTAGTCATCGTTGACATCATCATCATCATCGTCATCATCGTCATCATCATCATCATCGTCATCATCATCATCATCATCATCATCGTCGTCGTCGTCGTCGTCGTCGTCGTCGTCGTCGTCGTCGTCGTCATCATCGTCGTCATCATCATCATCATCAGCAAAATCGTCATCATCATCATCATCGTCTCCCTCTTCTTAATCAACATCTTCATCATCATTTTCATCATCACCCTCATCATCATGTTCATCATCTTCATCACCACCACCATCATCATCATCATTGAATGTTGACTTATGTTCATCTATGTTTCCTTCCCAAAGGTTTGAAAATGATCTTATTTGAGGAATTTTGTAGGAATTGGTTAGCAGGTTTTGCCACCATGGATCCGTCAGATGGAGAGTGGGTTTCGATCTACGGTTATAGGTCTTTCTGTATAGTGAAACATGCAATAGCGGAATAAGGGTAAAGTGTGTTAAACTTCAACGATTCAGATTCACGATGATGAAGATCGATGACGGAAAGTGATTCCGTGGAGTGGAGATGTGAGGAAGGATTTAATTTTGAGATTTGTGGAGTCCGTTAAAAGTGTGTAATATTGGAGGGTCGAGATCGGCACAAGGTGAGATCAACGGCCCTAAATCATTTCATGCGGTGAACCTACTCGGAGGGAGAAACTTTTTCAAATCCAGAAAAGGGTTAATTAGCGAGAAAATCAGATGGTTGAGATGAAGGCGGAGATAGATTTGCAGTCTCAAACAATTTCGCGGATTGAACTAGCACAAAGAAAGTTACGAATTCGATCCACAGAAAGTGGTAGGGGTTGTGAAGATCTACGGTCGGAACAAGATGTTGGGTAGATCAACGGGTGAGAAGCATTCCACAATCAAAAGTTGCTCACTCATTCAGATGAAAAAGGGTTAGCAGAATGTTAAAGTTCTCAAGGTTGAGCGGTCTCGATGAAGGTAGTTTAGAGATTGACGGTTGATATTGATCTCCCCAAATCAAGCTGTGCAGGTTGATAGTGTTGAGTTTTGGGTATGAATATTTCGTCTGTTGAGGGCTTAGAACACAAAGATGAACAGATCTATGGTATTGATTGCATGGAGAAACACGAGGGTTATGCAACATAAAAAAACTATAAAAAAATCTAAGTGGATAAGACGCCCTCACGTACGATCTGCCTTCCAGATAGTAATTGATTTCCCTGACATCATTTGTGATACACCCACAGGATAAAGCATCCCTGGGGTAGTGCCATCTCGCCCAAAACTAGATACCCATCATATTGCTGGCATGTGAAATCAGAAAGATATCATGAAAATATGAGAAGTGGAACAACGAATATGATCACCACACATAGCAGGGGAAACATAGTGAAAGAATGGTTCTGGTATCATCATCACAGGGGCGAAAGGGCCAGAACACATCCAACGCATATGCCCTGAAGCGTATGGTCGACCAAGCTACTTGACGATGAAATGTGCGAAAATTATGATGGGACATCCCCTTGTCCAGTTTTGCAATCCTATATAAACACCACCTTTCAGAGCCATTAAGGTGCATAGGATGAGCTAGTGTAGAAGAAAACTCGCAGTATCATTCTGCAAAGAGGTTCTAAGGATTCTGATATGTTTGCAATGGCAATATGGTTCAAGAAGCTTGTTAGCTTGGGTGTGTTTTTGGTTGGTGAGGTTGATTCCAAGCTCATCTATCGCCTTGGTTTTTCACACTAGGGAAGCACCAACCGTCGCGGAGCGTACATCATACACCACTTTGAGAGATGCACCTGTTTTCTATGGGAGTGAATGCTCGTATTGGAGCATCAAGAGCCCAAGATCTTCGTCATAGCTTTCATGCACCCCGTCTGCCAACCTTTTCTGAGGTGGTGAGGAGTACTTTAATGACAAGCCACTGTAGAGGCTTGCTTCTGCCAGAAGCAAGGGGGAAGCTATGAAGAAAGCTAAGCATGGAAAGGATATATATAAACTCCTTTTCCATCTTTGAGCCCATGCAGAAAGGTTCCTTTGAGAATGGAATGAACACAAAGGGAAAGGACATGTTGTTGACTCGACAGACGAACAAGTGGTTGAGCCCAGTTAGAAATGAGCCACTAGAATCATCTTGAGACGTCATTTTCATTGCCTGTGAGTTCACAACCAAAAATGTCATCCTGCCATCCATACTGAGCACGTGAATTTTCTCCATGATGTTTGTTTAAAGATATGTAAACCATGGAAGGAGTACCATGCTCTAGTTGTTAATGTTTGATTATGACTGTAAATAGTTTCATATCCTATTTCGAGGATTAGCCTCAGGTTCTAAGACATTATAAAAAGGCTCCCTACCAGGGATCAAATTTGAAGGCTAGGGTCCCATTTCCTTTTGAAGCTTAAGTTTCAGTGAATTAGGCACCAATTAGCTTACTCCCTATTGAGTTACAAGTGGTTTCCATTTTCATACATTGAGTTTCCCTAATCTTTATCATGATAACAGGTCTTGTGGTTATTGTTGATATGTATATATTCAATTAGAATTACTCATTGTATATCACATGGATTTAAGGATGAAAAATAGAACTTGGGGATGCATAACAACAACCCTCATTTTCATAGATAAATTCATAAAATCTGAAATCCAAAGAAAATATTTCAGGGTTACACATTACAAATTACAATTCTCATAAGGAAAAGAAAATAACTTACTTGAGCCAACTGTAGTTGTGGAAGCAAGATAGCTAAGACACCACCCCATGAACAAGAATGAATCATCGCTCCAGCAGCAACCATACCTGCAAATTCCCAAGTTAGACCAAACCCTAAAATATCCAAGGTAAAAAACTCTTGAAGAAAAACTACAACAATAGAGTTTACCTCAAGTTGCCATGCCCAAATTACCAAGGTTTCCATGCAAAAAAAAATGAGACCATCCAACTATACAAAATCCACCCTTCCATGAGGAAAATTTTCAAAATAGTGGTCAAAATCGGTCCCAACAACCTTAAGAGAATTGGTCCCAACAGCCTTAAGATAATGCCCACCACAATTCATGGTTTGAGAAGAATGCCCACACCATGGTACCGTCCTATAGCCAGTTTGTTTGGATACCTATTCATGATTTGAGTTTGCTTTAATCTTTCTCAAGGAGAATGATACAGGCCTACCAAAACAGGGTTTTTCACCAGTGGATGCAAAAATGGCTAAGTAGCCTCAGAAAGATGCCCGCCCTAAATTATGGGTTAGAGTAAATGCCCGCGGCATATGGGGGTCTTATAGATTGGTCTTCGGATTACCTGACCATGTCTTTAGACTATCTTGGAAATGTATGAAGAAAAATTTATGGACCTGCCAAAAGGGTGTTTTAGGCAGATTAGACCAAATTGAGAAATTTGTCCAAGTATGGACTTGGTGTTAAATCTTCCCAAGTGGCCTTAAGGAAATGCTCACCATGCCTCATAGGATGATGTGAAAAATATATTGATAATGTGAGTCTCTAGAGTTTTGTATGGATCATACAACCATGTCACTTGCCTCACCAAACTACAACATATGTTTAAGGAAGAATTAGTCCCAATAGCCTTAGTAAAAAATGGTCCCAACAGCCTTAAGAGAATTCCCATCACAAGTCATGGCTTGAGAAGAATGCCCGAACCATGGTACCCTCCTATAACTATTTGGTTTTGATACCTATTCATGATTTGATTTTGCTTTAATATTTCTTGAGGAGAAAGATACAGGCCTTCCAAAATAGCCTTTTTCACAGATGGATGCAAAAATGGCTAAGTAGCCTCAGAAAGATGCCCACCCTAAATTATGGGTTAGAGTAAATTCCCACAACACATGGGGATATTGTAGATTGGTATTCGGCCTACCTAAACATGTATTCATATTGTCTTGGAAGTGGATGAAGAAAAATTTATGAACCTTCCAAAAGTGTGTTTTAGGCAGATTAGACCAAATTGAGAAATTTGTCAAAGTATGGAATTGGTGTTAAATATTCCCAAGTGGCCTTAAGAAAATTTCTGCCAGGTCTCATAGGATGATGTGAAAAATGTATTGAGAATGTGAGTCTATAGAGTGTTTTATGGAGCATACAACCATGTCACTTGCCTCACCAAACTATAGCATATATTTAAGGAAGAATTGGTCCCAGCTATTGACGTAATTGTAACTTCAGAATGTATTCACTTGTATTTCTTATCTATTGTAACCCGATGTTTATTCCGGGATGTTATCATGTTATGTCATGCCCCGATGTTCCAATTGGTAGAATCAATAATGTAAACAAGTCATGTCAAGTCATTGTGGGTAACCCTCCTATTGTCTAAGGTTTAAAGTCCCCGCAGTTCCGGGGCACTAGGGTTATTAGAATCTCCTAGGAGAGGTGGGCCCTAGTAGGGTTTTAGTCATGCCGAGATTAGTATAAATAGAGAGCTGGACTCTCTATTTAGCACATATCACATACACACTCAAAGGTAGCGCATATTTGATGAAGGAGAAGACACTGGAGCTAGACAAGAAGAAGGTTACTGCTGTCAGGAGAGCATCTTACTGTTTTGTGGTTTTACCTTTTGTGTTGATTCTATCTCTGAGGAAGTTGCATGGTTTTATCCATTTATGGTTTCCTCGAGGAAAAACATTGTGTTCATTGTCTCTTGTGTTTGATTGTTGTACTTGTTGTTCTCTTAGTTAAAGATCCTAACATAATGCTAGCTTGAATGTTGAAATACTAACATGGTATCAGAGCTAACCTGAGAAGAAGACACTATGCAGCTGTGAGAACTATGGCTTCCTACTTTGTGGATCTCTCTCTTCATATTTTCAGCAAAAGTAAGGTGGAATAACTCTCCTCCTTAGGGCGCATATTTCTGTCGAAGCAGAATCCAATTCTAAGGTTTTTCAGTTTTGGACCCGACACTACTGCCAAAAATTAGGGCTTTTTACAGAAGAGGAATTTTTCAGTAAGCCCAAGCCTAGATGATCTCCTCCCCAAAATCAAAGTTAGGGATCAATTTCAAATCATTTGGTTGGATAGAACTCCAGAAAAGCAAAACCCTAATTTTCTCCTGAACCAGCTCTGCAGGATTTCAGCTCAAAATTCATATCCAACATCTTGACCTGGTAAGATCTAAAATATTTTGTATTTCCATTTGAGGTTCTCAGTTAAGATGTCTCATCATACCAAGCTTGATGAAAATCTTGAGGGAGTTGATAACTTCCGATCTTGGAAGTATAGGATCTCCCTGGTCCTAAAAGAGAATGAGTTAGACTCCTACATCCATGAGGAGGTTCCAGTTCCAGAGGGAGATGAGGCTAAGGCCTTGCATAAGAAGAAGTTGGTTATGGCAAAGAGAATCATCGTTGATTCTATCAAGGATCATCTCATACCACAGGTGTCCTCCCTAAAGACACCTAAAGCTATGTTTGATGCCCTAACCAAATTGTTTGAAGGGAAGAACATAAATTGGAAGATGACTCTTAGAAACCAACTGAAGAATGTGAAGATTCAGAATGAAGAAAAAATCCAGTCTTACTTCACAAGAGTTTCTCATATCAAGGAACAACTAGAAGCAGTAGATGAAGAAGTGGAAAATGCAGAGATTGTGATGACTACCTTGAATGGCCTCCCTAGGTCATGGGATTATTTCATCCAATGAATCTATGCTAGAAAAAAGTTAGTCAAGTTCAGCAAACTATGGAAATAGTGTTCTCAAGTAGAAGCTCGGATAGCAGCTTGAGAAGAAAAGATGGGAAGTGAAGATCAAGCTCTCATGGTACACTCCAAGTCAACCAAAAGAAGATCTCATTACCATAGAGGTAAGCACTATCACAAAGATAACACTAAAAAATATTTGCCTAGAGTCATATGTTATACATGTGATGAAGCAGGACATTATGCAAAGAATTGTCCTAATTAACAAAAACTAACAAAAAGGAGAAACAAAAGAAGACATCATGCTCATGCTGCAGAGGATGATGAACCATCCAAGAAAAGAACCAGATATGAAAGTGAAGATTCTTTAAGTGAGGATGAATATGTTTTGATTTCCGCTCTCATAGGAAACATTACTCATGGAAGCAATGATTGACTCATAGATAGCGGGGCTTCCACACATATGACAGGATTCAAGGAATCCTTTGTGAGACTGTCAAAACATGAATAAGCTCACAAGGTGAAGCTAGGAGATGACTACCAATATCCAATAAAAGGTAGTGGAGAATCTTCTTATAAACTAGACTCTAGAAAGTCTCTAACAATGAAGGAAGTATTGTTTATGCCAGGAATCAAGAAGAACCTCCTCTCCATATCAACATTAGATGCAAAAGGAATGCGGGTTGCATTCATAGATGGTCAAGTCATCATGTGGCCAAAAGGAAAGACTATCGATGATGCGGTGGTGATTGGAGAACACGAAGGGGGATTGTACAAATTAAAGGGTCATCCAGAACAAGCCTTGGTCCATGACATAGTAGAGCCAAGTGAACTTTGGCATAGAAGGCTTGCACATGTGCATTATAGAGCACTACCTATTGCAAGCAAAGCTGTTGAAGGTCTTCCAGAAATCTAAGCAAAACATGATGGGGTCTACAAGGGATGTGCGAAAGGAAAGAATACAAAGAAGACATTTCCAAGTAGCAAAAGCAAAACAAAAGGAATCTTGGAAATCATCCACTCCGATGTATACGGACCTATGTCATCAAACTCACTAAGCGGGTATGCATATTATGTTTCCTTTATTAATGATTTTTCTAGGAAGACATGGGTTTACTTCAAGAAGAAAAAAGATGAAGTATTTAGCAAGTTCAAGGAATTCAAAGCCTTGATCGAGAATCACACTAAAAAGAAGATCAAGACTTTTCGATCAGATAATGGTGGAGAATTCACTTCAAATGAATTCAAAGAGCTATGCAAAGAATCAGGGATTAAGAGGGAGTTGTCCACCCCTTATAATCCACAACAGAATGGGATTGCGGAAAGGAAGAATAGAACTATCATGGAAGCTGCAAGAGCAATGCTTCATGATCAATACCTTCCTATGAATGTTTGGGCGGAAGCTGCCCAAACATCGGTGTATGTACAGAACCGTACTCCACATAGAGTACTCGAGAACAAGACTCCTGAAGAAGTCTTCTCCGGCAAGAAACCAGACATCAGCTATCTCAGAATATTCGGTTGTCTAGTGTACATACACATTCCAAAGGAGAAGAGGACTAAATTAGATCCTTCAGGAAAGAAGGGTATATTTATGGGATACTCTGAAAGCTCGAAGGCTTACAGAATATACTTCCCAGGATTCAAGAAGATTGACATCAACAGGGATGTGACATTTGATGAAGACATAGCTTACAACAAATCCAGAAAGAAACCTGCTGAAGAATATGAAGAAGCAGAAGCACCCAGAGTTCATGATAAAACCATGAATGAAGAATCTCAAGAAGAAGATCGAGAATTTGAAGAACCACAAAGACCTGTAGATCCACCTCTGGAGAAGAATCCTCATAAAAGGAAACCTGCTTGGGTACAAGAACTTATCCAAGGTGCAGAAAGATATAAGGTTCCAGAAGAGAATAACAGAGAAATAAAGAGAACCAGATCATGCTCCGGGTATGTAGCATTACTATGTGATTTCATTGATAAAGAACCTTCCAGTTATGAAGAAGCGGCAGAACAGAAATAATGGAAGGATGCTATGATCGAAGAATATCAATCGATCATGAAGAATGATGTTTGGGATGTTGTCCCAAGACCAGAAGGGAAGTCAATTGTAACTTCCAAATGGATCTACAAGATCAAGCATGCTGCAGACGGTAGCATTAAAAAATATAAGGCAAGATTTGTGGCCCAGTTTTTCTCTCAGAAAGAAGGAATAGATTATGAAGAAACCTTTGCACCTATAACTAGGTACACTTCTATCAGACCAGTACTTGCTTTGGCTGCAGTGATGAAATGGAAGATACACCAAATGGATGTCAAGACTACTTTCTTGAATGGTGTAGTAGAAGAGGAAGTGTATGTAGAACAACCACTCGGTTTTGAGACACATGATAGGGAGTCTCATGTGTAAAGATTGAAGAAAGCCCTGTATGGTTTGAAATAGGCACCCAGGACATGGTACGGTAGAATTGACAGCTTTCTATCCAGTTTGGGCTTTACCAAGAGTAAAGTAGATTCCAACCTTTACTACAAGGTTGAAGATGGCAACCCAATGATGCTTCTACTATATGTAGATGATCTATTTGTGACAGGTATGGATGGGCTGATTGCTGATACGAAGAGAAAGCTTGCTGCCGAGTTTGAGATGAAGGACTTAGGTATGATGCATTATTTTCTAGGTATGGAGGTGTGGCAGAGTGCAGATGGAATCTTCCTTAGATAAGGGAAGTATGCAGTAGAGATCTTGAAGAGGTTTGGGATGATGGACTGCAAGGCTATGTCCACACCTATGGCATCGAACCTGAAGCTATTGAGCGATGCTTCATCAGAGTCGGTTCATGCTACGATGTATCGTCAGATGATTGGGTCCTTGATGTACCTGACGAACACGAGACCAAACATTTGCTTTGTTGTGAACACCTTGAGCCAGTTCTTGACAAATCCGAGAAATGTTCACTTGATTGCTGCAAAGCATATTCTGAGGTACTTGAGGGGTACAGTTGATTATGGGATCAAGTGCGATGCGAATCAAAAGATTAACCTGGTGGGTTATGTTGATTCAAATTGGGCAGGCAGTGCCATCGATAGGAAGAGCACTTCAGGGTGTTGCTTTAGTATGGGATCAGGTGTGATCTCCTGGTTTAGCAGGAAGCAATCTTATGTGGCACTGAGTACAGCTGAAGCAGAGTATGTCGTAGCTTGTTTAGCTAGTTGTAAGGTAGTATGGCTGCGGAAGCTACTATCTGATTTATTTGATCTCCAGATGGATGCTACTTGTATACATTGTGACAACCAGAGTTGCGTGAAGTTGTCAGAGAATCCAGTGTCACAAATACATTTTGACCAAAAATCCGATGGCCGTATTGTGGGATTTTCGACACTTCCCTGTCGCATGTACGACACTATGATTTTTTTTAAGCGTCGGTGGATTGTCGTCGGTTATCCGACACCTTTCCAATCCGTCGGTTAAGCGACAGCTTAGTTTACCATCGGTTAAATGTAAATCGTCAGTTATCCAACATCTAATTCATATTATTTATCATTTAAAATTTAAACACACGTCGCTTAAACGACGATAATGAAAACGTAAGCGTCGGTTAAGCATCGGTTAATTACCGTCAGTTAAATGTAAATCGTCGGTTATCCGACATCTAATTCATATTATTTATCATTTAAACTTTAAACACGCGTCGCTTAAACGATGATAAGGAAAACATAAGCGTCGGTTAAATGTAAATCATCGGTTATCCGACATCTAATTCATATTATTTATCATTTAAAATTTAAACACGCGTCACTTAAACGATGATAATGAAAATGTAAGTGTCGGTTACGCGTCGGTTAAGTGACGGTGGAGAAAGTTTAAAAAAAAAACTACACTTACAGGCCGTCGCTTCTACAGCATGGCCATCGGTTCACCAAAGAAACCCGTCTCTTAACCGATGGATTATGAAAACTTAAACGTCAGTTAAGTGATGATATTGACATTTTTTATTTTTTTTAAAATCACCTATAGGCCGTCGCTTAACCGACGACTATAAGTGTTTTAAAAAAAAAATACAAATGCCAGATTACTGGAGACACACCTTGATGTTTGTATAGATTGTGAAATTACTACAATAAAGCAAATGTTGCTAACAAAGTGCCCAAAAAGGTGGTGAATAGCTTAGACACCATCTTGATTAAATGCTTAGACTGTCAAGTACATTGTTGTTTGGACAAGGTGGTGAATAGCTGAGTAATGGGGGATCTAGTTTGAGTAAGGTGGTGCATATGCTACTTTCTGGTTATCAATGGTTATAATTTTAAGAAGATAATGATAATTCTTAGTGTGAATAAATTCCATATTCCTATCTTTCAGATTTTCCAAGTGATAGTAAGGCACATCAATTCAGACTGTATTCTCTCTCGTAGAATTGTACAATTAACTCATCTTTTACCCATTTATTAATGAGGTGTGATATGTGTGTGTGTGTTTACTGTAGCTAGTACTGTAGAATGTGTATGTGTGTATAATGTAGCTAATATTGTAGTACTTTCTTCTAGATCATCTCCTCAATCCAGTTAAATTCCACCTTTTTCAATTTATTTGCAATTTGTTTCCTCGACATATATCTTCTTTATTTCAAGAATATGCAAACACAATACCACCAGACAACACAACCTCGTAAACCCATTCAATCCAATATTGCATAAGAATGCTAAAAACTGAATGCAGAGGTGCCCTAACTATGTTTTCTTCAATTATAGCAGGTTAGGATTCTAACCAACATCAAAATTAAAAAAAAAACTCAGAAATATGTTGTCAAAGTTAATTGATAGCTAAACAGCAATGTTTACATGAGCAAGTTTCCAATTGAGACTTTTTATTCAAGCATACATGGATACTGAATCAATGCCTAAAATCCTGCATTCTTCTCAAATATCGCAATTTTTTGAACTGTACCAAATGCTTCAAATACCTAAATATTATAAAATTAGAGAGATTCTTGTTATTGAAAGTGAAACAATTTGAAACCTGTACATTTTTTGAAAATTTTAGAGCAATGCAGAACTGACTAACATTAAATTCACCATACCGTGCGTAAAACATCTAGTGTAACTGCATACTGCATATTTTCAATGGATGCTAGAAGAACATTACTCTCTGGTTCTCTTCTTTTCCCATCCGGTCCTATGCCAATCTACATGCAACCCAATTATGGTGAAGGTGTTCAATAGTATTCTTAAATCCAAGAGATGCTAAGCCAAGTTAACCTTTTCATCCTCAAACAACCATAACATCCTTTACATGCAACCGAATTGAGGAGAGTGAATATCAATAGTATTCAAAAAATCTGACAGAGAAACATACATCAATTCTTTCATTTTTTAAAGATAACAAAAAAGGTAAACATACCTGACCAGTGCCATCTATAGCAGAGGGAGCAACAAGTA
>LPNX010166743.1:5988-57479 GCA_001517045.1 Pseudotsuga menziesii | reverse complement strand
TATATATATAAAAGGAGGTAAATTTGCACGGTGTTTGTCCAAAGAGAGGCTCCTTTCCAGTCCTCTTGAGAACAAAACTAAAAACCAACAAATAAAACAGGCACCCTAGCCATATTAAAGAAAATAAATTTAATGAACAATTGGACTATGGACTGAAAGTAGGTAAGGACACCATATCTAAGGTAAGGACACCATATGGAATGAAAGTAGGTAAGCTATGCCTGAATTAACAATCGTGAGATAAAATGACAAATGATTAATAGCTTTGACCAAATGTATGTGTGCAAGAAATATATATATAATTTGGATGACAAAGACTTGCTTCAAGTTTTGATATGCTCAATTAAGTCATGTATCAAATATATAGCTCTTCCAAGAGTAGTATGTTTGAATGAGTATGGTTGTTCAAAGCTAGTTATTTGTTCAAGTCAGAATAAATGCAAATGTTTCAAGTAAGCCCAAAAACAATTATTATCAGACTTTCCATTTATAGAAAGGTAATATGAGCACCTATGTTAAGCATAGATAGCAATGAATGATTTATGATAAATCAGTGGAACTTTAGCAAATGAGAGAATGACAACCACTAACAAATATATCATTATATCAAATTTCCATCCATATGATGAAGTCAACAAAGTGCAACTTCGAAATAGAAATGAGGCAAATGAAGATTGCAAATTTGCTCCATAGGACTGTCAGAGGTGGTTGATTTCCATCATATCCCAAATGAAATGATACAACTGTATCAATTTGTATCTTCAATTTACTTCAAAATTGCAAAACTCAATCTTCCAAGTAACAAGACATGTCGTGAAAGCTATTTGCAGTCAATCAAAATTATATCTTGAAAAACAATCAAATGCAATGGCCAAACGTATGTGAATAAACACTTCAATGACATAGGCAACTTCCAAGTTACTTTTGTTTTTGCAAAGTGAAAATGATTTCACACTAATGTCAAGACAACTATTTCCAGCCCAAGCAAATTGTATTGTAACAACAGCAATAGTACCTTTCAGTCAAGAAATGATGGTGTCCATATGCTTATATTTTTGACAAAGAGATTATAAGAAAGTTCCAATTTCCTTCCTAAATTGCTCAAAGTAAAAATGTTTGTGAAATCACTGTCAGAACAACTTGGTTATTGGTTGGGCATGACAGTCCTCTTTGGAAAGTTTTATGACGGGTTCAAGGCTTCTTTTAATGAAGGAATTTGATAGGCAACTATGGGAGGAGTGAAGGCAATTAAGAATGGATTTATGATAGTCCATGACAATGAAGGAAATTAAGAATGGATTTATGACAGTCTCTAGAATTTTTTTTCTTATACATAGTTCAACAGCAATTTTGGAATCAAAACCTTTTCACTCCTAGGTTTTCTTTGGCTTATCTGTAACCACATCTTGGGTTTTTGTGGATTGCCCTCAACCATTACATTCTTTGGGTGTTACATTGGTTTACCATGAACACTGGTGATCTAGATTTGATGTTTTCTTGTACTAATTTATTTTGGCTTTGGTATTATTTGCAGATGAGATGGACAGTGATAACAGTTGCCCCGATGCTACAAAAGGGGCTGAAGAACCTAGTAACACTTTTATGGATGCTTATTCAGATGCGTTGAAGGATGAACTAAAGAAAACTTCTTTAGCAAAAAGTTTTGTTCGTGCAGAAGATCTTTCCTCGGCTGGGGATAAGAATAAGGTGCCTCCTGTAGTTTCTTCCTTTTAAGCCTCTTTGCTGGCATCTTTAACGTTATTTCTTTAATCTCCATTTCCAGTAAATGATCTAAGGTTTCTTTGAACTTGATGGATATTATACAAGTAGAAGGAAGGGGATATTTGAATAAAGTATCTTCATAAGAAAATGGGCTGAATTCTTGTTTGCCAGCCTTCTTTCACCAAGTAATGGTAGTAGATCTTGCTTTACTAGATGGATTTCACTCAAGTTTTCAACTATCTTAATCTTGGATTTCCCACATGATGTAGAGAATAAATTTGTTTTTTCCAGTAAAAGGGTCTTTATATGACTTAACGGGGCTTTGGGCGATCCAACTTTTGGGAGATGAATCAAATTGTCAGTTTCAGTGCTTTATGCAATTAGTCTTACCAGACTTATTCTTTTTAGTAAAAAGGTCTCTATGACTTAGGGGGCTGTGTGTGATCCACTTTTTGGGAGATGTTTCAAATTGTCACATAGTCTGAGTGTGTTTTTGGCAATTAGTGTTACAAGACTTTTTGAGTCAATGTAGAATCCAGTGCCTGACTCTGCTCTTTGAGGAATATCTATAATGCCTTCGAGAATTAACTCGACCTTGAGTCATACATGGAATTTTAATTTGCTAGTATGTGTGACACTCCTAAGTCAATTGTGAGTCGTATTGACTGTACGAATCTGACTTGCAAGTTTTGTGACTTCACTTTTTGACCTGATTTCACAACAGACAATGGAGAAATCTGTCACCTGTTCATAATTCATGGCATTTGTACTTGTATGTAGAATGATATTTGAGTTTCAAACAAGCTATTATTGAATATCTGCATTATATGGACAATGGACTCCAAAGTTTCATATTTTTAATCCTTGCACAAACATGGAAACTGGGTAATAAGCCACATAGCTCCTCTTCACTCATCCCTAGGTGCACTTTGGCCTGCCAACTTCTATCATCTTCAACAAAAATTAACAAATTCTGAAGCAACTTTAGGTCCATGCTTTACACACTAACGGATGGCAAGTTGAGAGAGTTTTGATTCTTTATTGACTTTTGGTCCAGGCTCTCCACTGTTGTGCCTCTAGGCAACACCTTATACCCTGTATAGGAGTTTTTGGCCTCCCTTAATTTATCTGGTTGGATATCCAAGGCCATATTATTGATGTTACCATTGTAAAGTTCATCCTGAGTTGATGTTGACAATATATAATATGTTATTCTTTTGTTAAATAGCAAGGAAGTTATGGTCTGTAAAGGCAGTCATGTACAAGTCACTTCTTATGCTTATAATTTTTTTATTAATTACAGGCTCATTAGAAGACAATAGTCACATGTCTTTTAGAGTCACGTCTTCAGGTATTTTTGATAACACTTCATACGTTATAGATATGTCCTCTCTTCTAAGGAATCATTATCATCAGAAAGTTATTTAGATTCCTCCGTTACATTTAAGGGCATATGAGTCATGTCCTACGGTTGCAGAGTGCACTCTAGTTGTCTTGGTTGCAGAATGCATCCTATATCATCTTCGAGGCAAGCAAAGTGCCACCCAAGCTCATTATGTACTCAATATTACAGTATATAAGTAAAAATAGTCTTTTTAACGAATACTATGGCCAGTTCTCAATAGTTGAGTGCAAAATTTGTTATGTTGCAGGTTGTGTTATGCTTTAAGCTGGCACCTTTTATACCAGCAAGTGTCAAGTTAAATCTTTTTATTACTTATGTTTATCTAAAACTGTCTGGAGTATATAAAAAATATAGATTACATTATAATTAAATTATTTATTCTATTATTTTCAAAATTTCGTTCCTTTCCTTGCATTCATCATATTGACAAATCAGTAGCTTCAATTTGTATGTGCAGGCACAATCAGATGTTAAAGGGACTGAGGATGAAGATTTGAGACCTGTTGATATTGATGTTAACCTTGTTCAAAGTATCCTGGACTCGTTCTCTTCACAACAAGGCTTGCCAGGTCCTGCATCAAATTTACTTGGATTGATGGGGTTTCAGTTGCCTGATGATTCTAAGAGGAGAGTATGAGAATTGTGATAGCATTATGAAGGGCTGCTGTTAAAGTTTGCGATCTCTCTGGATCTAGAGAATCAAGTATATATTGCTCTGAAGGGGAAAATATGGTTGGTATTCTGATAGTGACATATTGCCACTCGGAGGATTTATATAGGTCAGAATATTTTCTAAATATAGTATATACAGTTATACAAAACATTGTGGCTGTACGTTGCACATTTGACTTGCACCTGACCTTTTATGCTTGCTAACTATATTAATGGGCTGGCTTCAGGAAAAATCAAGACATTAAGATTTCTGAAATTCAAGTAGTCCAACAATTTCATTTACTCCACAATAAGCAAAGAACCTGATACAGAATTCAAATTTCAATGACTCAAAATCAGAATCTTTCAGAAGCTAAAGAATGTCTCCATCATAATATATTTGAATGTAGACAACACTAGCTTGTTGGCAGCACAAAGGAATAAATAAGACATGACAATCAAAGTCACTTGAAACAGGAAACAAAATAGGTTTCTGAGTTGGTCGCATTTTTGGAAATGACACTTACCAAATTTTTATGAACCATGTCAACAGCATTTTAAATATTTTAAAAATTATTATAAGATATATAATATAACAAAATCTAGAGAACACATTTTTTGTTTTTTAGAATATTAATAGTTTTTCTCTGTTTTGGTGTGTATTTACATACAAGAAGGTCATACATGGGTCCCACTCCTTCTGGAGGCCTATTTTTTTCACTGGAAAATGCATCATTTCTAGCATTCTTGGGTAGAATATGTCGGGAGCAAATTCACAAGTAGATTCTTCACTGTCTCAAGGGTTTTATTCATAGTTGGATTTTACTTAGCGAGCTAATTCATGGCACAAGAATAGGGTTACAGATTTGAAGTGGCTCTAGATATTGTGGACAATGCAGCCATGGTTCTTCCTTCTCGGTCATATTCTGGCAGTGTGAAACTAGAAGCTCGCCCTCAGAATATCTATCTGTCCATTGACAGTATCTAATTCAACCTGGGCATTACCATCTCTCTATGCAAAATGGAAAAACCGTGGAAAGAGTTTCAAGGATTTTCCAAGGAGTATTGTACCAATTTAAATTGTTGAAATGTTTTCAAACATGAAACAGGGTTATTTGCCTATTCGAAAAAGAAAAAGATTAAACCACTAGAAAATTTAAATTTTTAAAAGATCTTACAAAGAATCAAAAAGTCAAAGTGGCAGTCACAATGAATAAATTTCAAAGAAATTCAAACAAATTTTTGAACTAAGGATAATAAATCCAAACATTATACTTTGTGCTCATGAACAGACTAGAAAATTTAAATTTTTTAAAAGCTCGTACAAAGAATCGAATAGGCAAAGTAGCAATGATAGTGAATAATTTTCAAGGAAATTCTAACAAATCTTTGAATTAAGGATAATAAAACCAAACATCATGCTTTATGCTCATGAACAGAAAGGTGTAGATGAAAGAAAGAATCACACTTTGCTTGAGATTACACGAGGAATCTTGGAGAAATTTAGAATTAAATAAATAAATAAATAACTCTACTACATACATGTGTATTTGATTCTGGAGCCTATTTTTCATGTATCTGAAGAAAAACCCAGATTTTTAAATTCCAAGAATGCTCATTCCTAATTCTCCAGATACTATTTTAGGGAAAGGGGTTATCAATTTAATAATTTAAACATTATGCATGAGTGAAATTGTCCATCATTACTCTCAATAAAACCTCAACAATGAAATCTTAACATTATGGAATTAAATAAAACAAGAAGGAAATTAAACACATCGATGCACAAGAAATTTAACTTAGAGAAAATCAAAATTAAAATGCATCGTTTAATTCTACCCACTGCAAAATTACAATTCCTTAAAACACACTCTCCACGCAGAGTGTTGTCTATTTTCATGAGAAAAACAATCATATCACAAAGGCATCCTGACTAATTACCCTATTTTGTTTCCACCCTCCCACTTGAATGTTGAGTACACAATAGAAAGGAAGATTTCTCACAAACTGTTTTAAGAAAACTCCCTAATTGTGTATCCTTCTGCTTCGTCTCTGCTCTTCTATAGACCTCTTCTATAGGAATGTACTCCCTATGTTGATGCAACGAGCAAATCCACACCAATTCGTCCCAATGGTTGGAATGCCAGGCACATTTGAAAAGTGTTGTGACCAATCAAACTATGGAGAGTCCATTGTAAATTTGTAAATGTGAAATTGAACATATGGCTTCCTTAACATTTACCCAATTACATTTCCACTCTCCCACTAGCTTGATAAGTACACAGTGGTAAGGAAGTGTTCTCTTACACTATCTTCAGAAAACTATCTTCTAAAGAAGGTGTTGAAGCTCTACTCAACATGAAGATTAAGGGAAAAAATAAATTTGATTACAAGGTATCCTTTTCTTATAGCTCTAGTGTTTTGTCCATCCTATATTTCATATAGTTAAATGGCAAGGGCGGAGCACAGAGCTCTGCAAGGACTTCAGAACAAGGTACAACTAGATGTTCATAGGATTTAATTGCACCAAGGTGCTCTACAATTCGGGTAGGGGTAGGGTGATGCATCAACGCTTTGTGTGCATTAAACTGGATAGTGCGTTGGGTGCATTGAATATGGACACAAAGCCATAAAAAACCCCGGTTTGATATACACCTTGAATTTGGTGAGGATGATGTCGAAGTTCACACAATGGCCAATGATTTGAATATCGGAATTGAAGATGTGCAACCTCGAACTTCATGAATCGATGTGTATACAAGACTCGGTTTTAGATGTCACTGTGTTAGTTGATAATAAGTGGAGTGCTTGTGTGCATATGGTTTTGATGATTAATAGGGAAAGAGTGAGAAAATGGAAGAATATATTAAGAAGCTTCGAGCTTGCATTCGGTGGCTTCAGGAACTAGAAGAATCATGTAATATAGAGAAGGGAAGCTGTAAAATCAGCTTCTTATTGAGATCAATGAGAAAAAATTGATAGGTATTGACAGGTTAATTAGCATCAGTAATCCTTTTTGAAAGTGTTAATTTGTCAAAAGATTTATCTCTTGGGTACTACTATATTTTTATTCATTTCTTTTCTATTGGTTATGGTTTCTAATGGGTTTGCTGTGACATTTAGAGGAAGCTTTCAAAAATCAGGAGTTAGAATTACAGATGACTATTCTGGATCTCAAGAATGCATTATGTTCTGTACAGACAGACTTACGAAATCTTAAGCTGAAAAAGAGGTCACGCATCTTCCTTTTATTTTCTTTCTTTCATGAAAACGATGCTTATAGAAGCTAGACTGGAAGAATTACATGCGGTCCAACTTGTGCATGGTGAACTGGACCACGAGGGGTAATTCTTAAGTACATATCCGTGGGGAGATTGGAGCCCTGGTGGATGGATTGAGAAGTCAAAAGCCTCCTTTGTATTTCTTAATTTTAATGGAGATGGATTTATGTATTTTTTTCCAAAGAAACAAACTTTATATTTGATATTTCAAGCTTGAAGTCAAAATATATATCACTTTAGCCTCTCTGTTTATGACCAGAGTTGAGAACCAATATACATCCTATTAAAGTCTACTTATTATAGTCATCTTTCAAAACAGATTGGGCCCAAGTTCCCTTTATTCCTGCCTTCAAAATATCAAGATCAGATGCAAAACAAGCCCTAAATACAAATCCCACAAAAAAACATTTTTCTCTAAGGCATTTCCTTTGTTCCATCTAAGATCAAAGAAAAGATTTAGAGGATTAAGAATCCTCCTTCTATTCTTGAATGCTTAAACTTATTTCTTGTAATGAAAGTGCTGACTTAGAGAGGTAGTCTGCTTTTGAGTTGAACTCTTTATAGATGTGAGTGAAGAAGATAAAATAAAAAAGATTTTTTACCTCCAATACTCTGTTCATGATGAGTCCAAGAGTCAAAATTATGATCTGACAAATGGAATTAGACCATATATGCGAGTGAAGAAGATAAAATCAAAATGATTTTTTACCTCCAGTACTCTGTTCATGATGGCCCAAGAGTCAAATTTGTGATCTAACAAATGGAACTTTTGGATCCTTTGTCTTCAGCTATTTGCATCAAAACCAATAGGACATAAACTTCTTCTTTGTTGTTGGTTCCCAGTCCTGTACTGGTGATGATTGTTTGAAAAAATATGGCCCTTGCTCCAGACATATCTATACTGCCTTGACAAACCCGATCAAAGAACCCCCAAGGAAAAGATGAATTTATGACCATTTTCTTTAAAATTATTGCTGCCTTTTGCTTGGGCTCCTTTCAGCATTCATGATAAGATATTCTAATGTTGTAGGAAACCTGACCAATAGACAAGTCGTGTCTAAATAGCATCTTATTCTTGACCAACCACGGCCCCCAAAGCACATAACAAGGTAAGGTTTTGTGTCCTGTTGCAGAGGTTTCATTGATCCAGTTTTCAAAGCTATCCAAGAGAGTGTTTTATCCCAAGGGATTGATAGCATATACATTTATCTCCTTAGGGTGATATCATATACATTTAACCCCATATATGCTCCCCTTGGGTCATAACATCGTTTTGGCCATTGCCCCAAGTAAGAATTTTGTTAGAAAAGGATAATCAAATAAAGATTTACATATACATTTACTCCATTACATATACATATAATCCCATATATGCCTCCCTTGGAGCCATATCATAAACAATTAATCCCATATATGCTCCCCTTGGGTCATAAGTCATAACACCTTTTTGATCGTTGTCTCAAGTGGTTGTCCCAAATAATATTTTTTTAGAAAATGTTCATCGAATAAAAATTTGCATATACATTTACTCCATTACATATACATTTACTCCATTACATATACATATAACCACATATATGCTCCCTTGGGACCATATCATATACATTTAATCCCAAAGATGCTCCCCTTGAGCCGTAAGTCATAACACCTTTTTGGTCATTGTACCAAATAATTTTTTTTAGAAAGGGATAACCAAATAAAGTTTATAACTTTCGAATCAATTTCCACCATCAAACCCTATCTTTTTTAAATTCTTCATCAAGCTTAAAACGCCTGTTGCTTTATTTTTAGACATCTTAATTCATCTTCTTGATTAATTAGTACTAGAACATTATGTTTTAGGAGTGAGATATATTGTGTCCATTCAGCTGCTTGATTACCATGCATGTTTAAATCTTCTGTTTTTTTTTCAGCCCTCATCCCACCCACCAGGTATCCCTTTGGGAGGTAATATCTAAAAGTCTTGTCAAACCTTGAGGATGTAATTCCTCAATAGAACCCAAGGAGAGTCTATAATTACCGCTGCACCCTATTTAGGGGTCCTCTCCCAATCTCATGTTGTCTCCTTTACCAATTTTCCATGCAACTCAGTTGCCTATGATAGGAAAATATTTGACCAGTCCTTTCCAAACACTACAATCTCATCTTATCTCCTTTACCACTTTTCCATGCTACCCAGTTGTCTATGATTGTAAAATATTTGACCAATCCTTTCAAACAATAAAGGCTCAGTTCAAACTTTTTCTTTCTTTTTTGATCCAGTCTTTAACTGAGTCAATAGATGCATTTATGCATATTTACTAATAAATATTGTTTTTGAAAAGGGGTTTCTGTATATATACTGCTGACATTTCTATCTATTGAAAATGGGGTTCGGTATATTTAATGGGTCGCCTGGATTTCTCAAACCATTATTGTTCTGAAATTTTTAGTTAACAACTTGATAATTCTCTTATTACAGGCCTTCATTGAGGCTCAGCGAAAAGAGATAGAAGCATGGCGAGCAGCTGAAAAAATGAGTAGCCACTTGTCTGAGCAGCTTGATAAAGCCCAGATAGAGGCGTCAAGTACAAACGAACAGGTACAACCACTTATATTTGACTCTATTGGTCCATGCATTAAGGGCACTCAAGTTTTGTAGCATTTACAGAATATACATAGTTACAAATTATACCCACATAAAGATTCTTATTTAATGGGGGATTTTATTTTCCATAATTTCTCACATCACCAGGCTGTGTGTTCAAGAGAAGAAAAAAAATTGCTCGGTACCCCAATTTTGCTGAATAAAAACCCGAGGCTTGATTCTTTGACCATACCTATGAATATTCTCCCTCCTAATTCTAACATGTATTTTATGATTTTATGAAGATTATCCACATATGCATTCTAGGTAATTTTGTAAGCCCTATCTTACAAAACTACTTCCTATCTACATATGCATGGATGGACTACTGCCTGCTTGTAAGATAAGCTTGCATTTTTGTAATTTTGTGATGTATTTTATTTTATTCTTGTAATTTTTCAGTTCAGCTTAAAGATGGCTTGGGCACTTCCTTCACTGTACATGTCACGTAATGTATTAGAAGTCATATTCCCCCATTGGGTCACCTATGGATATTAATGGAGTGAACATGATTGTACTCTCGAGTCTCACACTTGCTGGTTGTACTTCTGGAATCTGGGTTAAACAGTGAAGTTTGATACTCTTTGTTCACTCTGCCAAGAAAATTAGGGAGTGTACGTGCCAAGGGATTAGAGTTAGACGAGCTAGACATGAGCTCAGTGTCCATCTGTCAAGAAAAGAAAGCTTAAGGTTTAATTACTACTTACGAGCCACGTGATTTACCAGAAACTTTCATAGAGAATTTATGTGTGTTGTGGGATGCATCTATTTCATACTGTATGTAGACATTTGTTTTATCTTTGGGGATTGTTATAGGATTGAACCTATTGAATACAGTTGTATTCTTCTAATCAACCAAATTGGTCATAGCTTTGATTACATCTTATGCTTTAAACGTGTTGTTGTTCGTATTTTAATATGGATATGCTTACCTTATGAACTACGATGAAACGATACAAGCTCTGATCATAGCCTAAGCTGAGTAACTGTTTAGTTATACTTATGAAGCTTGAGACTAGTTCTCAGGAACATGTATTACTAAGTGTCTATGTTCCTTACATGTTATAACAGTGTTAATTAGGTATATAACTATACAGATTACTGAGAAGTTATAACAGGTATACTAGTATTATTACAGTCAAAGTACTGGAATTGATGAAACTCGTGTATCTTACTCAATACGTGATCTAATATGAAGATAAGTTGTAAAAGCTATATAACATAATACATTGAACAAGGGTATGTATCATATTCAATGGATCTCATTCATCTTATAACTAGTAAGCTCTATAAACTATATAGCTCGTACTAGTATATAAGCATGGTGTTAGTTCACCCTTATCTATGAGTGAGCTAGAACAAAGCTCTGTATAATTACATATATTATATCTATATTAAAGTTGAGTCTAGTCTATTAGGGAGATAACCAACCTGTTATACACTTACTTAAGCTATCATATATATACATGTATTGAATAGGTTACTATTGATAGGTCAACCTTTATATTATGTTACTTATACAACCTATGTGCTCTTACTTTTTCCGAGTGTAAAGAGAAGGATACAAGCAAGTGATTAGGTAAACAAGCATGGTTAGAAAGAGTCATGTGTAACTATTGTGTTATAATTCCATAGCTTGTAACAAGCTTAGATAAGGTACAAAGGTTACAATCTAATCAGTATACAACATGATATCCTGGAGTTCTAGCTCTTAGTCATTCCTATTATATACATACCTTGTTTCTTATTGGTATATAGAGTAATGTTCTCTCCATAATAAATACATATGGATAGAATTTAATCACTGTATATGCATATCCTAATGTAACAAGTTATTTTTCTTCGTTAGTTTTATTTCCATGGTTCTACTTATGGTACTAATTCAACCATTAGTAATGATTACACTCTACTCTATATGGTCAGGACATATTGAGTAGACCTTCTTATTACTTGTATTCCCTAATCTTTTTAACAGGTATAAGGATAATTACGTGATTCATACATGTTTACAGACCTCATTGGTTTAGCTGTATAAAGTTGTTGAAAGTAATGGTGATCATTATGGTTACTAATGTGTATCATATTACTAGGGGCCTATAGCTTTAACTTGGTATCAGTAATCACCATATTCAGTGGAAGCTAATAATACTAATTCTATGGATCTACTTAAGCTATGTGATTTTTATTAAGCTGTAACCTATGATATTACTTATCGCTAATCACTTACCTTGTAGCTTGATGATTTGAACCCGGGTAGAAACTCATTATATCTGATTACCTATATATACTAGTTACGATCTATGGGATTAGTAGAACACGTGTATTATACATTGTTAATTAGTTAAAGATAGGCAATGAATACGGATACAAGTATATAGTAAAGTGATTTACTCATTATGATATATTGTACTCTAACCCCATTGAAGTTGGATTGTTGTTTAATATAAGCATAACTAACCCCATTATTTTATTAACTATACTTAATAAATCTCTTAAGTAATATCCATAATAGATACTAGTAATGATACCTCTTGTATTAGACAATATTAATTACAATTAGTATAGTGTTATACCCATTAAAACTGTCAAAAGTAACATCATAACTAGTATTATACCTTGTATCTTATTAGTATTGGTTCCATGGGATTTATTCTACCCTATATGATAACACAGTGCAAGTAATAGCTTAGGTGTTCATACTAGTTATTTTTTGTTATGACGTATTGTTAGTGCTAATCCTATATGATTCATTTCCATTACTTTGATTCCACTATTGTGATAAGCTGATCATATATGGTTTGTAACTAATATGGAATGATTGAATATATTAACCTTATTGCTTATGATAAGAGTTGTATGTTAGAGTATGATAACCATTGTTATTCATTATAAGTGATACATGAGTAATTTATACTAGTTGTATAGAGCTACTAGTAAGCTTACGTGTCATATGTCACATAGGCTAATAGTTAAATATGTAGAATATGGGAAATGTGGATTTCATAACCTTCTTGATCATATATTGCGAACTTATACAATCTATCATCCTTTGCCGACCTTTAGATACTCAAATATGTGTATTGATCTTTTTTACCATTATAGAGGACTCTGTAAGTTAGGTTTCCAAATTCTTAAAGGGTGCTAGCTCAATGGAAGAGCGTATGCCTTACAAGCATGAGGTTGGTGGTTTGATTCCTCCATGCCCTAATGATATTATAATATCGGTTAAAAACAACTAAATTAATAACCAAAAAATAAGAGATAAGTGACCAAACAATGAGAGATAAGTGACCAAACAAAATGACCAAAATTCGTTTATAAAATTACTAAAAACGATTAAATTAGTGACCAAAAAATGAGAGATGCAAAACTAGGCATTAAAAAGGATGAAACACGTGGTGTTAATGATCAATCCAAACATGGCATTGATATGGTAGCAAAATAAGACGTGAAACTAGGCATTAAAAATGATGCAACACGTGGCGCTAATGATAAAGCCAAACATGGCGTTGATATGGTATCAAAATAAGACATTACTTTGGATGCAAAACATTATGCTAAATAGGAAGCAAAATATGGTGCAACAATAGAAGAAATATTTGGCATCATTTTGGTAGAAAAACACAATGCAAAAAAGGAAGCAAAAATTGGTGCAAATTTGGAAGCAAAAATTGACGAATATTTGAATTAAAACATGTTGTAAAATAGGATGCTAAAGTGGTAGCAAAAATGGATGCAATATTGGATGCTAACATGGTGCTATTAAGGATGCAAATATGGTGCTAGTGAGGATTTCATTTAAGAAGCAAAAGTGGACACTCGCTAGGAATCAAAATATGACGTTATTTAGGAAGCAAACCTCGATGTTGTTTAGGAAGCAAAGTTGGACACTATTCTGGAAGAAAAAAAATAGATGCTATTTTGGACTTCATAAAGGATGCTATCTAGGAAGCAAAAAAAGACGTTTTTTGAGACGCTTTAAGTTTTGCCCATGACGCGTCCCATTTAGCGTCTAGTTTGACCACTCAATGTAAAACAAATTACACTAAAAAGGGACGCTAATTCTAGGATTTGTTGTAGTGTCAAGAAGAAGGACAAGACAATAATGGACAATCAAAATGGTTATCAAGTGCAAAGGGAAAATGTGCCATTGCCAAGGAGGAAACAAGCCAATGAACACTTCATGCACAAGATGTGGGTACCCATGCCATGTTTCATGTTGGCCAAGAAACCTCAAAACAAATAAATTCCCAAAATTAAAGAAGTATTCATAAAATACTACATGATTATCAAAATAAATAGATAACCATTTAGCAAAATGAATCCATCATATCTACGAAATTTCACCCCGGGTGTCTAGAGGATATAGAAAAAGTGAAAGTAACCATGAGGACAAACAAAGTGACAAAAATGTGGACTATAAAGCTCATATTTAGATATTTGAGGAAACCATTTTTAATAAGAAAAAGACATGGCCATAACTAAAAAATAATCATAAGCCAAAGGAGTCTATGAACAAGATCAAATATCACCCAAAGTATGAAGGACAATAGACTTGGCCATCAAATTAAGAAATATGGTAGATGACAAGCTATTCCTAAGTAATATATATTATTTTTCCCACTACTTATCAAATGTGGACACGGAAAAAATATTCAAGAAGATCACATGGGCTTAGTGGTAAGGAAGAAGAACATTCAAGAAGAATGGACTAAGTGCAAGGTACAATTATCAATTATACATGCAAAGGTAGTGTAAACCAATAAATAAATCATGGTAGAGATATATCCATCATGTACTTGTGAAGGTAAGGTTGACATACCTAAAGGAAAAGTAGGATTAGTAAAAGGAGGATATGAACAAAGATGACTAGAATAGGATGTTGGTTTATTGGTCAATACTAAGGGGGGGGGGGGGGAATCAGTATTGTTAACTTTTTACTATTTTAACCACTTTTAAAACTATCATTATAAATACATAACAACAAGAATACACATAACACAATTTTAACGTGGAAGCCCAATAGGGTAAACCACCAATACATCCTCTTACTACAAAAATTTTATTTACAAATAGTTTTACCTGCTGCTATAGACAAGGATAGTATTACACCCTGTTTACCAATACCAATTGGAAGGAGGCTATGAACCCCTAGTTTATCAGCTACGACTAAAAGGATGCTACGACATGCTATTTACCAATACCAATTGGAAGGAGGCTATGACCCCCTGGTTTATCAGCTGCTACTGAAAGGATGCTATGACACCCTGTTTTGTTAGTTAGGACTGACAGGATGCTCCTACACCCTATTTACCAGCTTCTACTAGAAGGAGGAAATAAGCCCCTACAGGGTTGTTTCCTTCCCTAGCTCCACCTTGCCACCCTAATATGTTTTCTATAATATGTTAGATTTATTTATCTCTCCATTATCTGTCACACCCACTGGTCTTTGTCTTATGTTATGGCTACATCGATCTCAATGAAACTGACACTTTTCTTACTCATACTTTTGCGTATAAGTATCTTCATGTTTCCTATGGATGTGTCACTTTATTCATGAAACATACCCTTTCACAATCATGCCCTTTCAAATCTGATTGTCACACCTTTTCAACAATCTGTGACTAACGATTTTTAATTAAATAATTAATTAAAAAACTTCTTGATCACTTATGATATGCGAGATCCCTTCCTCTCTGATCGTAGGATTCGTCAAACCAATTCCTATGGAATTCCTCTCCTCCATCAGCAGGAATAATCTATCTTCAGACCTTCGGGATTTTCTTTTTCTCACGCCTGTGGGATTCTTTTCTTCCTCTGT
Source organism: Pseudotsuga menziesii (assembly GCA_001517045.1). Lineage (NCBI taxonomy): Eukaryota > Viridiplantae > Streptophyta > Pinopsida > Pinales > Pinaceae > Pseudotsuga > Pseudotsuga menziesii. Next base: position 41,973 of record LPNX010166743.1, on the reverse strand, counting down.
GAGCTATCTTTACCGCAGGATCATTTGTACATGTTTTTCTCACAAAACAATCTCTTCACCTTCCATCTATGAGTTTCATGTTGGAAATTATTCTTTCCCATTTCTGGACGCACCTCAGAATTCATTTCTGCATCTCAGCTTAACGTTTTGTGGTGCTTACGCAATCTCCTTCTCCATAATCAATCTAGGCCGTTGATTTAATTTTGAGTATCTCTGTTCCGTCGATCTAACGCATATATTTCCTCCTCGAAATCATATTTTTGCACCATGGTTTCCTCATCAACGATTCCCCACCGTTGATCTTCATCGTGTGTTTTCCTAACCTTTGATCTCCAAATTGCAGGATGCCGGATGCCGGATGCCGACTATCCACTTTTTCCTTTCTGCAAGCTCTTTTTCGCAAGCTTCTTTCTGCAAGCTCCTTTCTGCAAGCTTCTTTCTGCAATTTTCCCTCCGCACCATCGATATTTTGTGGAGTCTTTAGTGACCGTTGATCTTCATATTGCGGGATGCAAATTGCAGGTTCATAGAATATTTAAACATTATTTCCACAATTCTCTTTCCACAAGCTTCTTTTTGCACTTTTCTTTTGTGCCGTCAATCTCTTTTTAGCAGAACTAATATCAACCATCCGATCTTTCGGATTGCGGGATGCAGGATGCGGGTTCATAAAATCTTGAACGTTACTTCCGCAATTTCCTTTATGCATTGTGTTTCTGCATTGCAGATTACGGGATCCGGAGTCACACTTTCTGATCTTGGACTTTCGCAACATTGTTTCCACATTTTCTTGGACCTTTGATTTCCTTGCGGATGTATCCCTGACCATCCGATCTTAATCGTTTGCAGAACTTTGTATTTTCTACCTATCTTTTGTGGGATGCTTACTAACCTTTGGATCTTGTGCGGGATCAATTCCTACCATCCGATCTTGATCTTTTTTTGAATCTTTATCCTTCCCACCTAATTTATGTAAACTTGATCTTCACCGTCAAATCTAGTGCGGGTCACTTCCTGACCGTCCATTCTAGGACTAATGTGGATCTGCATTCTATCTTTGTGGATTATACAAAAATTGATCCTCATTCATCGGATCTCATGCAGATAACTATGCCACCTCATCATCGTGCCACATCATCACTACCTTCATCTATGCCACCTCATCATCATGCCATTTTGTCTTTACTTTGAGTTATGCTGCGTTAACTCTATCATGGTGTCTTTTGCTTATGCTTTGTACTTCATAAACAACTTTTCCTTCACTACCTTAGAATTTCATCATCATTAGGACACCATCATGCTCCATGTAATCATATGTGCCATGCCACATTCTCAACTATGCATCATATTCCTTATGTCTTTCACTAATTTTTTCCTGCCATCATATCCACTGGTTATTCCTTTGTCATTCGTGAACACCTTTGACATCAATGACAACTATATCCGAAATTTTCCAACACATGAACCATTATTATCATCATACAACTTGACTAATGTGGACAAGTTTACATATGACATGCCACACTTCACTAGGACACTAGGATCATGGTTAATAAACCTAAACTCTATATAAGTAGGTGGTCTTTCAAACCGAGGTTAATCATAATGAATCTCCTCTATATAGATTGTTTTTGCCAACTAAACCATGAGCACACTAGTTGTCAAGGTTCTCCAAGATTATTCTTACTCAAGATTCATGATATGTATGATAAAAAATATTCATGCATTAACGGATATTAACCTAAGTAAACATTCACCTATGTGTCCTATCATCATCCACGAAGAATTTGGTAGGATATCTTAGAGTTCTTTGGACTACGCCATAACCATAAAAATCCCGTGAAAGGAATTCTGAATTTCCTTCAGAATATGAACTCTTTCCAATTGAATCACACACTACAACAACAAAAAATCCTACGAAAGGAAAGTATATTTGTAGTGTACTATAGATTGTTGGTGTATGTGTATTTCTTGTCATTCAAGTTCAATGAATGGAATGATTGCTTGTTCATAAACTATCGATGATGGGGTGAGGGGGATCGACCATTTGTTAATATGTTATTGGTTTAAGTCTATGATTTTCCTCTCACACTTTTCCTTTGAATTCCAACTATGTCCAAGATGATCTTGGTAGTCTATTTTTATTAGTACATAAACACTTAACATAGGATTGGACCCTTTAAATCAGTGTTGCCAACCTTTGCAATATAACCAAGCATCAAGCTTGATATAAGTAAGTGGGCCTATTGTTCCTTAAATCTTTATGCGTATAATCATTGATAAGTAATTCCGTGTGAATAAGTTGAACTTTTGAGGTAGTGTTAGGTGATATATATTAGATGATAGGCATTACTCTTCCATTAGATTATTAACCCTAATTACACTCTAAACCAAGGAAACTTCATCTTTTTATTTTGTTGTCATTGTTCTTCATCCAACCATCTTGTATTTCCTTCAACATTCTTTACCCAAGGTAAGGATTACTATATTTTCCATGTATAATGAAGTTGAAACAAGTGGAAATATGACGAGGAATAAGCTCATTTTTAAACATGTGATGAGATATAACCTATGCACATTAAGCACATAAACCATGGGCCAAAATTGGACCAAAAATAATCAATTGAGTGCAGGATTTATGCAAAGAATAGAGAACATACTCAACAACATCTACGGCAATAGTGATGATCAATGATGATGATGACATTAAAAATTATGTGATTTGACGACGACGATGATGACAATGATGACTTTGATGTTGAAAGTGACAATGATCGTGGCAATGCTAATGGAGATGATGATGAGATGAATGACTATGGTGATACTAATGATGGTGAACATTGTCATTTCCATCATTATTGTCATCATGGCATGTTTCGTAGTATGGAACCTTGGTCATAACCATGCGTCCTGGAAGCAATTGTTAAGGATTCCATTATTTCCATTCTCAATGTCATCATCATTATCATCATCGTCTCCATATAATAATCATTATTGTTTTCATATAATCACATTGTGACCATCATCATCATTCTCATTATTATTTTCAAGATTATCATTGTCATTATCATCATTGACATATTTATTATTATTTCATCATTGTTGTCATCATCACCACCACCATCATCATTGTCTATGGTCTGTACATGAGAAATAACAACTCTACTTTGGAACACAATCATCATCATTGTCATTCTCATCGTCATCATTGTCATAATTATTGTCATTTCCATCATCATGATCATCATCATTCATTTCATTATTGTCGTCATCATCGTCAACATCGTCACTGTCATTATCAATGGCATCACCATCATCATCATCATCATCGCCGTCATTGTTGTTGTTGTTTCCATCATCATCATTTCCATCGTTGTCATCATCAGTGGCAACATTATCAACTTCATCATAATCATTGTGAATATCGTCAACATTATCCCCATCATCATCTTCAACATCTGGGCACAAAATTGGACATAAAACTATACATAAAAGTGGAAAAAGACTTGGATGCAAAACAAGATGCAAAAGTGGAAGCATAAGTGGGTGCAAAAGTAGGTGCAAAAGTGGATGCAGAATGTGGTGCAACAAAAGTGGACTAAAAAAAGGATACAACATTGGATGCAAAAAAGGAAGCAATTGTGGATGCAAAACAAGATGCAAAAAGGGACGCGAAAGTGGATGGAAATGTGGGCGCATAATTAAACGTAAAATTAAATTTGAAAGTTGATGCAACAAAATTAGATACAATACCAGACGTAAAACTAGATGCAACATGCGATAAAAAACCAGACGTAAAACTAGATGCAACACGCGATAAAAAACCAGACGTAAAAGTGGATGCAAAAATGGATGCACAAAGAGATGGAAAAGTAGATGCAAAGTTGGATGCCAAAAAGGATGGAAATGACTATGCAAAAGAGGAATCAAAAGTGGGTGCAAAATTAGGGCACAACAAAAGTGAATGCAAAAGTGGATGCGAAAATAGATGCAAAATGAGATGCAAAAAAGGAAAAAAAAGTGGGTGCAAAAGTGGATGAAATAGTTGATGTGAAAGTGGATGCAACAAAAGTAGATGCAAAAGTAGATGTAAAATGGGATGCAAACTATGATGCAAAACCCAGTGCAATAGGGGATGCAAAAAAATAAGCATAAGTAGGTGCAAAAGAGGAAGTAAAAAATGATGCAAACATTGACACAAACATGGGTACAAAAGTGGAGGAAAGCATGGACACGAAAAGGGGTGCAACCAGGTAAAATGGAAAAAATAGGCACAAAATTATGTGCAAAAGTAACGCTAAATATGGTGCAAAACCTGACGCTAAATACGATGATAAATCTAGCATAGATTGCACCATATTTAACACCTAGTTTAGTAAAAAGGAGCAAAAAAATGCGTAGAATAGCGTCGATTTGAGAAATTGTGCCTACTTGGCTAAGAAAATGAGGAAAAATACATTGAAAACGGGTCTATATGCAAAAACAGAAGCAAAAAGAGGCCCTAATCACAATTTTTGTTGTAGTGGTTGTAACTGTGTGAGGGATTCTCTAAATGCTAACCTAGTATGGTCTAGTTTTCTAGTTCCTTGTTTATTTTTTAGAAGACACGTAATCATATTGAAAGCACCATCAATTATACAATGAAGGTGTTGGGCCATCGAGGAAAATGATTGTAACATCCCTAAATTTCATATATAAATAAATAAATTTATTTACTGCATTTAACTTCATAAGTTCTCAGAAAAAAAAAGTTCCGAGAGATATTATACTTCAGAATTCTTCTATCATAATAATAAAGGCTTTGTTAATTATTGCAAGATTCATGTTCCTATGTTAATTAGCATGCTTTGTCTTACAACCTTTTTTCAATATTGTGTCATACAATCTAGTGAATATTATTATGCAACAAAACTGCTTTTAATACTCTGTTGGTTACAAAAGTTGTACAAAATTATTGCTTGTCGCTTTCTTCAGTTTTTTTGTTCCTTCAGTTTGCTCCATCCTTGAGCTTCTTGAAGAGAGGGGTCATAGTCTTACTTAGTATTTACGACTAATGCATGAACCCTCTTTTCCCTTTTTCACGGGTGGATGAGATCACTCTTAAAATAATTGCTAGAGAACAAACCTACACTAAGAAGCAACAAGGTGATAAGGAAAAGTGATTCACCTTGGTTTTGGAAAAAACTTAAAGCTTAACCTAGTCCTAAACTAGATCATTCTACCGAACTATAGAATTGGATATAATTTAAAATTTTGAGTTAAAAGTTACAAAACATTATACAAAGGCTCTCGAAAGAAAAAGATGTTGACTGAAAAGATCGACTTGACAGTTTGGTAAGGTATGTGCTGCATAATTGAATTCATTCGAGGCAAACCATGTGGGTGCCTTTACTCTCCTTGCTGGCTGTCATAATTTTGGAACAAAACCCTAAGGTTTTACTATCTATTCGAAAAATGTGGCACTTGTCTGAGAATCTTGGTTCTTTTTATTTTCACTCTGCAAAACTCTATTAATTTTTTTACTTGCTCAAACCTCTAAACTCGAGAGTGCTTCCAGAGAAAAAGAGTTGTATTGTTCTTTCTCCCCACATGTACATTTGTGAGACCTTGTCAAAGGTGTTGGTTTCATTGCAGGAAAGAAAAACCAGGTAAACGTCCTTTCTTAAACTCATGATGGATCAAACTTCTCAAGCCATAGTAGTTTTGTCAAAAACGTGGTTTAACCTTTGAGTTTCTTTGTGGGTGCTGGAGGCTTATAGGTGCTTTCTCTGTGGCTCTGAAATATTGGTCTAATATTGCATTAATCAAAACCTTACCAGTAATACTTGTTCCTGTCAAAACGTGGTTCTACAGTAGAACCTCTGTGACATGTTGACCCTATGTTGAAAACATTGGGGTTCCTATATGTGCATGTTTGTTTAAGTGGAAGTGATAATGCGTCTTTGGTAAAGAACTTCACATTGTATTGATATTTTCCTTAACTTTGTAAGGATTTGTATGGCTTCAAAACTGTAACCCATTTTATTGAAATATCGATGTGACTGTGTATATTTTGATAATTTTATGAACTTGGCAATGTAAAGGATTTCGTCGCCTATGGAGTCTTAGTGACTATGCCACTGTTTATACTTATGGTATTTAAATTAACCTTGTTTTTGAATTCTGCTATTTATTTTGATACTGTATAGACTTTCAGTTTTGTGTGACCCCATGAGGGTTTCATATCTTAAATGATCTTACAGTGTGCATTTCTACAACACCGAGTTTGTGGCCGTGAGATTTTATTCTACATTAATCGTTTATGGGCTAGAAATACACTATTGCACCTTTGTTACTGGTTTTGATAATATAATAGTTATATATTTGCAAAGACCCATGAGGGTTTGTATGAATTCCTTGTTTTGTTCATCAAATGGGATGTTGTGTTTACGATGCATTTTGTTTTCACTTATCCAAACCTCCATTTCATTTACAGGTTGTAATAATATTAAAACGGTGAAGCCATGAGGTATTTGTAAAAGAACTTGACATTCTTAATTTTTATTGTTTATAATTTTGTTTTGTAGTTAATCTACAAACCTAAGAAAATCAACCATGGAGTCTGTTATCCCTAAAGTTGAACCTAGACTATAGGGGTTCAAGCTTAAGGAAATCTTTTTCAAAAATATAAATCAATAAAGTCAAAATGAAAACTAAGCTGGTATGAAATCAAGGCTATTGGAAAATCACACAATTATCAAAGAACTAGGTTGGTATGTCATGAGAGATATAAGAGAATCACAAAATTATACAAGAACTGTATAACATAAAACAAAATACAAGATCCAATATCTCAGTAAATATGATCATGAAGTCATGAAATGAAACTGCCTTTGTTTTTTAAAAGTATAAAGGATAATTGTATTTCAATATAAGAATCACTGCATTGGAATTCAATGGACCATATACATGATAAATTACAAGAAAAACAATTCATAACACACACAGACAAATCATAGTCATGCTCATTCAAGGTAGAACCTGTATTGAAGTTGTAGAGTATTTTATGTCATATAGAGAGTGATCAAAACTGGATCTTCATAACTCCAAAAATGCCAACCCCTTGTCTCCTCTAAGACCTCCTTTAAATACAAAATATATGTTTCTTTAGGCTAACTATAATATCCTATATCTATGGATCGAACCTCCTCAAAAATAGGGAAGTCAATCCCTTTTAAAAAATATTCAAGTACAAGTGTAATATAGAGAATACATCTGTCAAATAAACAACATAACATCAAAAACAAACTACAATTCAACTTCTAAAGGCTTCTGGAAGCCTCTGCTAATATAGCTAAATCACTTAGAACTTGGGAATGCTTCTGCAATCTGGCGAATTCAGTGTCTTTGTTATCTTCCTTATTCTGGGCTTTGATGAGTTCCAGCTGCTTCTGAATAGCTCGTTTTTCTCTTAGAATATCTTTAGAAATTATCAACAACTTTTGATATTCTATCTCCTTATCCTCCAGATCTTCACGAAGTCTCTTGTTGGCTACCATCAACTGTTCATTAATGTTTTGCAGATACTTGGTTTGTTCTTTGTATGTCTGCAAAGACTTCCTAACTTGGCTTAGTTCTAGATATATTTCCAAATCTTCTTCTCTTATATGGACTTCCTCTTCCTGTCGAGTCCTTGATGTTGAACCATCATCTGAATTAACCTGCTTGTTTGTGCAAAAATCTTCAGGTATAGACCCTGCAACGCCTTGAATGTCAATAAACCTCTCAATACCTGCACAATACTGATCCTTTGATGTATGTACAGTTTCTTCACTAATAGCATCATCTATCATTACAAGTTCCATGGCATCTTCATGTGCTGATCTTTGCTCTGTCTGCAGCTTCTTTCTTAACCTGGTTCTTGGCTTCTCTGTCTTCAATAATTGTTTATGAATTTTACTTTTTGAGGCTATATTTTTCAGTATAACACTCAGTTTTTCAGGGTTTTCATTTGTGCAGGAAACTTCAGGACACAAACCTTCTTGGATGGGTTTCTCTGTAGTATTCTTTCCTTCTTTTTCAACAGTTTGAACTAGTTTTTTAGGGCTTGTTGTTTGCTGGTATGAATCTTCCATCATCCTCTTCCCTTTATCCTTAGGGTTTTCTTTAAACCCTAGCTCTGTCAATAAAGATTCCCATGTTCTTCCCTCCTTATGCAACTGTGATAAGATTAATAGCTTAATCAAGCCCTGATGATAGACAGATCAAGCAGTATGCTCGAGATGGCCCTGAACCATGGAAATCATCTTTTGAAGGCTTTTTAATAAATAAAATGGGATATTTACCTGTATAGTTCCATTAATGTGCATCAGCAACTTTAAATGGCATTTTAACACTCTGTCATACCTGCCATCGCATGTGATATAATTTTGTAGCATCTCCAAAGGAATCTTCTAGCTTGGCTTCATTTTGCTAACATGGACACCATTCTTCCAATCTAGCTTTTTAGATCTTAGCATAAAAAATTCACTGAAATCTCCTTGGAAATCCTGTTGTTTAAACCATTTCTCCCCTTGTGTCGGAACATCTATTGCCTCAACAATAGAATCCTCGTTTACCCTAACTGTTAAGCTTTCCAACTGAACTTTTTCATCTCTATAATTTTTAATAAATAACCTAGTTACCTGTGAGTGGTAACCTTGCAATTTCTCACAGAAGTTAAACCATCCGGACTTTTGCATTAATTTAGCTGACCTGGGAAATTTCATTATCCAGTCTGTATTGTTTGGCTCCAACTTGCAAATGAAACCTCCTGGCTTTCTTTTTACATTAACCTCTCGATCTTCTTCCTCTGATGTCTTCGACATTTAAAACCCTTCACACTATACTGCTTTAAACAGGGAATTTTTTGCTAAAACCATTTGCTTTGAGATGCAGGGAAACTTATATGATGTAATCCGACCCCTTTAAACATAAAATCTACTAGAGTTTGAAAACAAATCCTAGCTTCTTTAAACCCTAATGTTGATGTTTGTGAGCAATGAACATTGACAGTATACAACACAGCCCTTTGAATGTCCTTCTCCAGTTAACCAGCAAAATAATGAGACAAATTTTTAGGGAAAAGGATGAATTAAGTCGATTCTGCCACGATCAGTACTAACATTCATTGCATGTAGTGTTTGAATTTCAAAATGAGAACATGTGTACAATTCCATAATTGACACGATAAAACCCATCATTTTATGGACAGGGGCGCCTTTAAAGAATATTCATACCAAATGCCAAATAATCATGAAAATAACCATAGTTTATTATCCCCTTTTTATTCCATGGTACTTATAAATAACAAACTTTTTAATGAAATACCCTTTGAAAGTCTGCTTCCAGTTTGTGAAATGCTACCAGTTCGTGAAATGCTGCCAGTTTTAACAATCCACTATATAATATAAAATCTCTTGCACATACATAGGTTCATGACTAATGAGTGAAGATTTTGATGATTCAGAAGACTAAAAGAAAACCATAATGTTGTTCAATCATACATAAGGCGTAAAACAAAGCAAACAATTTAAAAATAAAAACACATCACAATCAAAGATCTTAAGGTAAAAAGGTCAAACAACTTTAGAGATAACATCTGGCTCCATCTAGGGACAAAGTTTTCCTATGAAACTTTGAGAACATATTGACCAGTGCCTTTAGAAACCTACTAAAGTCATTTCTGTCTTATTGGGTTGGAGTCTTATTTGAAGAAAAATTGATATATACAGTGAATATGTACAATAACACTTTGTCTTTCAATATGTGTAAAAATGCTTTAATAAACATCCATTGATTGGACCTGCAATCTCTTCACCTTTCAGATTCTGTAAGACAAAAGTATTGTTTCCAAGGATTTTTATCACTGAAAAAGGCCCTATCCATAAATTTTCAAACTTCCCATGCTTACCTTTTTCTTCCTTTCGTGCATCCCACCTGAGAATGAGGTCACCAACTGCAAACATCTCTTTTTTTGCCTTTTTATCAAAGCTTTCCTTCATTCTTCTTTGATGTCTCTTAGCTGTATCCTTGATAGCTTCCCTCTCCTACTGCAACTGAACTATCTGAAACATTCTTCTTCTTATATCATCTGGTTCTTCTTTTATTTCCTGCATAAACTTAATGATTGGGGTCACTAATTGAACAGGAAAAACAACATCAATTCCATATACCAATTGGAAAGAGGATGTCCCAATTGACTTTTTAATTGTTACTCTATCAACCCAAAGAGCAAATTTTAGTTTGGTATCCCAACTCCTTTTGTTTTCAAATAGCATTTTCTTGATACTATTTACAATATTTTTGTTATTGGATTCTGCTAATCCATTTCCCTGTGGGTAGTATGGTGTGGACTGTTTTAAGCTAATATTATTTTCTTGACAAAAGTTCACCATCTTTTTTTATTTGAAAGCAGGAGCATTATCAATAACTAATTTCCTAGGGTATCCAAATCTACCCAGAATGTTTTCTTGAAGGAAAGTAATTGTGACTTGTTCAGTTGCTCTCCTTGTGGGAACTGCTTCCACCCATTTAGTGAAAAAATCAGTAGCAGTTAGAATCCATTTATGCTGTCCACTAGAGGGAGGATGAATTTCACTGATGAAGTCTAGACCCCACTGTTGAAATGGACCATTCACTGAAATAGGTTTCAAAGGTAAGGACTGAAGCTTATTCTTACCTGTAAACTTTTGACATTCCACACACAATCTAACCTGATGATATACATCTGAGAAAAGGGTAGGCCAATAATATCCTGCTCTCAGGATTTTGAAGGAAGTTGCCTTCCAGTACTTGTGCCCTCCACACACTCCACTGTGCAATTCTGCAACAACAGCATCAACTTCGGACTTTTCCAAACATTTCAACAATATTCCTCTCGAATCCTTCCAGTACAAAATCTGATCTATTAAAACATACTTCATTTCTTTTAGTTTTAATGATCTGCATTCATTTCTATTCAATTCGAGAGGGCATTGTAAATACAAAAGGAAATATACAACATCTTTATACCAATCAGACTCACCATACCTGTTATAAACCTACTGCTTACTGTGTTCTGTTGCCATAACCTGCTCTGACTGTTCTGCCATCACATGAAGATTCAAAACCTGACAATTTGATTCCGTCAGAAGTTTAGCTAATCCCTGTCCTTTTACCAACTTTGTTGGTTTAATTTCTACGTCATACTCCATAACCTTAGCTATCCATCTGCCTCTTTTTCCTTCGTTGTCAGGCTGTGCTAGAATCTCCTTGACTGCTGAATTTGGGACATATGCCACAACCTTAGAATGTAAAACATATATTCTAAAAAATTTAAGAGCTTTAACTAAGGCATATGCTTGTTTTTCCATTATATTATATTTCAGCTCTGAACATAATAGAGTACATAACATATCCAATCATTTCATTAAAGTTACTGAACATAATTCAAATAAATATACAGATTCAAAATTAAATAACGGTTGAACCTAGATGATATACAGAAATGGAACAAACACCCAAAGGAGACTGTTCCACCCAAACTTCTCCTGAAGCAACCAATAATTACTTGCTTAGGACCCCTGAGCCTGTTCACTGAACCACTAGGACGAAGATCTATGCCACACAAAAAAATTATTGCATCTTAGCACTCAGTAGAAATCTTATCTCAACAAATCACTTTAGCTATCCCCTTATCAAATTCCTTGTGCTCTTGACTTTTCAGTTTGCAGCAGTCACAAGGTTCATTCCTTCATAAATAAAAAATGAGCAGTGAGCCTCCTGCTCAATTTGATGGTATTTATAAGATTGCATAGGTATTTGGGTCAGTTTTGGAATTAAATGAGCCACCATCTCAATTCCCCCTCTCAGGGAACATGACCACGTTTTTAGGGATTATGCTCCTGCAACAACTAGAAAGTGAAATGCTAGTGTTGTCACTTATCAACTAGCCTTATATAGCTGCGCCTTCCTCCTAGTGGGTCAATGAATACTAATTTAACAGTCTCCCTTGGATAGGTTTCTCCTCTATTTAATTATTAAAATAAATAATTCCTCAATTACAGTGATCGTCGACCCACTTGGCCATAAACTTTACAATAAATTTAACACAATATTTTTTCTGAAATAAATAATAAACATTTATTTTCCAGTTTTGGGTATGTTACAACCCCCCCCCCCCCCCCCCCCCCCCTTAAGCTCAACATCCTCCTCAATGTTTCTTAAATTATTCTGAGTCTTCTTGGAACAGATCCGGATATGTCACCTGCATATCACTCTCCAATTTGTGGGTCGCTTCATTTGGACTGAGTTTTTTCCATTGCACCTTTACATGTCCAATGGTGCGATTTTGGATAAAAAATTTCCTCCTGTAGAGAATACAATCTGGTTCCACCAGAAAATCTCCTTCTGGTTATACCTGAATCACATGAGTAGCATCATATACATATTTTTCCAAAATAGAAACATGAAAGACATTATGTATTCTAAGATTAGGTGGCAAGGCTAACAGATATGCCAGTGGACCCACTCTTGTCAATATTTAGAATGGCCTACAATACCTGGTTGCTAATATAACACAACTCCCTAGTTTTAAAGAGCTCTTTCACGATTTTACCTTAACAAAAACATGCTCACCCACTTGGAAATCTTTCAGAGTTCTTTTAAGGTCGGCATGACTCTTTTTTTTTGTCCTGAGCAGTTTTCATGTTGCTTTGTACCTATTTCACTGGTAGTTCCAGTTCTTTTAACAAGTCAAGTCCAAACATCAAACGGTCAACTAGATTACTCCATGTAATAGGAGTGTTACATTTTCTACCATATAATATTTCAAAAGGACTAATCTTTGTTGAAACTTGATAATGGTTATTATATGCAAATTCAACTAAGTGCAAATAGTCTTCCCACTTTTGGGGATAGTCTCTAACATACATTTGTAACATATATTCTAGTACTTGATTAACTCTTTCTGTTGTCCATCCGTTTGTGGATGATAAGCAGTACTGAATTTCAATTTAGTATGTAGTCCTTTAAATAAAAATTTCCAAAAATTACCTATAAATTTAGGATCTATGTTAGAAATTATTACCTTTGGAATTCCATGCAATCGGAAGATTGCTTTCATAAATATGTCATCAATGTTAGCATCTTTATAATTTGTTTTAACAGGTATAAAGTGTGTTTCCTTACTTAGTTTATCCACAACTACCATTATTGAATCACTTTATTTCTGGTTTTTAGGTAAGCCAGTTACAAAATCAAGACTGATGACTTCCCATTTACAATTTGGAATTCGTAATGGTTGTAAAAGACTTGTTGGGTGTTGATGTTCATCCTTAACTTGCTGACATTCTATACACATAGCTAAAAATTCACCAACTTCATTTTTCATGGTAGGCCAAAAATACTATTTTCTCAACATTGTTATCATCTTTTGATATCCCAGATGTCCATAATAAGGACTTTTGTGTACTTCATTCAAAATCAGCAGTTTAATTTTCAGTATATTTGGCACATAAAGTTTTTTTTATACAGCATTAGACCTTTTTCATTAAAACTGTAATCTGTGTTTATATTTTCAGATACATTTTGAGTTTCTTTTTCTTTTAAACTCTGGTATTATGTCTCCATTTTTATTCCTTCTTCCAAATTATCCTCTAAATCAGTTGTATAACTGCTAATGGAAGCTACTAAACTTGTTAGTGCATTTTTTGCTAAGGCATCAGCCACTTTATTTTCTTTCCCTTTAATGTGTCTGATTTCAAAATCATACTCGCTAAGGAAAGCTAACCACCTAGTTTGCCTTGCATTTAAATTTTGTTGATCAAACAGATATTTTCAGTTTATGTTATCAGACATTAGAAAAAATCTTTTACCTATTAGGTGATGGTGCCACATTTTTAATGTATGGATTATGGTAGCCAACTCTAATTCATAAGTTGCATAATTATTTCCGTGAGTTTTTAACTTCCTTGATTCATACGCAATTGCATGACCTTCTTGTGTCAGTACTCCACCCAAACCTTCGTTGCATGCATCAGTGCATACGATGAAATATTTGTCTGGATCTTTAGAATGGGTGCAGTCGTTAATAATCCTTTTAATTTATTAAAACTTTCTTCGCATTTTTTATCCCAAACAAATTTCTTACCTTTTTTCTATAATGATGTTATAGGATTTGCAATTTTTGAAATCCTTTGATAATTTTTCTGTAATAACCTGTTGTTCCCATAAATGGTCGTATAAGAGTTGCGTCATTAGGAAAAGGCCAATCAAATATTGCTTTTATCTTATTTGGGTCTATCAATATCTCTTCTTCGAATATTATGTTCCCTAAATATTGTATCGTATCTTTATAAAATTCACATTTACTGAACTTAGCATAGAGCTAATGTTCTCTTAAAACTTGTAGTATTATCTGCAAGTGTTCGTTGTGTTCTTCTTTTGTTTTAGAATAAATTAATATGTCATCTATAAAGACGACTACACATTTGTCTAAGTATTTACTTAGGACAATGTTCATTAAGCACATGAAAGTTGTTGGAGTGTTAGTTATACCAAAGGGCATAACCATGAACTCATAGTGCCTGTATCTAGTTTTGAAAGAAGTTTTAAAAATATCTTCATCTTTAATTCAGACTTGATGATATCTAGATCTCAAGTCTAATTTAGAAAATATCGTTGCTCCGCGTATATTATCAAACAGATCATCAATGCGGGGCAAAGGATACATATTCTTAATTGTCATTTTATTAGGTTGATGGTAGTCTATACATAAATGTAAAGTATCATCCTCCTTTTTAACAAAAATGACCAGTGCTTCCCAAGGGGATACACTTGGTCTTACATAGTTTTTGTCTATTAATTCTTGTAATTGTAATTTTAATTCGTTCAGCTCCAAGATGTTCATTCGATAGTGATCCTTTGAATTAGGTACCACTCCTGGTACTAATCTGATTGTAAAATCCATATCTCTCTTAGGATGTAATCCTTGAATTTATTTCGGGAAAACATCCGAGAAGTATTGAAGGATCGGAATATCCTCAAATCCTAGCTTATCTTCTTTACCAATTTGTTCATTATTTATTATGTGTACAACAAAGGCTTTACAACATTTTCTTACATCCTTTTTAATTTGTAAGGCTGATATTTGTCTAACAGAAATTTTCCTAGGTATTCTTGTGGCTGTAATTCTTTCTCCTTTATTATTTAAACAAGTCAAAGTTTTCTGAAAACAGTTTAAAATCACTCGGTTTTTTTTCATCCAATTCATTCCTATTAAGACATCAGAAGATCCTAATGGTAACACATTTAACTTGACTTGAGTTTCAAACTAACTCATAAGAAAATTACAATTTTCAACATACCTAACCACTTTTCTTTTAGTTCCTATAGCTAACTGGACCACCCAATATTTTTCAAACCTTTTTTAATGATAAGCTGCACTTTTCCACTATGCTAGGTGATACATAACTTAAACTAGCACCTGGATCAATCAAGATGGAAACATACTGCTTTTGTATCATACCTTGCACTTCCACCATGGAAGTCTGATGGTCCACCTGTTGGTTCTCTAGAGCTGCATTTATTTTGGGCATTTCATTTGCCACATCTCCAACTGTTTCCTTTTCCTCGATAGTGTGTATGTTGCTGAAGTTCCCATTTCGGTTCGGGAAATACTTGGCATAATACAGTCCTTGACATTCCCAGCATTTGACAGGTTCCTTTTGTTCATTATTTTTAACAAAGTTGTTAGGCATATCCCTTCCTTTTGGCGTTGTAGTATTCTGTGGTGCTTTATTTTTAAAATCATCTCTCTGATAGTTATTCTTAGATAAATTCTGAGATTTATTCCCAAAAATCTTTTTTGACTTAAACCCTCTTCTCTTCTAGTCAAAGTGACTTGTCTTCTTATTCTTTCGGTTAAGTAAACTTTCTCTTCTCTTATTCTGTTCATAACAGAATTCGAATTTTCTCATAGATTCCTCAAGAGTCTTTAGGTTATCAAACTCAATCCTATCTTTGAATCTAGTGGGAAAACAACTTAAAAATATTTGTATTTTACATTTTTTATCAATTATGTAAGGTACATATCTTAACAGACTTATAAATTTGTTGCTTAAATATTTCATTGACATTGAACTCAATTTTAATTCATAGAATTCCTTAGCTCTCTCCTTGTAGTACTGTTCAGATAAAAACTTTCTTTTGAAATACTTTTTAAAAACTCTCCAGGTTAATTACTTTTCCTTAATATCTTGACCATTTTTATGTCTTTCCACCAGATATCAGCTTTTCTGGTGATATTGTAAATAGCCATATGGGATTTTAGTCTGACAAAATAGTTGTAAATATGGAAATATTTCTTCATTCCTGACACTCAAACCACTGCTTCTTCTCCTTTCTCTACTTCTTTGTTAAACATGGGAAGCTTTATTTTTTTTAATTCCCCAGAAATTTCTTCATAGGGTTTATACTTCCTTCTCCTAGGTTTACAATCACTTTCACTACTGTCACTTATGTATTTATACCTTCCCCTATGTGACCTTTCATTAACCTCTGAAGAAGATTCACTATCAGAATATTTTTCTTTCTTTCCTTTATGTTTGTAAGATGTTGTTTCAAAATCAGTTTCATAAACATTTCACTTATATTTTCCTTTGTTATGCATATTCTCTAATAACATCTGATTGATTTCCATAATTCTTTCATTATCTATTTTTATAGTTTACAGTTCCTCTTTTAACTCCTTAACCTTTTGTAGTAACTTTGGATTATTCAATTCTACATAAATGTTGCCTGGATTGTGTTAGAATATTGGTCAATACTGAGAGGGCGGGGGTGGGGTGAATCAATATTGTTAATTTTTTCTTTTTAACCAATTATTTAAAACTTTAACCAAAGTATGGAATCAACAAGATACACAAAACACATAACAACAAGAGAAAATAGAACACAATTTTAACGTGGAATCCCAATAGGGTAAACATACTGCAAAATTGTTTTTAAAAGTTACAATAGAATTCGATTGGCACCAACGAATCAGGATGCACCCACACCCTTGATTCACCAGCACCAACTGGTAGGAGGCTACGACGCCCTATTTAGTCAGTTACGACTGACAAGGAAGCAAAAAATCCCTTTTGTAGGCACTAACCTGCCCTAGCACCACCCTTCCTCCCTTAAGATATTAAGTCTCCATAAGCTTCTAGGACTATATATCTTCATTTGGCCTTACTTCTTCTTCAAGTACTGAGATGAAGAATCAAGAGACACTTTCAAATGATGTTTTTTTTTGAAATATATACTTCTCCAAAGGTCATGTGTATTTTTGAAACAACACACCTTTTTCAAAACAATACACCTCCAAAAAAAATGATATTACAATAAAAATCATTTTTTATTTTTAATGTATAACTATATATATTATTGTTTTAATTAACCCTTAAAAAATGATTTTATATTAAAATCATTTTTATTATTAAAACTAAACACATTTTTATTTCATTAATTAAAACTTTATGTTTTACGAATTCGCATTTAACCTTCATGTTCACAAATGCTTTAGCCACGTCTGACGACTCCTAAGCCACATCGACGCCACGTCTTCCACCATCTCAGCTTCACGGTCTACCATGTTCACAACACCTCCCTGCCACATCGTTATCCTCGTTAATGATGGAATTTTCCACGTGTAACAAAAGGTAGGGGGCCTGACAGGTCATCTCGGGCTCCGAGCTGGTGATATTCTTGTGGAGTCCAAACACCCAGACCCCCAACCATACCTTTGCACTACGCGTCAATATAGATGTGAAAGTTTGGGGTATATAAACCCATAAAACTTCATTTCACTGTCAATGTGGGACTAAATCCAAAACAAAATGAATCACAACGGTTGATTTGATAATCCAACGGCTGCTGAGTCTCCACCATGTGATTTCTTCCTACCAGTTGCGCATTTTTGTGCAGTGAATTTCGAGAGACATCCATGGTTTCAGAATCGGCTTTGAACATTGTCTAACCCAGATTTATTCTGAGTGCCTCATGATCTGTGTGAATAGATCTGTAAACCAAAGGAATAAACTCCGCAGGAATACTTGGTGGCACTGTATTATCATGGTGTCGAATTTCTCCATATAATTTTGTTTGTGGATCTAAGTCCTTACCAAGACACGTCATCCACAAATTCATTTTCCTTCTGCCACCAAAACTAGGCTAATAGAATCCTCCCTTGCCAATACCAAGTCTTTGACATTTTTCAATTATGTTCACCTGATCATTTCGACTGAGCCAATTCTTCAGCAAGATCATAGTTGGCTTCAAGACCTAGATTTCACTTTTTCCCTCATGATAATCAGTACTTTTATTATTATCTTTGGTCTGGACATATAGAGAGGAGGATAGTTTTCTTGGTTTGCCTCCAACAGTTCTCATAGAATTCGTAACCCCAAGTCTGATGCGCCTTTTAACTTCTCGTGGGTTGCTTTTCATTTTTATCCTCCAATCCAGAATTCTCAGAATCGCCTGTTGTTTTGCATGCCTCTTTTCCATCCTTTCAGAGAGTTTATCAGACTGATCATTATCACCATCCTCTTCAAGAACTTCCTCGGCTCACAAAGTCCAATACTGATCATTTATGTTCTCAATCTTTTCATTTAAAGGGGAAAATCTTGTAAATTTTGTGGTAGAAGACCTCAAGCAATCTAATATCTGCATTTGGACTTGAAAGCTCAACCTTTGTCTTGATCTCATTCAGGAAATCACCAATAATACTCTATTTGGGCAGTCTAATACTGTGCACAGATACCTCATCTTTTGTTGAATGATGAAAAGCAACCTTCAATGTTTTTAGCCCTTGTAGCTCTGGAAGTGGGATATCGAGAATTTCATAATACAAGATGTCAGAAGTTTGGTTATAATGTGTTAGCATATCGCTTAAGTGGTATACTCCTCTATATCTGATGGGTTGAAGCTTCAGTTGCTATGAGTAGCAATTATGTGTTGTGAGTCAGATTTTTGAAGGATCATCCAAGTCAAGCTGCTGTGCAACTCTCTCCACAACATCGTCATAAGTGAAGGATTTTGAGAGTTCCAAACAAAATCCATCTTCTTTTGGCTTATCCAAGTGTCGAAAATGTACAAACTGCAAATTATGAACATATTCTAAATATGAAGGAACATCGGGATATTGATGTATATCCTCTTCAGAGGTAAGGGATCTCTAAAAACAAATGATGCTCCCATCTTCAAGCTAGCTAGCTCAAAAAGTAATTCCCTTATCAATGAGTTCGCACATGACTTTTGGCTCAAATTTGATTTCCTTGAAAAGATCAATTTTTGTCTTTGCATTATTATTACAAGCACCCCTCTTTCAAACAATGTCTCCTAGTTTCACCACTTAACCTATCAATTATTGTCTTTGCTTTATTTTTGCAGGCACCCTTCTTTTAGACAGTGTCTCCTAGTTTCACCACTTGCTCTGACAGAGATTTCAGCCTCATCCATGGTTCTATCAACAAGGATATGCCTCTCATCTTATTTTTCCATCAATTATCATCACTAGGATGTGTCCATCCACAATCATTAGTTCATCAAATATCCATCATCTCATATATTGACATCAATGCCAATAATGCCATCTTCCATATTTCCAACAATCTTCCCCTTTGGCATTGATGGCAATACTCTATAATACCCTTCATTTCTCCCCCTTTGGAATTGATGGCAACACTCTATAATACCCTTCATTTCTCCCCTTTGACATCAAGGGAAAAGGGATAGTAGGCTCCCCCTGATAGCAATCACTGTCTCCCCCTATCCAGATGCATCACATTTTTTGTTTTAATTTGGAGAGGGAATTATGCCCAGCTTTTGCTTGAGATGCTCAAACACATCCCTGTTCAAAGGCTTAGTAAATATGTCTGCCACTTGTTCCTGTGTCATAATATATTCAAGTCTGATATTCTTGCTTGCAGCTTGCTCTCTTAAATAGTGATATTTTATAGGAATATGTTTTTCCTTGGAGTGTTGGACAGGGTTTTTGGAAAAACCTATGGCACTTGTGTTGTCACAATGGATGATAGTGGGTTATTCAAACACAACCTTAATATCTTGTAGAGTTTGTTTCATCCACTTGACTTGTGTGCAGCACTATGTTGATGCAATGTACTCTGCTTCAGTGGTGGATAGGGAGATTGAGGCTTGTTTTTTACTTATCCAAGAGACAAGTGATTCTCCCAAGAAAAAGGATCCTCCACTTGTGCTCTTCCTATAATCTACACAGCCAACACAGTCTGCATCTGAATAGGCTTTTAGGGAGAATGTGTTCTTGCTAGGGTACCATAATCCAAGATCTATGGTTCCTTTTAAATACCTGAAGATTCTTTTTACAGCTTGAACATGGCTCTCTTTTGGTGTAGCTTGAAATCTAGCCACCATTCCAACACCTTGCTTGACATCTGGTCTGGAGGCTGTTACATATAGTAGACTCCCAATCAAGGATCTATAATGTTTTGGATCTACATCCTTAGATTCATCTTCTTTTCTTAATTTGCATCCTACTGTCATAGGTGTACAAACAGGCTTGCAATCCTCTAGCTGAAATATTTTCAACATATCTTTAATATACTTGGACTGATGAATAAAGTTGCTTCCCTTTTTGCACTTTACTATTTGCAATCCTAGAAAGAAATTCATTTCACCAAGCAAAGACATTTCAAATTCTTGTTGCATTCTCTTAATAAAATCCCCACTTGACTTTTCATCATCACTCTCGAATATAATATCATCAACATACACCTCTACAATGATCAAGATATCACCATTAATTTTACAATAGAGATTACAATCTGTTGATCCTCTTTTGAAGCCTTTTGTTTGCAGATATGAGTCCAGCCTTGCATACCATGCTCTGGGTGCTTGTTTTAACTCATAAAGTTCTTTCTTTAGTTTACAGACATAGTCTCTTTTGTTGGATAATTGAAATCCTTCTAGCTTCTCAATATACACTTCTTCTTCTAAGTTTCCATTGAGAAAAGCTGGCTTGACATCCATCTGATATACCTTAAATTTTTTGTAACTAGCAAAAGCTAAGAACATCCTAATTGCCTGTAATCTAGCCATGGGTGCAAAGGTTTCTTCAAAATCTACTCCTTCACCTTGAGCATATCCTTTGCATACTAATCTGGCTTTGTTCCTGATTACTTGCCCATCTTCATTTACTTTGTTTTTAAACACCCATTTAGTTCCAACAACATTCTTATTTTTTGGTCCTAGAACCAATTCCCAAGTTTGATTTTTTTCAATTTGGTTCAATTCTGCATTCATATCTTTGACCTAATTCTCATCTTTACATGCTTCCTTGATTGAGCTAGGCTCAATGTGTGATAAAAGTGTAATTTCTATCTAATATAACAGTTGTCTTTTTGTCTACACTCCAGTGCTTTTATTTCCAATAATCAAGTCTTCAGGATGATTTCTTTGAATTATTCTTGAGGGTGTCTTTGTGTCTCTTATTGGGGATTCTTCCTTTATCTCTTCTTCTCGAATATCTTCCTCTTCTTCTCTGGTATCTATTTCATCTTCTTGTGTCTCTTCCTTTTCTTCTATATCTACTTGTATATCAACTAGCTCATCATTATCTTCATCTTCGATGTCCAGTACAGTCTCTTGATATTTGAATTTCTTTGTTTTTAAATCATCATCTTTAACATTTTCACTCTCAATAATTTTATGTAGTCTAAAATTATAGCATTTGTATGCCTTCTTGGTAGGAGAGTATCCAAGAAATATGCCTTCATCAAATCTAGCATCAAATTTTCTGAGATTCTCATCAACCCTTTTGATGTAACATTTACCTCCAAAGACTTTGAAATATTTAACTGAAGGATCTCTTCCATACCACAGCTCATAAGGAGTTTTATTATTGTTGATCCTGAGCTGAACTCTATTTAATATATATACAGTTGTGCCTACAGCTTCTCTCCAATATCCATCAGACAATTTTGCTTCATTGAGCATGGTCCTTGCAGCATCCTGGATTATTCTATTCCTTCTCTCAGCAATCCCATTTTGCTGAGGTGTTCTAGCAGTAGAAAATTGTCTCTTAATTCCATGGGTTTCACAAAAGAGATTAAACTCCTTTGAGGTGAACTCACCACCATTGTTAGATCTAAGACATTTGATTTTTGACTTTGTTTCATTTTCAACAAAAGTTTTAAAGATTTTGAATTTGTTAAATGCTTCTGATTTTTCTTTGAGGAAAAATACCCAAGCCATTCTAGTAAAATCATCGATGAACAACATGAAGTAGGACTCTCCTTGCAAACTTTTGGTCCTTGTAGGTCCACAAAGATCAGAGTGAACCAACTCTAAAGGTTTTGAGGTTGAGTATTCTTTTGTTTTGAATCTAACTCTTGTTTGCTTCCCTAGTTGACAATGTCTACATATGGGATTTGAAGGTTTTGTAATTTTTGGCAAGTTTCTTACTGCCTCAAGATTACTAATTTTTGCTAAATTATCAAAATTGATGTGCCCCATCCTCCTATGCCATAGCAAACTTTCATCCATTACATTTAAATAACAATCCTCATGCATTTTTGTGTTTATAATGTAAAAATTATCGAAAGTTCCAGGAGCAGTACCAACCAACCTTCCTCACTCCTTTCTTCTAATCTCACATTTTTGAGAATCAAAGATGCAAATATGTCCCTGATCACAGGTTTGGCTGACACTTAATAAACTAGGCTTCAATTTTTCAACCAGCAACACATTTTTAGCTTTGTCTTTTCCCAAATTCACAGTGCATTTTCCTAGAACGTTACCTGAAGCATTGTCACCAAATGTGACTTTTCCTTTATGTTGTTTTAAGTTCAAGAATTTGTTCTTGCCTCCTGTCATGTGTTTTGAACAACCACTGTCGACATACCATAGATTCCCTTCATTTTGGACTTTCAAGGCAATAAGGCATTCCTTCTTTGACATTCCATTTTGGACTTAGTAGCAGTCTTATCTCAGCAAATCACTTTAGCTATCCCCTCATCAAATTCCTTGCATGCTTGACTTTTCAATTTGCAGTAGTCACAAGGTTCATTCCTTCAGAAATTAGAAATGAGTGGTGAGATTCCTGATCAATTTGATGGTATTTATAAGATTGCCTAGGTATTTGGGTCAGTTTTGGAATTAAATGAGCCACCAGCTCAGTTCCCCCTCCTAGGGAACATGACCAATTTTTTAGGGATTATGGTCTTGCAACAACTAGAAAGTGAAATGATAGGGCTGCCACTTGTCTACTATCCTTCTACAGCTACTCCTTCCTCCTAGTGGGTCAATGGACACTCATTTAATAGTCTCCATTGGATAGGTGTCTCCTTTATATAAATATTAAAATAAATAATTCCTCAATTACAGTCATCCTTGACCCACTTGGTCATAAATTTTACAATAAATTTACATAATTTTTTTCTAAAATAAATAATAAATATTTATTTTTCAGTTTTGGGTATGTTACAAGGAGGATAAGGGGGTGAACATGTTTAGCTTAGGTTGATTAGTATTACATTGTATTAGAACACTTACCTATGTAAATAAGTAGTTCCCTTATTATAAAAGGTGAACCTCTCTCTAATACAAGCTCCTTCACTTCGTTGAAAACTACTGCCTCATTAGAGGAAATTTCAACTCAAAATGGGCATTTTAAATTTAACTCAAATTCCATGTCATCATGTGTTAGCCAATGAAATTGATTTAAATTTGAAATACCGTATAGGTCTTAAACACTTTTTTAATATAAATTTGGGGATAGGTATCATAAAAAAAACTACTTTTTTGTTTGTATTTTCAACATATCTCCCCGTGTTTTTACTCAAATTTCGATCGGGGGAGCTCGCCATACTTTTGACGGACCCCACTACCCCAAAAAAAAGAAATACCTGAAAAAATGTGATGATTGTCATCATCACATTTTTTCAGGTATTTCTTGTTTTTGGGGTAGTGGGGTCCGTCAAAAGTATGCTGAGTGGGTACTCGTTGGATGCGGAATTAAATTCCGCATCCAACGAGCTCCCCCGATCGAAATTTGAGGAAAAACACGGGGAGATATGTCGAAAATACAAACAAAAAGTAGTTTTTTTCTTTTCTTCCTCCAAAATTAATAAATATTATTTTATTATTTTATCTATTATTTTATTAATTTTTTTTAGGAGGCCCATTTTGAGATGAAATTTCATCTAATGCATTTTTTGTTCTTTCCTTCTCGTTGTGTTTTATCCTTTTGTTTGTTTTTCTATTTTAGGGTTTCTACTTGGATAATCTAGTGCACCTCACCCATGGAAGCATCCTGGTTCCAATACCTCGATGAATGCCTCCATAGAGATTTATCCTTCCTCTTAGGTTATCCCTCTCTTGGGAGGCATATTTTTCTTTGTTAGAAACACTAGGATTGGAGGAGGATGCACCCACTAGTTTTGCGCTTCTGCTGGGACGCTCCAGCTTCTTGAGGAATTATTTCCTTGCTCCCTTGACCATGCTGCACTATGCCTCCCTCTTCTAAAATCCCCCCAAACCAAGGAACCTTCTGCTTCCAGACATGAGCGCTCCCCTTAGATTTGTGCATCTCTTGTAGCTGCACCCTCATTTTAGTGTTGGGAAAGTTGTGAGTTCAGCCGACCTTCCATACTAACGTCGTAATCCTATTTGATGGAAGATCAAATGGTATCAGATCCTCAAGATCGACGGAGAAGCTTCAGATCTTGAGTATGGGCTCCAACAAAAAAAAAATTAACATTTCTTGATTTCCTTTCCAGTTCACACCCTTATCGGGGTTTTTATTTCCGTGTCGATGGATACATGGGTCTCCTAACCCAAGGGGTGAATGGATCTCCACCACAAAGAGAGGAGTTTCAAAGATCTATTTTCCCACATATCTCTCCCTCTAGCTTTTTCTCACATATCTTTTGCCAACATATCTTTTTCCCTCAAATCTTTTTTCCCACATATTTCAAAACCAGTTGACCTCCAGATGCCTCGTAGAAAATATCCCTTGGTCGTGGAATCAAAATCCAATGCCTCAAATATTGTACAAGACCTTGCCTTTGTCCTTGATGAGTTACTGGAAATACAACAACAAAATAATCATGTGCCCAATTCCTTCAGGTTGGATACTAGAGAATATCTCCCTAAGTTTGTGAGGCAAAGCAATGGAGAAGTTGTGGATTCTTGGATCCGTAGTCTTTCCACATATTTCAATACTTTCCACGGCCTCACAGAGGAAATAAAACTTCATATTGATGCCTTGCAATAGGAAAGACTTTCCCAAACTTGGTGGGATACAGAGCAAGAAAAAACCTCAGTTGTGGTGTATATTGGGGATGCTCCAGGATCCTCTACCTCTCAAATTAAATATTCAGAAGTTGGGCTCACCTTTGTGAAGCTTTAAGAAACCATTTCTACCCACCTAGGTACATACAATATTTATGGATTAGATGGCACCAGCTACGTCAACTCCCTACACAAGGAATGCAAGCTTACATCGACTACTTCTCCAAGTTGCACTTGCCGCTCCACATTCCAAATCCAAAAGAGGTATTGATACTTAAGTTTATTTCTGGGTTATTGGTTTAATTCCATAGGGAAGTAGATTTATTTTAAAATCATACTTTGGACAAATCTTTTCAGAGAGCTTTGGCCATAGAACAGAAAATAGCTCATAAGAGTTGTACTCCTCAGTCCCATCCCACCCCTAATCCCTCTGTTTCTCAAAAAATAAACTCCAATACCTCATCCAGATTCACACCTACTTGTTCTCTGAATCCAAATACCAATACAACTCGGTGTTCCTACCACAAGACTACTTCCAACAACACTTCAGATTGTAGAGTTCTCAAATCTCTAAACACCAGTAAAACCTTACTCACTGAGGCTATTGTTTCTCAACTAGTCGAAGAAAATGAGGAAGTTTCTCTGGACACTCCCACTAAAGTAGATCCCTCTTTGATCTTAATTACCAATGAATATTCGAGCTCATCAAACCAACCCCTCTTCACTCACAACTGCCAAATCAAAAATTTGTTGGATTTACTTATCATGGACAATGGCAGCCAAAAATTTTTAATTTCTCAAGATCTAGTCAAATGCCTTCATCAGGTCACTACTCTGTACCCAAAACCTTATCATCTAGGATGGGTTCAAAAGGATGGTCCTTTTCTTTTAGTATCTCAATGCTTCCTGATCACCTTTGTCATAGGCCAATTTAAAGACACTATCCTCTGTGATGTCTCACCTTTGGATTGTTCTGACTTAATTCTCGGCATACCCTATCAAGCCCAAAGAAATGCCATTTATATGGATAAATCCCGCTAGTATAAACTGACAAAAGATGGACACACATATATCCTAACAGCAACAACACCCAAACCCACTCCTACCAAAGAAAAAATCCCTCATATACAACTAAATTAGTGTGTCTCTCTCTATTTGATGTGCCCCATACCACCAAACAACACTACACATCTTGTTCCAGAATCCATGGTTCCTCTACTTCAAGAATTTGTTGATGTTTTCCAAACTCCTACAAGCCTTCCCCCCTCTCTTCATATTGACCATTCTATTCACCTCATCCTCGTGTCTGCTTTAACTAATGCACCCACTTACCATTTGGCCCCACAAGAAACAGAGGAAATGGAGAAGCAATTAACTAACCTCATCAACTCTGGACACATTCAACCCTCTTCTTCTCCCTATGGTTCTACTGCCAAAAGAGACACCTCAGACATGTGCCTTGTCCTTGATTATAGAGCCCTTAACAAAGCCACAATAAAGAATCGTTACCCCCTACGTCAGATTGAGGAGTTACTGGACACCCTCCAAGGAGCTAAGTGGTTCGCTAAATTAGATTTCTCAGCAAGCTACCACCAAGTTAGAATGAACCCATATGATGTGTGGAAGACAACTTTTAAGACCAAATTCGATCTTTATGAATGGAAAGTCATGCCCTTTGTCCTAACTAATGCACTAGCAACGTTCATGAGGCTCATCAATGATATTTTCATACAACATTTGGGTTGCATTGTTGTCATCTACTTGGATGGCATTCTCATCTTCAGTAAAACATGGGACAACCACCTGCAACATGTCCATCAGATTCTCCAAATTATTAGAGAACACAAGTTACAAGTCAAGGAAAAAAGTCCTATTTTGGCCAGAGTCCAGTTCCTTATCTCAGCTTCCTAGTAGATTCAGAAAGTATTCAACCGGATCCAACCCGCATCCAAGCCTTAAAGCAATGGCCACAACCTTCTTCATCTAGCGACCTAAAAGGTTTCCTGGGTGGTATCAATTTTTATCGTAATTTTATTCTTCATTTTTCTCAGATTGCTCATCCGTTGCTTCAACTATATAATAGTCATTCCACCTTTATTTGGACTAACGAAGCTGCCAGCCAATTCATTCATGTCAAGGACCCACTTTACTCAACTCCAATATTTCATTTTCCAGGCCTCTCTCAACCATTTGAGATTGAGTCGGATGCTTCACAGTATGCTATTGGTGTTGTTCTTAAACAGGGAGGACATCCCATTACTTGTCACTCAGAAACACTTTCTGAGGCTAAGAGAAATTATAGCACCTATGAAAAAGAATTTTACAGCTTAGTCCAAGCTCTCAAACAATGGTGCCATTATTTGCTGGGAAAGAGACTGCTCTGCATATAGACCACGATCCGCTGATTTTCATTAATTCGCAGCCTAAGATTCAGGAGCAAAGACATCTTAAATGGGCCTCGTACATACAACAATTTCATTCGGTAATCCGATATAAGAAGGGCACTTCGAATAAAATGGTTGATTTACTCAGTAGGCCCCCAACTCCCGTTCTCATAATTTTAGAGGTGTGTTGTGCTAATTATGAGATATGGAAAGATCAATATGCTACTGACCAAGAATTTCAATCTATTGGGGTTGCCTTACATAGCCCCATAGTTTTCAATTAGACTCCATTCTTGGACTACACCATCCGGGAGGGATGGATCTACAAATTTAATTTGTTGTGTGTACCACACTCACATGATCATCTCTTGCTCATTAAAGAAGCTCATACTTGAGCCTATGGTGGCCACTTTGGTACCGAAAATACTCTCCAGCATCTACAATGCCATTTCTATTGGCCTTCTATGCAACCTTAAGTGGATAAATTCATCAGATCCTGCGCATTATGTTCCCAATCGAAGCCATCCAATAGAAAACATGGATTATATCAGCCTCTACCTCTCCCTTCTTGAACCTGGGAGTCGAGTCTCTATGGATTTCTTAAGTGGACAACCCACCACCCAAAAGAAACATGATGCAATTTGGGTAGTGGTATGTCGTCTTAGAAAAATGGCTCTTTTCATTCCATGCACAAATACTACTTAAGCAGCTCAAACATCATAGTTATATTTCCAACATGTTTGGAAACATTTTTTCCTACCCAACAACATCATTTCAGATAGAGATGCGTGCTTCCTTAGCACATTTTGGAAGACAATATGGGTGCTACTTGGGTGTCAACTCAAGTTCTCTATAGCCTTCCACCCTCAAATGGATAGCAGACAGTGGGACAATTACCTACATCTTTTGCATCATAACTACAACAGGGCCACACATTCTTCTACGGGGTTCTCCTTTTTTGAAGTATGTTTGGGCTTCTAACCAGCATCCCTGACTGAGCTTCCTCTCACTTTGCATCCCCAAGGTACTGTGCATCAGCAGCAAGAACAACACTCATCCCACATGTTTCTTCAACAACTTTCTCAACTCCACACTGCAGTAAAACCAACACTAAAAGCAACTCAAAATAGTGCAAAGCAAAGGCATGATAAAAATAGGTTCTCCATATCCTTTCAGCTGGGAGATAGATTATGGTTACATTTGGATAAGAAACACTTCAAAGGACAACATCATAAACTTTTCCCAATTAGATATGGCCCTTATACAATTTTAGAAAAGATTGGGGAGAATTCTTATAGATTGGATCTTCCTCCCCAGCTTGGAATATACAATGTCATCAATTTTAATCATATGAAGTTGTTTGAGCTGCCCCTCTTGGAAGAACCAATCACAATTACACGCCCAGTGGAAAATATCCTAGATTTCCAACTCCCCTTGTCTAAAGATACAATAATCGATACTAGAAATCGTTCCACCAGGAACCGAGTCTATACTCCCTACCTAGTGGCATGCCAAGGACACACTTTAGCTCAATCCAAGTGGATGAAAGCTGAAGTGGTGCACCACCTCTTACCTCAACTTCTCATGGAAGCTGGGACGCTTCCAGATTTAAACATGGAGGAATTGGACCAACGAGGAGAAGGAGGAGAAGGGGGCGCACATGTTAAGCTTATGCTGATTAGTATTACATTGTATTAGAACACTTACCTATTTAAATAAGTAGGTCCCTTATTATAAAAGGTGAACCTCTCTCTAATACAAGATCCTTCATTTCGTCGAAAACTACTGCCTCTCATTTTATGTTCTTTCCTGCTCATTTTGTTTTATCCTTTTGTTTGTTTTTCTATTTTAGGGTTTCTACTTGGAGAAGCCAGTGTGCCTCACCCATGGAAGCATCCTCACTTCCAATCCCTCCATGAACACCCCCACAGAGAGTTAGCCTTCCTCTTAGGATATCCCTCTCCTAGGAGGAATCTTTTCTTTGCCGTAAACACTGGGCCTAGAGGAGGATGCACCCACTGGTTATGCGCTCCTGTTGGGATGCTCCAGCTGCTTGGGGAATGCTTTCCTTGCTCCCTTGACCATGGTACATTGCGCCTCCCTCTGCTAGACTTCCCCCAAACCAAACAATGTTCTGCTGCCAGACATGAGCGCTCCCCTTAGCTCTATGTGTCTCTTGTAGTTGCGCCTTCATCTTAGCGCTGGGAGCGATGCCAGTTCAATTGGCCTTCCATACTAACTCCCTAAGCCTGTTTGATGGCTCAAGTGTCAAATATTTTATTGAATTTTTCAAGGGAGATAAGGAGGAGTAATTTTTCATCAATCATTTGGGGTTCGTAAACATTGGTGAAAAGACCCTATAGTTCGAGCCAATCAAGTGAATGATGGTAGTAAAGGCACATTGGGTGGAAAATAAATTATCTAAATATATGCACTTGGGATTTCATAATATGGCATATCCTTCAGAAGCCCCTCTACAGTATATAGATATAGAATGAAAACCTCACCAACATTGAGTCAATTACTCTTCTCAAGATGTCTCCTGAGCATTTAGTCTCTTTAATCATGGTTACTTCTAGAGTTTCTTTATTGATCTTGTTTTGAAGAGCTCTTTGTTTTCTCTTCCCTTTTAACCCTCGAATGTTACAAGAGGTGATCTTCATTGTTAATGATGGTGATGGAATGGGGGAAACTTACTTGCAATAAAGGGACACTTACCTAAATTGACGAGTCACTCCGCAAATTCATTGAGAAGTTGTTTGTCGGTTTTCCTTCCTTGCTTGCAATTGTCTCGAAGGATTTTTTCCTTTTCCTTCGCAATATGGTTTGCACCACAATAGTCTTCTACATGAAATATTTTTGGGTATCTCCCTTACATTCCTTAGACTTTATATTATGTAGATCATTTTTAAGAGATTCATCTGCTAGTCTAAAATGTTCATTGTGTCCCCTTTGTTATAGGATTCCCAAATGGATTTAAGGTCCAAGTCTCCCATATCCATGTCTTTTTCCATTTTTCGTATCTTCCATTTCATCATCTTCAAGGGATTATTCCTCAGTTGATCCCATGATTTTTTTAAGAATCATATCTTCAATCCTCCTTCATTTGGCCTTGAATTGAATATTCGGTGCCCCAACTTCAGGATCTGTGACTGGGTTTACATCATTCATCTATATTTATTATGTTTGTTGTGACTCTTTGACATTCTCAAATAGAGCAATGATATATGCTTTATAATTGTGCTTAGAAATTATTACCAATTTTTGAAATTTGGAGATTCACTTCTTGTTATCAAATAAGTGCAGAAGAAAATCATTAAAGAAGGGACTATATGGAGTAGGACATATCACCATATTAATTAGAATCACCAAGAAATGCACAAATTCTTCACATTCAATGACATAGCAACTCTATGGTTGATTACCTTGCAAATGAAGAGGTTGAGCTTGACAAAGGAATCATCATTCAAAATGCCCCCATAGAATGAAGGTCGATCCCCTAGCATTTTAAGTATGGGTGTACACATAAAGGACTCATCACGTAATATTTGGAGAATCAAGGTGGTAAATTCTTGAGAATCACTTGGCGGTTCCGACATCTTTAAAGTATGAGAGGTCTTATCCCATCAAAATCAAGAGAGGAGACATTGTACTCCATTGTGATTTTGGCTCCAACATCTTTCATACCATGTCTCATATGCATTAGTAATTCTATGGGCACCTTTCAAAACTGGAGGGATAACTCTTGTTCAAATAACAATGGATTTGGATAGAACTAGTGACAAGAACTACTCATTCGCTTGCCTTTGTTCTCAGGGTGACAATGTTTTGCATATATCAACCATAAAAGAAGGAAAGGCTCTTCTCATGAGTCCATTCGTATGCTACCCTTGGAATATTTGAAACATCTTTTGAAGATATTGAGGCTTCTGTTTCACTTTTTTATGCCCTTGGTGAAGGAGTGAGTAAGGAAACAATGATAAATGATAATAGGCCTATCAAGGAGATAATTCAAATGCTTTTATCAAATCAAGTTCCTTTCCATTCACATCGACTTGTTGCACTTGTATATTTGGAAACAATCACTCGTTATGTGCGCTTTGTCCAACATCATGTTGAATATATTCTTTCAGTCCTGTCTGCATTTCTTGATCAAAGAGGTATTCACCATCCAAACCAAGATGTTAGTGGCCGAGCAAGCTATCTGTTCATGAGAATTGTGAAAGCATTAAGGGCACAACTTGTACCTTTCATAGATGAAATTTCGCAGTTTTGGGTTCTCTTACCCTCCTTTTCTTGAAGGCACTATATTTGGCAAGCACAATCTTTAGTACAGACTTATTTCTTAAGGTTTCGAAGATGGAAGTCACATATTTGAGGTAGCGAGATTGCATTTTTATTCTCTTGATATAATCCCCTTTGCCTTTTATTTTAGTCTTACAGTTCCCTTTTATCTAGGTTTGTTTTGTTGTAATTTGGTAAAAATAAAACATTTGTCATTTATTTCAATTGTATTCATGTTTATGCTAATAGTGCTTGTTTTCAGGCTATTGGCTTGTTGATTGGAATGGAGGAGGTGCCAGTAGAAAAGTAGTCTGAATATCTTTCAACTTTATTAGTTCCACTCTGTCAACAGGTAATAACTTATCACCAACTTCACTTTTTATCGCCAAAAGTGTTTGTTGTGTAACTTGGGGCAATGCTTTACAAAATAAAGAAAAACTATGGTCCTTCAGGTGAAATAGGTTTTTTTATGATACCATTGGTGCATCTCTATGTTCATAAATCTAGAATATCTCCAAGGTTATGTTTTTTTTTACTAAACATGCAAGATGGAATAAATTTTGTGTAAAATTTAAATTTGTTTTGAGTTTTTGCATCTTCTTAAATTGATATAACTGCAGTTTCTTTGATCCAGGTCAATATCTTGCTTTCTAATGATTCAATGCAGGATCTAATAGAGTCTGCTAAAAAAGTGGCTCGTTGTAGCAATGGCACGCCTACAACGTGCTATTTCAGCAATCAATTCTTTAAGCAATGTTACCCTTTATAGTTTAGTGCCATGTAGTGCAATTTTAAATTCTTGTATTCAAGATATGTCTGTTTTCCATTTTATCATCCATCTTTGATATTAATATTAATATTAATGGCACTTTTTCCGAATAAACCTAATCTATGATGATTTGAATGCTTTCTTTCGTGGTTGTAAATTCATAGAAGACAAGTAGCATGATAACTTTACTTGGTTCATTGAGGGTAAAGGGTTCATATGTTGAAAAATAATGGATAAAACAATGATACTATTCTGTGCATTTGGGTCAATAAGTGTCTTCAAAATTTTTGAACATCTATTCTTGACTGATTTGTTTAGATCTTCGGAGCGGACATATGATGGATAAATTACCTCTCGTGTATACAATTGGACCGTTATTTATGCCATCGATATCGATGAAGCACTCCAATGACCATGACAGTAATGATTCTACTACAAAGTGGTGTCTGTAATGACTGGACTTGCAACCCATTCGATAAGTGGTGTGTGTGAGCTTTGGCAACAGATCGACCATGTCAGACTCTCAAATCATGGAACTCACCACCGAGCTAGAGGGTAGTGGGAAACGGTTTCTCTAGGAACTGAGGAATTCTGTGGTATTCAACGAGGGATTTGATCTCTCAATGGTTCCTTGGGAAAGTGCAGTCGGTGCCACTTTTTTGAGATAGAAACCTATTGGTTTATTAGGAGAGGGTTTGTCACGTCCATTGGAGGGATTTATCAGATGACAATCATCTGCATTTTAAATAAAGGAATTATCAAGGTGGGTTCTTTGTTTGATTGTAAATATTGGTTGTAGAAGCAACTTTGAGGATCCATCGGCATTTGATAGAAATAATGTATGGTCAATTCAAGTTCACAGTACCTTATCTTGCAATCAAGATTTACTTGCTTATTGACCAAGGTGACTTCATTCAGTATCTCATGGAAATTGTGGGCCCTAATATCTCTCAACCAGATAACACTATAAGCCCCTTCAAGCTTTCGAGGCTACTGGAGAGTGCAATTTGTGTTTCCAATGCCTAATATGATGACCCAGATATATTGGAAAGTATGAGAGTGAAGATGATGCCACACCATAGTGGAGACATAGGGTGGGATGTTTTCTCACTAGAATATAATGCAAGAGATCCTATGAATACCATTTTACAGAGTTTGTGATGGCCATGTACTTGAAAATTTACAATTGTCTTTGGAATATTAAATGTGTGGAACATGCTGTGAGTGCTACATGGCAAACTATGAAACCAAATTTCTCTATTGCTCACCTATTTTCCACTAGGGATGGTGGTGGGAAGCAAAAATTTGTAGTCATTTTAAGACGATGCCAAACACTAAGAAATGAAATGAACCATTTTTTCACAAATCTGCAGTACTATCTCATGTTCAAAGTTCTTGATTACTCATGGGTGGAATTTTTAGCTGAAATGGAAGAAGCAAGAGACCTTTATGGACTTATAGTTTCTCATGAAGGTACCTTAATGCAATTGTAGACAAGTCACTTCTAGAGCAATGTTCTCATCATTTATATAAAATATTGTTTTCATTATTTGATCTCATTTTACACTTTAGGAGCCATGCAGATAGATTATATGAAAGCTCCCGTGAAATGCAAACGAGGTATATTGTTTCCCTTTTCCTTGTCCATGTAGTTTGGTCTCTTTGTTGATAATAGTAGGTCATATGGCCAACATTTTTGTTAGATATTTGACATATTTCTACTAGGTATTCCACACTAACGTGTGAATTTTTGCACTTATTTGCTATAGAGTTGAAACATATTCAAGGTAGAAGTCCAAGAGAGAACCTCAAAAGTTTGGGTTTGTGGAGGCAGAAAGTCCTGATGACAACATACATGAGAGTTTCTACGTGTAATGGGAGAAGAGATGGATGTTATTTTTGTTGAGTATTCATCTCTATTAGAGGGGTTCATTGCTCAACTGCCACTTCAACAACATGTTGATTTGAAGCTCCTCTTGTTTCGACTTGATTTCATGGAGTTTTACAACACCAACTAAATCGAGGAGGACTTCTATGAGGGGTGGGAAACAGTCACACAATGCTTGAAAGATTGGCATTCTTTTTAGAGTATGCATCACTGGCTAAGTAATATTATTTAAATTTGATGATATTGCATGAGTTGGTAGAGCAATTTGGCATATGATTTCTCAATGAAAGGTTTACTCATACTACAATGCATGATTCACTTGAGTCAATTTCCCCAAAGGACACTCCTAACAACTCACGGTTTTCCAACAAATTTTTCACCTCTATTGATCTTGGTTGTATCAATGAGAGTTTGAGTGAATGTTTGAAGAATATGCAAAGACTTACACTGCAACAAAAAAATCCTATTTTAGAATCATATGCCTCAAATTTTGACGCTAATTCCTCTAATTCTACAAAATGTAGCTAGCAAAACTCTATGCAATCACTTCACACAAATGAAAAGCTTAGTTTGACCTTGCTAACCCATGTTAATTGTTGCATTGATAAAAAGATTTTGGGCTGATGCACAATCATGGACTCCTTTAAGGACACTTTAGATGCCACATAATACTGGAATAAACGGAAAACTCTGATTTTAGGTGACAATTAGGGGTACTTCCCTAATTTATTTGAAGATGAAGTAAAAAGAGAAAAGATAGGTAATTCAATCAGCTTTCATAATATATAGGGTTTATGCAGAGAAAATGTGTGCAAATGATTATAAAATTAGTTTCCGTGAAAGTGGGTTTTCAAATTTTCAGCACATCTTAACATATATGTTTGTGCGGGTGTAGCAATATATGAGGTAAATGATGTCCATTTGGGATAAAATCTTGCAGACATATAAAGGACATATGGGCCTAGTGCAACAGTATTTATTCGGAATTTTTCATGAATTATTTATTATTATTATTAATTACTGAAGTCAGAAAATCTTGAAATTAAAACCTTATGTGCGGGTGCAACACTTTAGGGGAAAAAATTAATGAAATCCTTGATTTCTTAATATAAGATCATAGAGATTGATCTCGTATAGTGCACCATATAGTTTTTATGGGAAATGGTGATGGAAATCAAAAGTTATATAACAAACAATCGATGTATGTATTCTCGAAAACTAACGTGTATCATTTAGAAAAATAATTATAAATAAATAAAACATAGTTTTGAAGGAAAAAATTATATATTCAGAATCGTCATTTCGTACTCTACAATATCGTACATTTTCATTAAAAAATAGTGTGT
>LPNX010166724.1:51095-70538 GCA_001517045.1 Pseudotsuga menziesii | reverse complement strand
CGAGTTCATGTATCTACATCTCTCGTGACATATGAAGTTTTATTTATACACTTTAAGGGGTCAATTTTTAATTTTGTCATAGTTATTTATTTATAATATATATATATTTTTTTAAAACATCTTTCCAGGTTTTAATGAATTTTAGGAATGTCATCTTTCCTTATTTTAATGAATGTGTCTTGGTTATATTTTATTTTGAATGAACCTTTTCCTTATTTTAATGAATTATTTTTTAATATTGAATAGAAAGTTATTTTTAATGTATATATAATTTTTTTTTAATATTTATTAAACTATTTTAATAAATAATTGTTTTATTTATTAAAACTTTTAATATTTGATTTTAATATTAATTTTAAATCTTTTATTAATGATTTAGGGCTTTGTCATTTAACCTTGTGAATGTTTTGAATAAACCAACTTAGAAGATTAGGGCTTTTGCCATTGTCCCAAGGGGGCTTCAGACTTGGGCTTGGGCAAAGTCAAAAGGTCTCCTATGACGCTGACACTTACTCAACCCACAGAGGCCCCTCAAGGGGCAACAAGACACATTAACACACACCTGTTGACCTTGATTTCCTTGATATGGTCATGGAGCCCACTACTTACACTTGACATTGTTAGATGGCATCTTGATGGTGGGACCCTTAATGAAGCTCTTGTGGCTTGCTAAACCCTTTCCATTGATGATGATTTGTGAACAAGCCCTAATGGCTTGAAAAAGTAATAAAAACTGCACACACAGATTCACCCCCCTCTCTATGTTCCTAGAGTGTTCAACAATTGGTATCAGAGCGGGTCCTTCTCATGAAGCCTTATCAGCTTGAAGGAGATCTTTAACACACCTTGGGGTTATCGGTGAATGGAGTACCATTGCCATGTGAGTTAAATTATTACTTGATCTGGAAAATGAGAATGCAGGCTTATCTTGATATGAAGATAGAAACTACTGAACCACAACTGCACTGATCCTGCAGACTTGTTAATAAACAATTGTGCTATACTGCACAATCTGTACCACACTGCACAACCTGTACCACACTGCACAACCACTGCCACTACTAACCACTACTCATTATTTGATTACTACTCATCAACCGATCACTGTCCACTGTATCACAATACTCATCAACCTGTACAATCAACCTGTACCAATCAATCTGTTTCTCACATCAGCCAACTCAGCCAATCTGAGTCTGCACACCAAACTCAGTCCACTTGGGTCAAACCAACTCCTCATACAACTCATCCAATCTGAGTCAAACCAACTCCTCATACAACTCATCCAATCTGAGTCAAACCAACTGCACATAAGGCAACTTGTGCCAATCTTTCTCAACTGTACCAAGATGCTTGTGTACCTGTTCCAAATCAATCATATATTTGTGTTAACCTAATCAAGTGCTTTGACAGTCAACCAACCCTTCTTACTTGGCCTAGTTCATCAAGTAAAAGACACATTTGAGCAACCAAGAGACTTCACATATTGTCAACCAAATTTTTTCCAATTACACAACTCAATGACACCACAACCAACCTCAATCACAGTCAAGGAATACTTGACAGTTAAACATGATATACTTCAACCAAATAACCTCAACCAATAAGATAAAAGACTTAACCAACTATGTCAAACTCAATCAATATCATAAACTCTTAGACACAAAATGATTTTTCAATCTACTCAAATCAAGTCACCAAATCAAACAAATATCAAGCAAATAATCACTTACAACACTGTCAAAGGTTGTCATTAACAATCCAACTCCACTTAGGTCAAAGACACAATGATCAACACTTGTAAAACTAGTTTTCAAAGAAAACATTTAGGTTGATCAAATAAATAAATCACAATATCTAATACTTACATGTCAACTTCTCATTCAATACTACACTTATACAACAATCAAGATAAACACCAAGATCTATGCCAACAACATCCAAGATAATCATCAAGATCTATATCAATATCACATCAAGATATATGCCAAGAAAACCATCACCATAGCGTCCATAGCATATTGAATAACTTTAAAGAGATATACCAATATATAGCCTCACATACTAAGATCAAAGATGAACTCTATCCATGAGAGACAGGTGCCATTACAAGAGAAACCATGAAGCATGAACCATACCTTATTGAAGATAACAAGATGGAGAAAAAGTAGAAAACCCAAAAGAAACTCTATAAATTGTCATCACACAGTCCTCATAACAAGCTTTCCAACGAGCCAAAAATTTTGTAATTCCGATTCCGTATGAGAAAGTTATGCCAATTTTTGTGAAGATGCCCATAAAATTTTATGTCACAAAATTTTGCACTTTTCTCCAAAATGTGCGAAATTCCTAAGAAAATTGATGATGGAAAAATGAAATGTTTGATATTCTATTTATATAGGTTGTGGATAAAAATTATTACCTTGGGCCGACATGCAATTCAAAATTACAAATAATTAAAATCTCTTTTGTTTAGTCGGCTCACCCAAAAAGGTGGGGTAGCCCAACTTCAAAAATTCATCTCTCTTCAACCGTAAGGAGTTAGAAGATGATCCACATATCAACGGAAATGGATTGACGAGGACTATCTCCCTATGATGGGTTTATTTGCAAATTCTTGGTCTAATACCCTTAAATTCTTCAATATGTCCAAGGCATCAAAGACCCCACACATGAGGGTGGCAAAGACCATACCACGAACTACAAGAGTTTCAAAGTATTTTTCAACATATCAAGGAACATATGTGGGCTCTACCTCCATATACATCCCAATAGCGATATAACCACAAATAGGACCATACATCATCATGGTTCAAGGTCTCCATATCATTAA
The DNA here is from genome assembly GCA_001517045.1 of Pseudotsuga menziesii. Taxonomy (NCBI): domain Eukaryota; kingdom Viridiplantae; phylum Streptophyta; class Pinopsida; order Pinales; family Pinaceae; genus Pseudotsuga; species Pseudotsuga menziesii. The sequence goes on along the minus strand of LPNX010166724.1, from coordinate 67,705 downwards.
AAACATATCCAATGGTTCCACAATATATCTTCATCACTATAAGAGTACCAACACCCCAAAATAGGGGTACAAAGACCTCACCACTAGTTTGCAACACCTTATGGACTTCATATGCATGATCATAAGGCTACTACATGGCAATGACCATATAGCGTCTAAGGGACATCAAAACATTTATGTGGGTTCAAGACTTAAACTTTCAAGGACACCAAGGACCCCATAAGAATGGGTTCCAATATACCACCATAAGTGTGGGTTCCAACACCTATGTCTCCACATGCAAGAGGATCAATATCTAAGATTGTGGACTCAAGGACCCCACAAGAACTTAACAACCTCAAGACCATCCAATGCAAGCAATGGGATTCACCATCAACACATCAAAGACTTTACACACATGAGCCACATCATCCATTCAACAACCAATCGAGAGACTAAAACAAGTACAAGCATAACAAGCAGCACAAAGACTAGTAACCAAATATCAACCATGAGTAAGGACATCGAGAATGGACTCAAATGGGACCAAGATACAACTTAGGGGCACTTGAGCAAGTCAATGGGTAACCAGGGCTTTTGTCATTGTTCCAAGGCCTCCAAGAGCTTCAAGCTTGGGCTTGGACAAGGTCAAAAGGGCTCCTCTTGCACAAACAACCACAAACTAAACACTAACCCTCAGGGGCTCCACAAGGGGCACCAAGGACTTAATAGTTGGCATCAATGACCATACACTGTTGGCATCAATGACAAATTAATCAACATGGATACGAGGCCTCCACTGGCATGAGGTTTTTATTAGATCTAAAAGATCTGCTGTGAGGATAAATTGAGAACGAAAAAATAAAAGGAGTAATTTCTTGCTAACTTCTTAAGGACACTTAAACAGGGTAGGTAATGTTTCGAAATAAGCTTGTTGTGAAATATAACAGATGAACAAAAAGAATAATTGCTTAACATGCAAACATGTCGATCAAGATTATTCCTTACAACTATCTTAAGACTAACTTATCAAACAAAATTGGCAAGTGTTCTGTCCTAAGTATTAGAGATATGCAACAAATCCAAGAGACAATATTACTTCATAAATCAACATTCAGAGATTGATAACCGATCATCAGTGGCATAAATGTTAATATACACCCAAACAAACACATTTACATGATACACATTACATATGTCAATTCCTGTACAGAAACATCAACACAAGAACCAATCATATCATAAAAGAGATCCAATAATTAGTGAGCCAAACAGATTAGGAGATGAGTTGAAAATCATTAAAAATATTCAATGAATAACCATGGAACATAATATGAGATAACTGCAATTTTATTAATCTGCAAAACATTACAAAAATAGTAAAACCACATACTTCCCTGTTATGTTTTAGGTAGTCCTGCCTCCTAGATATTCCTTGAGCCTTCACTCTGAAAAGTGCCCCCTTTCTACTTGGGAAGTTCCATTCTTAAATAAGATTACAAGTCTTACAAGAAAAGAAAAAATTCCCAAAACGTGCGATTACAAAATCAAATAGTTTTAGGATTGGCCAAGGGTGGAACGCCACTTGGCATATAGGTCCATAAGTTCATCGATCTCCTGGAAATGGGCATGCCTCAAGTGGACTTTCGTTTTACAAATTTGGGAGGAAATCTCCCCCTTTTTGATTTTCTTCCACTCTTTCACGAACACCTGTATTCGAGATATCGAAGCACGAGGAACCTTGATCCATTTCTCGATCTCTTGCATCGTGAGCCGTTTTATTTGTTGGATCAGTTCCTTATCATCAACAAGAGGTCGTTCCACCTGTTCCAGTTCAAGCTTATGCGAAGGTGCCTGACTAATAGGAACCAAAACAGGCAAGTCCAAATAGGTTAGCAAAGTCTCGACATCTCACCACCTTTTCTCTCAAGCCATCTGTCCTTTCTTGATTAGAGTCTCCACTGAGTCATAGATACCTTCCCACGTCTCAATGGTAACCTCAATCTTTTTGTCCTGCAGCTTGTCCAAGATCGATAAGTCTGTTAGATATTTAATGGTTATACAAGATCTAAAACATTTAGCATCATAACATCATAACCATAAGAAAAGGATCACTGAAAGAAAGACAAATGCAACAACACAAGAGAACACAAATTTTTTCCTCGGGGAAACCACAAGGGAGAAAACCCCACAAAACTTCCTCAGTATAGAATTCGACCAAGACAGTGTAAAACCCCATCAACAAGAATAGTTGCTCATCTTCCATAGTAGACTCTTTCTCTCTCTCTCTCTCTCCAGCACAATACTTGAGTGTAAGATGTGTATAAATGGGAGAGGCGCCTCACTTATTTATATTCATTAGGTGAGTGCTTCAACTAACTGACTAGGTCGGTCAGGTTCCCTAATTAGGGACGACCTACCTTGGGAGACTCAAAATACATTTTATATAATACTTCTGTGGGTACTATTGCCCCGACTTACAACGAAGGGTTTACCTCATGACTTTTACATGATCAATTACATCAAGGACATCTCCAAATGGAGGAATAACATCTCCAAAAGAGAATACAAGAAAAGTACAATAGAATATCTTCCGAAGTTACAATACTTTAACACTCCCTCTTAACTAGGAAGGTATTTTACACCAACAACAACCATCATTACAACTGTACAACTGACTGGTGAATCTCTATATGTCATAGGAAGTTTTGGAACATCATCATACATCTTCATCATCGATCTCAGCTGGATTGTAATGTCCTAAGTTTGGTGTACAGACCTGAACACTCTTTAATTCTGTAAATTATATTAAAATTTATGAACTTGAATTAATTTACACAATGACTTCTCGGACTAGGAAAATAAGGGGTTTATTTTGGGAAATTTTGCAGGCAAAAGGAGTGAGCAGCAGGCAACAACCAAAGACAATCAGACATGGAATTCTCTCTTCCCTATCACATTTAGATCTGGTGTCATTTAGGGTTTAGAATCGGCTCTGCGGAAACCTACTACCACGCTTCTGGGCATCCAAACCATGAAACTAAGGAGGGTAGTTCGGTCTGTTTTAACCAGGGGCTTCTAGAAACTTGAAAATGGTTGTTCCAGCCTTAATATAGTATAACTAAAGTTTTTATACAGTTTGCGGAGATGCTGGAAGGTTCTGAGAAGTTTTGGATGAATTTGGGGTTTTATGGCAGTTTTGGCCAAGGAAAACCCTGCGCAGAGGAGGATCCAAAAAGGTGGTACAGCCCCAAATAAAAATGGTTATGGAGTTTTATATTGAAAGGTGGGCCTGTTAGTGACCCACAGGAACTAACAGAGCTCAGATTGAGTTAACAGAAATGGTTTTACATCAATTTTATCAAAACTAGTTATTAAAAGCTAGTAATCTAGCTAGGGTCTAAAAAAAAGCAGTTAAATAATCTCAAATGCATTTCTGTAAACATGAGAACTGTAACAGGGGTAAATATCAGTTCATTGAATATGTAAACTCCCTTCAATCACTTCCCCAACCTGACATATTTCTTATAGCACTCATTTTTATTCAATTTCCCGCATACATTGCTAAAATAGGCCTTTTAAGCAAAATTGAAGACAAGACTCTTTATAGGCAGAGATGTTTTGACCTGATACATGTAAATTTGCAGAACATTATGACCCTACAAAACATAAGTTACATCATTGACTGACCATTACAAGGATGCTCCAAAAACAAGGGGCAGGAGGCCCGGATCATGACCAACAAGGGGCTGTGAGCATAGGTGAAGCATGGGCTTCACTGGAGCTCGAACTCAATTTGATGGAGGCTGCAACTAACTGTGATTTTCCTTCAATTTTTGTAAGCTAGCCACTCCACACTTACAATGGAAGAGAAGGGGATGGAAGGAAAGAGGAATGGAAGGTTGGGGCTCATTTCCCAGTAGTCCGAGGCACAACACTCAGAAGTAATGCTCACATAAGTATTCAGCAATCAAATCATCAACCAAACTGAAGCAATGGGTTCAAATTCATCTTTTATAGAATTATGGATGACCTGCTTAGTAAGTTGAGGCCAATGGTGACCTGTGAGAGCAAGTCAACCCCATGGGTGACCTAACCCAAGCCATAAAAGCGCCCCCTTTGGGCAATTAGGAAAGTAGGACCATGTGAAATTGTTTCCAAGTCCAAATCATCCTTCACAATTAGAAACTGCGCCCTCCCTTAGTCAAAAGCTGCCTCTTTTGAGTTATGACAGCTTTCTGCTTTTCCTGGGTCATAAGGAAACCTTTTCTTTCCTTCAAAAACTTTCCTGCTTTTCTCTTACAACTTTTCTAAGCTCCATAAGAGGAAATCGCGCCCTCCCCTTTGAAAGACTTTCCTGCTTTTACCTATGTCTGCTTTTTCTGCTTTTAGGCAACTTCCCTTTATTCTCCTGCTTGCTTTTGTCATGGACTTTCTTATTTTTACCAAGGCAAGTTAACTAGCTTTTCCCAATGTGCCCCCCTGACATGGTAGCCTTAATTCCACATCATTATTGTGCATAATAAATAAAATTGCTGAAATAAAATTAAATACATGCCTTAGAACAATTATTTGCAATATTTTTCTTAGGAATAATAATTAATGTCAATTTGAGCCTCTAGGAATTTCATCATGGTCAACACTTTTAATGTCCCAAAATATGGGGACATGACAGTCCTCCCCTCCCAAATCTGCTTGTCCTCAAGCAGAAGCACTCCAGAGTGCTGCAAATTTGTTCATCATGTAGGAGAACTGGATCATGAATCCATTGTGCAAAAAGGTTGACTTTCTTCATGAAGCCAACCTGTAAAGTTTCTCCAAAACAAGCAATTCCAGGGTCCCATTGCTTGCACTGTACCCCCTTTAGTGAGAATGCCTTTCCATGCAACTTATTAGACCAATTTATGCCTGGATCCCATTTCCTCAACTGTAAGTATCCAAACATCAGAATCCACCATACAAATTTATCATCACATGAAATGACATTCATGCTGTGGAAATCATACCATTGCACCGAAAACTGGAAATTCTCAATGCAAAGTTGGAAATCTGTCAGATTTTCCCACCCAACATAAAGTTCCTTATGTGCTTGATGCACATCAGCATTGAATCTCACAATGATGTTGTTGCAAATACATAGGTGTGAGTCCCATGTCCAACCCCAATGAGTATATGAATCATCCAACCAACAAGGATGCCCAAACTGCTCATAATAAGATGATGCATCATAATCATCTCCAAAAATGCAAGCAGGAAAAACAAATAAGTGTCCCCTCATCCCACCTGATAAGGTACTAAAAGGCCCATGTGAACACTTCCAATGGCTCAACTCCCTGCCACTGGTCAAATAATGCAAGCATCTATCCAACTGTGTGCAATATATTTTCTTCAACAACTTCTCTTGGAACTTTTCTTGCTTATTTGTCTTCCACTGATCATGTGCAAAAAAAATTCTGCAAGAAGACTCCATGTGTGACATGTAATCTTCCACCCAATCCACATGTGGTTGAATGGCATCAAGTGACAGCCATATGTGCCTATGTGGTTGACGGGAGGGTGATGGTGCATTCTGCAAGTCATCATGAACACCTAGGAAAGCCTCCAGCTCTTCCTGTTGTACCAACAAGGAAAATTCCTTCTCCCAATTTTCATTCTCACTTGTTGAGGCTGAAATAAAAGTGTTTGGGTAAAAGTTTGGATCACAGCCCTACAATACTCATCCACCCAAATTATGGCTTCCCAATCTTCATCCTCATCTGACCCTCCCATTGGGAAGAGACACTTTCCAGAAAACAATTCCAGTTTTTTCTGGAAAAGGCCAAGTGCTTGGTTCTCATCAAAATTGTTTGCATAGTCCTCAAGCACAAAAAAAATAGAATTCATCTCATGTGCATGTGTATGGAAGGTATCCAATGGCTGCAAATTAAATCTTTGTTGTTGTTCACATGTCAAGACAATGCCAGTCACAACAAAAAATTTATTGCAGAAATAATTTTTTTTACCTCCCAAGGTCTTCATTCCAAAGATGTTTCTATCCACCCAATCAATGGATGAATACATACTTTTATTTGCTGATCCATATGGAATTTGATCAGCCACCTCTTTGGAGAAAAATATACCATCCATAGGGTTGTGTCATAAGGTGTCTCCTTCCAAGCATGCATGTCAAACAACCCTCTATTGATGCAAGAAATTCTAGTACATCCTTGATCCTCTATTTTAGTGATATATTTATCTACCCAATCCATAAATAGATAATCATCTTTGCTTGCTGATTCAATTGGAATGTCCTCAGCCATATTTCCCATAGCTAATAACACTTCATCCTTCCTCTCAATCTCAATGAGTGCTTGGCCAAGATTTTCTTCTTCATATCTTTTCACAAGCATCTGCAAATCTGCTCCTTCCTCGTGGTTGTCCTCCACATGAGGCTGCTTCAACACATCCAAAGTAGTTACTACCATGTGCACATGATTCTTTTCCATGTAAGATGGGGGGTGTGGTACATTCAAATCCATTTGAATTTGATCAATATGCAACCTTAACTCTTGAAGAGCTTCTTGGGTTCTTTTCAAGGAATCATATGTAGCCTCTCATTTACTATGGAGTCTTTTAGACTCTTGTGTTTCCCTCTTGAATGCACAATGGTACATTTCAGCCACCATGAGGAGATGTTCTCTATCAGATATTAAGTTCATATAGCTCTCTTTCATCTTGGACATGCCTTCTTTCAGTGCTATGCAGTTCTCTAGAAAGGCTTCTCCTTCCATGTCTCCACTAGAAGCTTTCCAACATCTTGCCACCAAGGCATTGATGTCAACAATGTTTTTCATGGCTTTCCTAAGTTTCTTTTTGTCCTCCTTTAGTGATCCACTCAAATGATGTGGCTCACTGAGAATATCTTCCACCAACATTTCTTCTTCTAATAGCTGACATATATGACCATTTTTCTTGTAGCATGAATCCACCACATAAAACTCATCCTCAACATACAGGTCAGCCTTTGAATTTTCTGTACACTCACTTCCATGATGTGAAGTGGAAGGTATCTCTAAAGGCTGGAATGACATGTGATCTGTACATAAATTATAGAGCATCTCATGCCCTGTCATTTCAGTTTCATCATGCTGGAAAGGAGTCCAAAATTCTGAATTGTGCTCATCTCTTTGCATCATATTTTCTCCTTCAATTTTCCTAGTTCATACCCAATTGGCGGGGACTTGTCTTCCACTTCAGTCGGAAGTTCCAATAATCACTTCAGATCTGATTTTTGTTCTTCTTTTGGATCTGATCCAAAAGATCCCTTATCATCATTGGCAATATCAACATCCTCTGCATTGATTTTGGGTTCACTAACATGTAAACTAGGAGCAGATTCATCTTCCTCACAATTGTCCTTCATCTTGCAGTCCTTAGAGGCAAGTGAAGTCTTTCCATCCTCCCATGGATCAGATGGTTGCAGGTGTACATGGCTATTGCAAAAATAAGAACTTTTATCATTCATTTTATTCACCTTATCCTCTTTTTGTACATATACTTTGGTGACCTGTTCCTCCACCAAATATTCTGGTTCACACCCGAGCGGTGTGGCCTTGTTTTCTTCTTCATTCTCTGGCTCAGGAGGTGACTGTAAATCTGATATGTGTACCTCTTTTGGATCTGATCCAAAAGATGTATCACCACCCATACATGAGCCAAAACCTTGAGCAGTGATCCGGAGATTACCCACCAAGAAATTTGAAGTGCATTCCTCTTCAACTTCTTCTCTTATGTAACCACCTTGCGGTGATTTGCACTTCACCTCCTGGATATATGTGTCCACTTCATTTCTATTCTCCTCCAAGAAACTTGTGACGTTTTCATCTTTAGTGGTACTCCTGTCACAATATCTAGAAGCTCTTTTTGAAGGAAAACCAAACAAACTCTTAAGTCTTGAACATGTTGATGGCTTGGAGGAATATTCACCTTTGGTTTTGTCTTCTTCTTCTTTTCTCAGAGAGTTGGAACAACTTGGTTCCTCTTTGGATAGCTTGCTGCTCTTGAAATAATTCTCATAATCATGCTTGGGTCGGAATCCATACTTGAAATAATTATAATCTCCGAAAGAAAGGTTTGCACAAATATTCCTACCCAACGCTAGATAGTCCTCATAGCAGTGAGACATGTTCTCACATGCTTCAATAATCTCTCTCAAATTTTTCTTAACCATTGGAGAATTAGATCTAATCTCTTCCCCATCTGATGTCCAATAATTTTCATCATATTCATGTTTTAGTATGCCTACATCAACATAAAGGATTTCTTCTTCTTCATATCTTCTGCAGTATTCTTCATACTGCTCATCATAGTCATCCTCATAGTATTACATGGCTACAAATTTATTCAGTGAGAGATTTCTTTCCATAGGATGATCCAAGGAAAGAGCTTTGATACCACTGTAATGTCCTAAGTCTGGTGTACAGTCAGTCTTGAACACTCTTCAATTCTGTAAATTATATTAAAATTTTTGAACTTGAATTAATTTACACAATGACTTCTCAGACTGGGCAAATAAGGGGTTTATTCTGGGAAATTTTGCAGGCAAAAGGAGTGAGCAGCGGGCAACAACCAAAGACAATCAGACATGGAATCCTTCTCCCCTATCACATTTAGATCTGGTGCCATTTAGGGTCCAGAATCCGCTCCGCGGAAACCTACTACCATGCTTCTGGGCAGCCAAACCGTGAAACTAAGGAGGGTAGTTTGGTCTGTTTTAACCAGGGGCTTCTGGAAACTTGAAAAGGGTTGTTCCAACCTTAATATACTATAACTAAAGTTTTTATACAGTTTGCGGAGATGCTGGAAGGTTCTGAGAAGTTTTGGATGAATTTGGGGTTTTACGATAGTTTTGGCCAAGGAAAACCGTACGCAGAGGAGGATCCAAAAGGGTGGTACAACCCCAAATAAAAATGGTTCTGGAGTTTTATATTGGAAGGTGGGCCTGTTAGTGACCCATAGGAACTGACAGAGCTCAGATTGAGTTAACAGAAATGGTTTTACATCAATTTTACCAAAACTAGTTATTAAAAGCTAGTAATCTAGCTAGGGTCTTAAAAAACAGTGAAATAATCTCAAATGCATTTCTGTAAAACATGAGAACTGTAACTGGGGTAAATATCGGTTCATTGAATATGTAAACTCCCTTCAATCACTTCCCCAACCTGACATATTCCTTATGGCACTCATTTTTATTCAATTTCCCCCATACATTGCTAAAATAGGCCTTTTAGGCAAAACTGAAGACAAGAATCTTTATGGGCAGAGATGTTTCGACCTGATACATGTAGATTTGCGGAATATGATGACCCTATAGAACATAAATTACATCATTGACTGACCATTACAAGGATGCTCCAAAAACAAGGGGTAGGAGGCCCGGATCATGAACAACAAGGGGTTGTGAGCATAGGTGAAGCATGGGATTCACTGGAGCTTGAACTGAATTTGATGGAGGCTGCAAATAACTCTGATTATCCTTCAATTTCTGTAAGCTAGCGCTCCACACCTGCAATGGAAGAGAAGGGGATGGAAGGAGAGGGGAATGGAAGGCTGGGGCTCATCTCCTAGTAGTTTGAGGGACAACACTCAGAAGTGATGCTCACATCAGCATTCAACAATCAAATCATCAACCAAACTGAATCAATGGGTTCAAACTCATCTTTTATAGAATTATGGATGACCTGCTTTGTAAGTTGAGGCCAATGGTGACCTGTGAGAGCAAGTCAACCCCATGGGTGACCTAACCCTAGCCACAAAAGCGCCCCCTTTGGGCAATTAGGAAAGTAGGACCACGTGGAATTGTTTCCAAGTCCAAATCATCCTTCACAATTAGAAACTACGTTCTCCCTTAGTCAAAAGTTGCCTCTTTTGAGTTATGACAACTTTATGCTTTTCTTGGGTCATAAGGAAACTTTTTCTTTCCTTCAAATTTTTTTTTGCTTTTCTCTTACAGCTTTTCTGAGCTCCATAAGAGGAAACTGCGCCCTCCCCTTTGAAAGACTTTCCTGCTTTTACCTATGTCTGCTTTTTCTGCTTTTAGGCAACTTCCCTTTATTCTCCTGCTTGCTTTTGTCATGGACTTTCTTATTTTTACCAAGGCAAGTTAACTAGCTTTCCCCAATGCGCCCTCCTGACACGGAAGCCTTAATTCCACATCATTATTGTGCATAATAAATAAAATTGCTGAAATAAAATTAAATACATGCCTTAGAACAATTATTAGCAACATTTTTCCTAGGAATAATAATTAATGTCAATTTGAGCCCCTAGGAATTTCTCATGGTCAACACTTTTGATGTCCCAAAATATAGGGACATGACATGGATCATCTTCCGTAATTTCAGTATGTAAATACTGAATCATCTTCTGTATGTGCTGAATCATCTTCTATCAGTATATAAACACTTAATCATCTTCTAGATCATCTTCTGTAGTATCAATGTGTGGATACCGAATCATCTTTTGTAGCATTAGTATGTAAATACTGAATCATATTCTATCATGTTAGTATATGAATAATGAACCTTCTTCTGTAACATCAGTATGTGAATACTGAATCATCTTCTGTCACATCAGCATGTGAATACTGAATTTTCTTCTGAATCATCTACTTCCCAGCATCAGTGTGTAAACACTGAACCATCGTCTTTAACATCAACATCTTTCGTATCATCTACTTGCCAACATCAGTGTTGAATCGTCATCTTGTAACATCATCATCTGAACCATAATCATCTGCATCTTTAGTATGTGAATACTGAACTATCATCATTTGTATCTCTAGTATGTGAAAACTGAAAGCATCATCATTTGCATCATAAGTATCATCATCTACATCTTCAGTATGGGAATACTGAAACATCATCATCTGTACCTTCAGTATAGAAATACTGAATCACCATCATCTGCATCTTCAGTATGTAAATACTGAAACATCATCTATATCTTCAGTATGGAAATACTGAAACATCATCATTTGCATCAACAGTATCATCATCTGCATCTTCAATATAGGAATACTGAAATATCATCATTTGTATCTTCAGTATAGAAATACTGAATCACCATCATCTGCATCTTCAGTATGTAAATATTGAAACATCATCTATATCTTCGGTATGGGAATACTAAAACATCATCATCTGTAATGCTAGATCATCATTTGCATTACTAGCATAGAGATGCTGGAACATCATCAACATAAAAAATGTTGAAGCATCATCATCATCAACACAAAGTGTTGTGCCTTCAACTACATCAACATTAACACCACAAGGTGCTGAGACCACAATCATATCAGCAAAAACACAAGGTGTTGGGACCACAACCATATCAACATCATCAACACAAGGTGTTGTGACTTTAACCATATCAACATTATCAGCACAGGGTGCTGACACCACAATATCAACATAAGGTGTTGGGACCATAACCACATCATCAAAATCAACATGCTGAAGCAACATCAGTATAGAAATATTGAAATTGCCTTAGCAATTATTTCAACAATCAACAATCATTAGTCTAGTAACACTGAAACTTCAACAATCATCAATCATTAGTGTAACAACACTGCAACTAACTCAACAATCATCAGTATAGTACTACTGAAACACACATCTCAACAATCAGTATAACAATACTGAAGCAATCATTCCATCAAGCATCTCAACAAGCGTCAGTATAACAATACTGAAACAATCAATTCAACCATCATCAAAACATCTTAGCAAACATCATCAACAATCATTGACAATCAACAGTATGACAATACTACAACAATCATCAAACATCAACAACAATCGTCAACAATCAACAGTATAGCAATACTAGGACAACCATCAAGCATCTCAACAGTCATCAACAATCAATCAGTATAGCAATACTGTAAAAACCATTAAGCATCTCAACAGTCATCAACAATCAACAATATAGCAATACTGAGGGTACATCTTGCCCTTCATCTTATTCGGAGCAGCATCACGGTGAGTTATCTGGTAGATCCATCCGACCATTTTGTCTAACTTTCTAACTCTTTCGATCCAAACAAGCCTAGCTAGACAGATGGATCTCCATGGGGACCAAACAAGCCTTGTATGGCTTACTAACCCTTTCGGGCCAAACAAGCCTAGCCAGACATACTAATCCCCTAGGATCGATAGGCCTTTAGTCTGGCTTACTAACCCTTTCGGGCCAAACAAGCCTAGCCATACGTACCCTCCTCTAGACTGACCTACTCACCATTGCATCGAACATCTACTGTCACTGCCTCTTTCGAGAGAGGTCCTTTCGGACTACACCAAGCTTGTCTCGAAAGTATTCAAACTTTACATGAGCCAGAGGCTTAGTCAATACATCTGCTACTTGTTCCTTGGTGGGAACACACTTGAGCTTTACAACTCCCTTCATCAACTTGTTTTTTAACATTCTCTTCTTGTACATCTGCAGCTATATCATACATCCATAACTTCAACATTTCTTCTCTTGTAAGTGATTGCATACAATCCTTCCTACAATTCAAATACAATTGTTATTATTAGAAACATTTTGTAACATATTCAAAATGACAACTTCCCATGCATATATATATATAATCATGCAACTATTTCTGCTAATGCAACAATCGTCTAAGCCACTTACCCATCACCTGCAAATTAGTAGTAAACTACAAATATTCTACTATACATCTCCTAAATCTAGAAACATATAATGTGCACATATTTGAACATCTAAATATATAGGAAATGACTATTCAAATACTTATCTTTGTTTGTTTGGTAGAATCCATCTTGATTTTTGTCTTCTTGAATTAATGGAGTCTCTGCTAAATGTGTTCAACTTCATCGTCTGATTCTGAGGACCCGTTCCTATCTTGCTCATGATCGAAAATACTGAGCAAGTTTTCTTACACCATAGACCACATAGAACTGTGTCTATGTGTCCTACCAGTGCATCTCCTTTTATCTAATGATGAAATGGATAAGAGTATAATCTTCATCTTCATCGGTATAATTCTTCTGGATCATATTCCTCATTACTTAAGGAATCTTTACTTGCTTTCTTCTTAGCTGCAATATATTCATCCTTGGTTGCATTTAGAGAAATACTTTGCTTTCTGCAATATGTTGGAGTACATAGTACTACCAACTCAATCAGAGTCATCATACCTTTGCAGTACCCTTTAGGTACCACACCATTTTGCTCTACATATTTTACTTGGATAAGTAAAATGTCTTATGGATTTCATCATGCTTCTAATCTCAAGAATCATGTCAAGATTCTCGAACTTTGAGATCTACCGTAGTCACTCCCTCTTAGGTGGAGCACCATCCTCCCTCTGCATCTGTATTAGGACATTGGGGCAACAGGTAGTCTCCTCTGTTGTTAGTCTTCTTTGTATCCATCTATGTCAGTAGATATCAGGATCATTCATCTCGAACTTTGTTGCAAGTTTTATGTTGTCCTTTATGGGATTCTATTGTCAACCTTGTATTAAAGGCCGGGATCTCCATCACTCTAGTTGATCCTCGAGTTTCTCATGTGATTGTATGTGCTATCCCATGGGTTCCTCTTGAGCTTGTACAAATCCTTCTGTACATAGGTGGTTCTCTGTAGAGAGTCTCAAACTATATAGTTTGCTTGATTTGTTCTTTTACTTTGATTACACCAATTGTCTAGTGTAATATCCATTACTGAAGAGGTGTGTCTAGCACCTAAAGCAATGTCTTTCCAAAATCGAATCTCTCTTTTGATAGAACCCACGAACCTTGCTTCGTATCTTTTGATACTTCGATCAACGATATACTTAGTTTTGTAGATTTACTTGGAAGACTTTACAAAACTTCTCTTCATGTTTCGAACTCATATCCATACATCATTATGTATGATCAACTGGTACTTCTTAGATCATATCATCCTGCCATTCTTCCTTGGGACATTCTTTCGCAAGGTGCCCTTTCTCATCACAACTGAACTATTGAGTTGTGAGATGTCCTTCAATTCTTGGCGGGAATGTTCTTCCTTCTTCTTCTTGGCTTGAGTGGTTAGGGATTGATTGTCATCTCTTCTTCAATCAATCGTGCATTTCTTCATATGTGATCTTCCTGACAACTCTCTCGACTGAATTTGGAAGACCATTCAAAGTTGTAATTTATGCTTCTGCTTCTTTGTCATTGTCTTCAACGACTTCTAATTGCTCCTTGAGATGAGGTCTTCTTGTGAAGTAATCATTGAATGTTTTCTTCACATTCTTTGAGTTGAGTTTCCAAGGTCATCTTCTTACATACGGTTCATTGCATTGAACATATCCTTGGGAGTCTTCAAGGATGATACTCGTGAGATCCAATGGAGGCAGAAATACTCATCTTTGTTTTGACTAGGTCCTTCTTGGCTTCGACTTCATCTTCATATAGATCTGTAGCTTCTTCTTTGACATAGTTCTTCATGGCATGCTTCTTCAAGTATGGTAAGCACTCTATAATTGCATGCTTAGAAGTTCTCGACTCTTTCAAGCTTGTTCTCAAGCTTGGTACTGTTTGTTTTTATCATAAAAATGAGAACCTCAAATGGAAATAGAGAGGATGAAACTTACCAGTGAGAATGCTTCAACTTGATGTTTGCTTGAAGGATCTTTTGAAAGACTGCTTCTGGTGGATCTAGGGTTTGATAGAGAAACCCTAATTTTTCAACTTAGCTATCTTTCATATCTGATTGGATAGAAAGATGCGCCTCCTCAAGGCAAGCTGAGTTGTATACTTATTTTTCCAAAACTTTGCACAGATTTGCAAAATATTTGATGCCCTAGTTTTCTCCGGCAACAGTGTTAGGTCAAAAAATGAAAGTTCACGGAATGAGAAACTTCTTACATAGAGATATGCACCTTCCTAGGACGAATTTGATGGTCCTCCTTCTTCAACTGATTGGTAGATGGAAGTGCCCGGAACAGGAAGCCCTAATTTTTTTCTCTGGTTTCTTCTGCAGAAATGACTGATCTTGTTTCTGCGATATCTCCGAAATTACTGCTCCTCTATGTCTGAAACTTCGCATTGAGGTAGCCTCGCTTGTCCTTTTTCCAGCACCGCAGGTTAGAGCAGAATTGGTTTCACCAATTGGGACTTATGCTAATTTTCCCAAAGTGACTTATTTCAGGACTGTTCATCATAGCGAACTTGTACGGACTGACTCGTGTCACTCGTTGACCTTCGACGTCTGAATTTTTTACCACATAAACTATAGTCCGTGCCCATTCTGGAACATGTTACGAAATTTCATTTGGACCTTCCTAGCTCGAGATATAGCGATTCTCCCTAGGTCACTTGTTTAAGGTTGAAATCTGGGAGAGGCTAGAACCCGAAGTTGGAGGAATCATATCTCCTAAATTATAGTGAATCTGAAGCTGAAAATTTTACACAGGGTACATCAGGAACTTATATTCGGCCTGTAAAAGTTTCGGCTCCTGAGAATTCTCCAATCTCGAGATATGGCGAAAGTCCCAAAATTACTAGTTTTGGTCTTTTAGGGTTTTCAAGCTTGAAACCCTAATCTTCAATAGTTGTAGCTGTAGCACTGTTTCAGCTGCACAAAGACTTCTTTTAGGGTAGCTCTGATACCATGTTAGATTTTTAATGGTTATACAAGATCTAAAACATTTAGCATCATAACATCATAACCATAAGAAAAGGATCACTAAAAGAAAGACAAATGCAACAACACAAGAGAATACATAGATTTTCCTCGGGGAAACCACAAGGGAGAAAACCCCGCAAAACTTCCACAGTATAGAATTCGACCAAGACAATGTAAAACCCCAACAACAAGAATAGTTGCTCATCTTCCACAGTAGACTCTTTCTCTCTCTCTCTCCAGCGCAATACTTGAGTGTAAGATGTGTATAAATGAGAGAGGCGCCTCACCTATCTATATTCATTAGGTGAGTGCTTCAACTAACTAACTAGGTCGGCCATGTTCCCTAATTAGGGCCGACATACCTTGGGAGACTCAAAATACATTTTATATAATACTTCTGTGGGTACTATTGTAAATTTGAGCATATAGATCTGTAGACAAATACACAACTCACAAAGAAAATCTCACAATTTACTCAGCAATTGAAGAATGAAACAGTGCAAAAGGCTTGCAGCTGTGAATGCTTTCATTAATAAAAAAAGTAATCCGATGATAATTACAATGAAGTAAAATGGCTTTAATAGCCACAAGCAATTCGAATCCACATGAGGAAGTTCGAATTGATTAGACTGTACTTGACTGTAGGTAACCAAGACCTTGTCTAAATCACTATTGGAGGACTCAGTAGTTAACTGACCTTGTCTAAACCATAATCGGAGTTCATTGGAGCTCTAAAACACAACTAAAGTGTTACATTCAGTGTTGACTAAAGTTAACTGACTGTGGTAGGTGAGAAATGCGCCCCACATGTGTGCAGTCAAGTAAACCTAGCGCTAACTGAATGTGGAGGACTAGAACTGAATGTAACTGACTCCTAACTTAGCTTGACTAGTCATTAATTGAAGTGAACTGACCTTGGTTGGTTTCGGCACTCCCAGTGGCTTCCTAAATTGTAAGGATTGGTCTAG
>LPNX010166724.1:0-39511 GCA_001517045.1 Pseudotsuga menziesii | reverse complement strand
TACAATCCCTCTTCATTCTCGAGGACCGAGGTCTCCGAATCACTTTAGGGCAAGTGCCCAGGGATGATACAATCCCACTGCAACATCACTACTCCCCCTTTTGAGGAAGGTCTTTTCGAACAACACCAATCTTGTCTCGAAAGTGTTCGAACTTTACCCGAGATTGAGGCTTCATCAGTACATCATCATTCAAACCATCATCATCTACATCTTCAGTATAGAAATACGGAATCATCATCATCTGCATCTACAGTATGTAAATACTGAAACATCATCTATATTTTTAGTATGGGAATACTGAAACATAATCATCTACATCTTATCTCGTATGTAGAAATACCGAATTTTTATGTGTTACAATCGGAACACAGGGTTCTCTGTCATCACAAATTTGGTTATCACATAGAATCATTATAGTATCCATCTTCAGGTCAAAGAGACCTGATATCAGCTTCCGAAGCCATATGACTTCACAACTTAGCAGAGCAATCTGCTATGTATTTTGCTTCAGCCGTGCTACGAGAAACACTAGACTGTTTCCTGCTAAACCATGAACTGATAGCAAACCCCAAACAAAAGCATCTACCTAATGTGCTTTTCCTGTCTGAGATACTTCCAACCCAATCTGCATCTGTGTAGCCATACAATCTATACTCATGGCTACCATCATAGTATAGACCAAAGTCTATAGTCCCTTTCAGATATCTCATCACATGTTTTGCGGTTGCTAGGTGAACCCGTCTTGGTTGAACAAGATATTGATTTAAGGTGTTCACAGCAAAACAAATGTCTGGTCTGGAATTTGATCAGTACATTAATGATCCAATGATCTGTCTGTAATGAGTCACATCCACCAACTTTGATGAGTCATCAGCTAACAGCTTCAGGTTGGAGTCCATGGGTGTGGCCATGGATTTGCATTCCAACATATTGAATCTCTCCAATATCTCTACTGCATACTTTCCTTGGTTGAGAAAGATTTCTTCTGAACTTTGTCATATTTCCAGACCTAGGAAATAGTGCATTAACCCAAGGTCTTTCATCTCAAATTCCCAAGGTCTTTCATCTCAAATTCTTCTGCTAGTTTCTTCTTGCTTTCCATGATCTGTTTCTCCTTCCCTGTAAAGAATGAGTCATCCAAATATAATAACAGGATGACAGGTTCATCTTCTACAACCTTGAGATAAAGGTTAGGATCAACTTTACTCTTGGTAAAGCCCATAATTGACAGGAAACTGTCTATCCTTCCATACCAAGCTCAGGGAGCTTGCTTCATGCTATAGAGGGCCTTCTTCAACTTACATATATGAGTCCATCTGTCTTCAACTTCAAATCCTTTCGATGTAAAAATCTTCCCCAATCATACCATTAAGGAAGGATTGTCTTTACTTCATCATGGAAGCAACTACCATCATAGTCTGAAGGAAGTGTACCTTGCTTCCTGGAGTAAGTGTCTCTTCAGAATTAATTCCCTCTTTCTTATAGAAACCTCTAGTCACAAGTCTTTCCTTACTTCTATCAGTGACATATTTTATCTTGTTGATCCATTTGGAAGATACCACATTCTTGCTTTCTGGTTTGAGTATTATATTCCAAACATCATTCTAGTATTCTTTCATCATAACATCTTTCATGAGTTCATCTTGTCAGGTCATCAACATATCCTAGTCTTCTGCATTCAATCTTGAAGGTTGGAACCCACTTTACTCTTGGTAAAGTCTTGATCCATCAGGAAGCTGTCCATCATGTCGTACCATGTTGAACTTAGATATCTTCTGTAGTCACTCCCCCTGAAGTGGAGTATCATCTTCCCTCTTCATTCTGTATAGGTGGTTCTATGCTTGACATATACTTGTCGATAGAGTATGTCATGTCATAGTCTATTCTTTCAAAGGCAACTCACGAACTTTGCTGTGTACACTTGTTCTTGTAGATCCATATGGAAGATACTACGTACTTCCCTTTATGTCTCGAAATCATATCGTATACATCATTCCCCATGATCCACTGTTATTCTTTGATCATAGCTTCTTTCATAGCATTCTTTTCTTCATCTTGAGTTATCTCTCATACCCATGGTGGTATTCATCCTTCGAGGTGGATCTATCACTCTCTGAAGCTCTTTCTTTCGTCATGGTGTCTCTGACCCTGGGAGCTTCAGATTGATATTCATTGGAGTGAATCTTGAATTGTCATCACTTGTTCTTCGGAACAAGTCTCATCCTTTTTTTCTTGTAGGAGGTTGTACAGGACCTTTCCTACAATTCAAATGCACCAGTTACATGGTTAGAACTATAAAACATATGCATAACGACAAATTATTATGCATCATACAATTGTTTAGCCAATACAACATTCATCCATGTCTCACAGAAACTTTCTAGATGTTTTCCATCTTTACCATGACATCATTGAGATTGTGCACTAATCCAATATGTCATCAAAGAGGTTTGATAAGTAGCAATGGAGAGTTGTATGGAACCATGAGCTACTTACCCATCACAAGCATATTAGTAGTATACAATCATTAATGCAAACAATCTATCACGCATAATACATCAATTAAATATAATCAAATGCATAACAAAACAATATCATGCAAAGACAATTGAATACTTATCTTTTATTCGTTTCGTGGGTAGACTCCTTCTTGATCCTTCTACTTCATCATCTTCTTCATTCATGACATCATCATTTCTTATCCAAATGATAAGATGGATAAGAGGTTCTTCAAGAATTGAGTTCTTCACATTACTCATTGCTTGAGGGATCTTCTTTGAATGGTGAGAGCTTGATCTTCAATTGCTCCCACCTTCTTCTTCTCTTCTTATGAGTCGAGATTCTTCTTCTTCCCAGAGTAGGTTGAAAGTAATTACTTCCTTCTGGCACACATTCCTTGAATGAATGAATTCTATGATCCTGGGAGACCATTCAAGGTGGCTATCACCACTTCTGCATTCTCCAATTCTTCTTCTACCGCTTCAAGATGTTCTGCATTCTGGATCTTCACATTCTTCAACTGTTTTCTCAAATTCATCTTCTGATTAATGTTCTTATATTCAAATATCTTGATCAAGGAATCAAACATTTTCGGTGTCTTTAGGGAAGACACTTGTGGTACAAGTTGATCCGTGATTGAATCAACAATGATCTTCTTGGCCTTGATCAAGTTCTTCTTGTGTAAGGCTTTGAGCCTCATCTCCTTCTGGAACTGGAACCTCTCTATTCATGAAGGTGTCCAATTCATTTTCTTCAGAGAGATCAAATGCTTCCATGCTTGGAAGTTGTCAACTTCACCAAGCTTATCATCAAGCTGATGTGATATATCACTTTGAAATGAGAACCTCAAATGCAAATAACAAAGGATTAGATCTTACCGATTTGAGGTGTCCATCCTGGTTCCGGAGCTGGCTGATCTAGGGGTTGCCACAGAAACCCTAATTTTCAAAACTTGGAATATTTCAGATCTGATTGGATAGAAATATAGATCTCTTCAAATGGAGCTGTCCAAAGTACTCATTTTATGAAAACAGTGGAGGGAAGCTCCCGGAACAGGAAGCCCTAGTTTTCCAATTTCTTCTACAGAAATGCATGTCACTGTTTCTGTGATATCTCTGAAATTACTGCTCCTCTGTGTCTGAAATTTCGCAGTGAGGTAACCTTGCATGTCCCTGATCCAACACCACATGTTTCATCAGAATTGGTTTCACCAATTGGGATTTATGATCATTTTCCCAAGGTGCCTTGTTACAGGACTGTTCCGAACAACGAAGTTGTACGGATTGCCACGTGTCACTGTTTTATATTCTAAGTCTACAGTTCGGACCACGAAAAGTACAGTCCGTGCCCTTTCTGGAACATCTTCAGGAATTCCATTTGGACCTCTGTAGCCCAAGATATTGCAATTCTCCCCAGGTGTCCTATTTAGGGATGAATTCTGGAAGAGGCTGGAACCCTAACTTGGAGGGATCATATATCCCAGAATATAGCGAATCGGAGGCTGAATTTTGGACACAGTGTACATAAGGATTTTATCTTCGGTCTTTGCAATTTTCATCTCCTGAACCTTCGCCAATCTTAGGATATAGCGAATGTACCAAAACTTAGCAGTTTTAGTATTTAGGGTTTTTCTAGCTCGGGGTCAAACTAGGGTTTGACTTTCCCAGAGTTTCACCCAACCAAAAATCTTGATCCAGGTCTCTAAACTTCGATTTTGATGAGGAGAGCAATCTTATGTTGGGCTCACTCAAAAATTCTTCTTCTGCAAGAAGCCCTAATTGCCCGCACCGAAAACTGAAAATGCTCGGAATCGAATTCCGCTTCGACAGAAAGATGCGCCCTTCAATGGAGAGTCAGCCTAGCCTTCTTTTGCTGATCGATTGTGGAAAGAGAACCAAAAAGTAAGAAGCCCTAGATTTTGTAGCTGCACAATGCCTTCTTTCAGGGTGGCTTTGATACCATGTTAAATTTTTCATATGCTTAGCTAAGACATCAGTATTTCATTACATTTTCATAACAAAAGCATATAAACATGATCACTGAAAGATAGACAAGCACAACAAGCACAACCATACAAAAGGAACACAAAGATTTATCCTGGGAAAACCCTAAAGGGAAAAACCCAGCAAAAGCTTCCTCAATATAGATGCCCCAAAAAGATAAAAAATAAAACCAGCAAGGAGATCAAAGCCTGATCCTCCTCCTTCTCCAGCTATTTCTCTTCTCCACTAATGTGCTACACAAGTGAGAATGTGTGTTGCAAATGAGGAGCACCACACCTCTATTTATATTCATCTGTTCACTTTAATTAACTCATCTGACATGTAGGCTCAAGTTAATCATGTAGGCTCGAGTTACACATGTAGGCTCAAGTAACCACACTAGGGTGCTAATGACCCACCTTTACAATTAGAGGGGACTACCTCATGACTCTTATTAGTTCTTCCGATTAGAAGCATGGGGGTACAAAGATAATACAAGTGGTTCTCCCGGTAGGACCATCGGGGACCACAAAAGATACATATAGAATATTCTTCGAAGTTACAATATTTCAACATAGAACGCCGGCTTTCGCTTGGTCGGGGTTTTCTTATATTTCTCAATTTCTTCTTGGAAATTGGAGGACAGAATTTGCGCTTAATTAAAAGAATAACCTGTAAGCAAAATATGATGCGCCATAGGAACCCATTGCGCTCTGAACGAGGAACATTTTTGTAACCCATATAACCTACAAAACATGGCTGCCAGTAACGAGAAAGGTTCTCTGAACTAGGAAATTGGATAAACCGGAAGTAGGAAATTGGATAAACTGGAATTGAAGCAGGAATGACTGATGTTAGGTCTTCCAACCAGGATTTGACTACCTCTTCGTAATTGAACCTGGAGAGAGTTTCATCGAAAAATTTTGACGAGAGAAGTTGTTTGGGAGGTCCCATAGCATAAGCCCTAGCAAATACATCTGGATGAAATGAAGCAATAGGGGTATTATCCACATTATGAAACAAGCGCCCCTTAGGGTCGACATGGTCCAATGTCCACTTGACAGGGTTTGTATAGGGCATGAAAGGAGGTATGGCAGCAATGCAGTGGAGCCGAGAACTACAATTGTTGAGATAAGCGGGTTGGTCGTGGGTAACAGAGGAAAACTTGTCATTGTCAAAGACAGAGTAAATTCTAGACCAGTCCAGATATAGAGTATCAAATACGCGCCCACTAGTGTCAGTTAAAACACCTGCATTGGGGTCTTTGTTCTTATGCTCTTGAAGAGCAGTTCTTGACCTGGTGTTCTTGGACGTGGTGGATGCCTTCTCTGATTGGATCTTGGCAACCATGTCTGATAATGACGTAAGTTCAAATTTAATAGAAAAAAACGGTCATGCGGTGAGAACTTACCGGTGAAAACGATCAGGAGACCGCAAATCCGTGCGCTGGGACAAAGAGAAAATGCACAGTAAAAACCCTGAGTACAGTGAAAAAACACGGGCAAAATGGTAAAAAATACTCATAACTTTTCACTTTAAAATCCCAAAACCAAACAACCAAAAGAACCTGGCCCGTAGATTTCGTATGTATGGGTGGCTGAGATCTAGGTGGCGGAATAGAATACAGGATTTGACAATTTCCAATATTCATAGTTTCCGATTTTCGATCTCTGAAAATCGGGAATCGAAAATCGAGAAACAAACATTCATCTGAGAAGGATGCGGAGTTTCCGGTTTCTGACACCTGAAAATCGGAAAGGTGGATAAATCATAAATTACAAACGATGTTTCTGAAATCCGAAATGTTGGAAATCGGAAATCGGGAGCACACCAAATAACTTTAACAAAACCGGAGTTATCTAGTTTTTGACACCCGAAAATCGGAAATTGGAACAGTGACTTTCTTTATTTGAAAAGATAAGGTTTTCGGGATCCAAAATGTCGGAAATCGGAAATCGGAAAACAGACTTCAACGTACCTCCAAAAAAGGGTTTTCCGCTTTTTGATTTCGAAAAGCGGGGAATCAGAAAATTTAAAAAGTTTGAAAATACATAAAAAGTTCCCAAAAGCCCAAAATATCCAAAAAAACAAAGTTTGCTGAAAAAATTTATTCAATCCAAACAAAACAACAAAGAACTTACCACTTGATAGTTTCCCTGAATGAGGAATGGCTATAAAAACTAGTAAATGGGGGCCCGTATTTTGATGATTCAAAATGGGGATCTGTTGCAGGCAACAACAAATGGAAACTTGCTGGGGAGAAGCAGTTATCTCTGGTTACCTCTACATGCAATTTCAAAGAAAACATGCCAGTATAAAGATGTCGAGTTCGGCAGTAAACTCATATGAGAAACAACGAGATCTAGTAGAGCAAAATACATTATTGATATCATACACATCCACGATCATTGATAATAATACTCAACAGATTGGAAAGCTGTAAAGAATGCTAAAACATCCCTGTGAAGAAATACCAGTGATAAGCAGTTGAAGATAAGCTTCCGTAGAACACCTCGGGTTTATGTCATGACCTTCAAACCAAAATCACTTGGGTAATAGGATTTTTATTCTATGTATTTACAATACCTTGTTGTTTTTCTTTTTTTTTGAGATACAGATGAGACCAATCCAATTGTGTCAAGAACACTGTCCTGTTAGGGAACAATGCCATACACAGATTTTACCTGGAAACTGAACAAGATAGCTCCATCAAGAGACTCCCTGTCTTTTGGTTTTTTACACCAAAAGAAATTACCATGGCTTGGTAACCACCTATCAGTAATTTCAGTCCAAGCACCATCCATGAACATGGTCAGTCCGGCTTGTAATAAGACCTGTCATTGAGCACAAAGAGTTGAATCTTTTGTAATTAAGAAAAGTTAATTGGGATGCAAACTGCAAGCCATTACCTTGGCTTGGGAACCATCTGGTGGTAATGTCATTCACAAATTTTGAACATGATAGGCTAGCTTGTAATAAGACCCCCTATCTTGCAGCTTACAATCATTGTTTATTTTGGTCCCAGGTGATAAGGGTGAGATAAGAATAAACTCGAAGGTTAGAGAAACTATTATAGATGTACTGCCATAATCACCATAATATCAGGCAGAAATGGAAAAGTGTCATCAACAACTTCCCCATTATTATGAGGACAGTAAAGATAATGATCATCAGAAACATGGATTTCAGTACAAACAATGCCAACAATAGATCTTGAATTGCTTTCCCATAAGGATATTAGTCCAAACCCAAGTAAAAGTTCCTGACATATTAAGATCAAAATTCTTAGTAAAAGTTTTTTAGGATAAATTGCTTTACCAACTGGCACTTAACTGCTGTGGTCATATCAAGTCTTGTAAAATAAAGAAAAAACAAAACAAATCAAACCAATCAAAACGAATCACACCAATCAAAACCACACATTATGTACAAGTAAGTGACACTTACCTCAAGAAAAATATTTCTTGAGGAGCTGGACATTTATCGAAAAGGTGTTAGTAACACCTTCCAACGTTTGCAAGTGAACAGTACCAAGACTGAGATTTTCTGTAATAATCAACAACCCTAACTAGAGACGTTGAAACTTTGTGTAGTCTCGTTTGTCCTTGTGGGGCTTGTCCCACTTGAGTACGAGATCCCCAATCTCAAATTAACGATTCGTGGATGACTTATCATCAAGCCACCTTTTGACCAATTGTTGATGATGGTACAACTTGTTCCTAGACCTTTCCCTTTCTTCTTCTAATTTAGTAAGGGTATCGATCCTATCTTGTAAAAGGGAAGAGTCAGGATCTTGTGAACAAGACTGAGCAATGTGTAATGATGGAAGCAAAAGGTTTGGTGGTAAGACAACTTCTTTTCCGTAGACCAAACAGTAGGGAGAATTACCAATGGAAACTTTAGGATTTATCCTGTTTGCCCATAAAGCATTAAAGAGTTTAGTATGCCAATCCATGTGGCTATCAGCTACAGTCTTCTTAAGAATATTGATCAAATTCTTATTAGAGGATTCTGCTAGGCCATTACCTTGTGGGTAATAATTAGCAGAGTATTTTACCTTTATCCCCTTTTCAAGGCCATAGTAAGTAAGATCAATAGAATTAAAATAAGAAGCGCTGTGAAAAGCCAAAGAGTCAGGTACTCCAAACCTGGTAAGGATATTCCTCTCCAAGAAATATGTGACCGAGTTAGTGTTAGAAACCTTTAATGGGATTGTTTCCACCCAATGGGTAAAATAATCTGTTGCAGTCAGAATATACTTGTGCTGCAATGAGGTGGGAGGAGAGATAGGACCAACAAAATCTAGTCCCCACTGCTGAAAAGGGTACTGGACTGTGACAGGTTGTAGAGGAAAGGCAGACTTCTTTAATTTGCTAGCACATTTTTGGCATGGGTCGCATTTCCTAACAAGGTTATAAGCATCTTTGAACAAGTTGGGCCAATAATATCCTGCTCTTAATACCTTGTGGGCTGTGGTTCTCCAGAATAATGTCCACCTGCAGGCCCTACATGTAAATCAACTAGAAGTTTACCAGCCTTTGGTTTTTCAAGGCACCTGAGAAAGACACCATCATAATTCTTGTGAAACAACACATTATCAATAAACTAGTAAGGTGTTGCTTTGAGTCCCAAAGTCCTACGCTTTTTGAAGTTAAGGGTTGGAGGGGCATACCCGTGAATGAGATAAAATATAATGTCATCATACCATTTGGATGACAGAGCAGTAATGACATCAATAGTATCAGCTGACATTTCTTCCTCGTGAACACATTGTCGCTCCTGCTCCGGAACATTGGATTGCGCTGCCAATAATCATAAAACCTGCCCTTTTACCATTTTGGCAAGTTTTATCTCCAAATCATACTCTTCGAGCGCAGTCATCCAACGAACCATTTTTTCTCCCAACTCTTTCTGAATCAACACATTTATTACCGCTGTGTACGGGACTATTACCTTTGTCTTCGATTTCAGCAAATAGGTCATGAAATGTTTCACGGACTTGTAGACAGTATAGGCATGTTTGTCTATCTGTGTATAATTCAATTCTACTCCTTTGAATGTAGAGCTCATAAAAGACACAGGGCTTTCAACGCCCTCGTTATTTCTCTGTGAGAGCATAGCAGCATATGAAACGTTAGTGGCAAAAGTGTATAATACAAAATCTGTCGAAAAATCAGGAGGCAACAATGCAGGAGCCTCCAT
The DNA here is from genome assembly GCA_001517045.1 of Pseudotsuga menziesii. Classification (NCBI taxonomy): domain Eukaryota; kingdom Viridiplantae; phylum Streptophyta; class Pinopsida; order Pinales; family Pinaceae; genus Pseudotsuga; species Pseudotsuga menziesii. The sequence goes on along the minus strand of LPNX010166724.1, from coordinate 29,828 downwards.
AATGTCCTTCTTGATGCTTTTAAATGCATCCTTCTGTACATCAGAGTACTTGAATAGAGCATCCTTCTTAACAAAGTCTTGAAGAGGTCTAACAATCTGTGCAAAGTTAGGGACAAATCTTCTGACAAAGTTAATCTTTCCTAGGAAAGATTGCATAGCTTTCTTCGAGTTGGGAAGGCCTATTTTTTCAATTGCTTCCACCCTTTTGGGATCAATGATTGTTTCGTCTTTAGAAACAATGAAGCCCATAAGTTTACCTTCAGGGACTGCAAAAAACAATTTCTCTGGGTTTTAAGAAATGCCATATTTTCTGCATCTGTCAAAAACACGTCTCAAGGCTAGTAAATAATCATGTCGTTTCTTAGTAAAAATGGTAATATCATCTAAATATACGACAACAAAGATTTGTAACAAACCTCGGAAATCTATATCCATAGCTCTCTAAAAAGTGGCACCAGCATTAATCAATCCAAAGGGCATCTTCCTGTAGGAAAAAATGCCCCAAGGTGTCCTGAAAGAGGTTTTCAGTTGGTCATAGTTTGTCACTAGAACCTGGTTATACCCTGAAAAACCATCAAGGAGAGAGAACATCTCTGCACCCGATACTGTTTGTAAGATCTATTCCATGGATGGAGCTGGATAGTTATCTTTTTTGGATGCTCTGTTAAGATTCCTGAAATCCAGACATAATAGGATTTCTCTGTTTTTCTTGCGAACAAGAACCAAATTAGAAATCCATTGTGTATGTCTGATAGGAAAAACAATTCTTGCTTTCAGAAGTTTGTCAAGTTCTTTCTTTATGGAAGGTTCTAGACTTGGATGCATTTTCCTTAACTTCTGTTGATATGGCTTAATATCAGGCTTTAACGGTATATTGTGATGGATGATGGACGGATCAAAAGTCTTTAGGTCGTCATAGGTCCATGCAAAAACATCTTTGTATTCTTTACACAATTTAACCAAAGCCCTCTCCTCTTCAGGAGAACAAGTAAAGCCTATATTGATAAACTGAGGATTGTCTTTAGTACCTAGATTGACAGTCTTGTGATTGAGAGTATAACTCTGTGTTTTGCAATTAGGATTACCTTTAAATTTATCTTGCGAATCATAAATCCTCTCTAAGTTTAACACCGACTTGGGAAACAGATTGGAAGGAAAAATATTATCGGACAAGGATTTTTTGTGTTCAAACTCATCTATAGCAAAGTCTTTAAAGGTATCTTGTGCTATGCGGAAATCTAGAATTTGAACATCATTGTCAAATATATTCCAATTGGTAACGTTGTCTGGTATGGAATGCCTATACATAAGTTCTATGGAAAAAGTTTCAGGACAGAGACCTTCTGGTGGGATGAGTCTGGATGCGGTATTTGCCAATAGGTCAGCATTAAAATTTTGTGATGTGGGGACATACTTAATATTAAAAGCTTGGAAAGAAGTAGTCATATCCCTTACTAATTTTTGATAGTTCAAAAGATGAGGAGCTAAGCAATGGATCTGGTTCCTCACCTGTTTAACTATGATCTCCGAGTCATCATAGCACTGAATAATATCAGCTCCCAAATCAATTGCTTTCTTCAGTCCTTGTACTAAGGCTTCGTATTCCGCAATATTATTGGTGCACTAGAACTCTAATCTACATGCAATCATCCATTTTGTACCTTTTGGGTCTATGAGCACACAGACAGCTCCAACACCATAAAAAAAGAGTCCACGAGGATAAATCTAATCTAAAATTTGTATTAACATTATACACATTATGTACAATCTCACAACAAACAGAACAACGTTACAGTTATCGATTTCCGACAATTTGTCGACATTCCGATTTAGACAAATATCAATAGACAGATCACCGAAGTAGGAGTCAAAAGTATAATGTTCAACAACTGAATTTACAAAAATTGTTGGTTCAGCCGGATCATTAAGATCCGTGACTGTCTGTTTCATAAGAGGCTCCTTGTTTATCTTAATTTGATTGGGCCTCCCATTGTATGGCAGCCATAAGTGAGACTAGTCTATGGCAAAATATCCCTTCAATTTTTCAGACCAATCTCTGGTTAACCACATACCATAAGTTTCTGGTACATCAGCCACTACAATGTCTACTGTTTGATGTATCCTAGGATCAATAGATAACGTTAGAAGAACATTTTTCAACTCACCCAGGACTTTTACTCTGGATCTATGTAGCTGCACTATCTACGTAGGGCAAGAATCCTATATGGGATTTAACTTTCTGCATTTTGAAACAAGCATAACATTCGAAGAGGCTCCTGAGTCGATCATACAGGTATGGACATTTCTATTGAAAATCTCAAAAGTCAACAAGAAAGGTGGAACCTTCCTAGTAGCATATTTTTGGGACTCAGGTTTTCTACAAACTTCTAAATTATGGTTTTGAGCTTCTCTTGACCTATTCAATACCATATTTTTGGGTAAACCCTCTATGATGGATGGTATCTTGAGAAGTTCAAAAATAGAGATGTTAGTTTTATCCCTTTTTAGACCATCTATAAGATTGTACTCAGCCTCACGAATTACCTTTTCTTTTATCGGAACTGTCTTACCTGTTGTCTGTGCAGACGTTGTTGGTGGAGTGTCTTGTGGTGGCAAGCCTTTACTCCTCCTATTGTAGGAAAGCTGCAGATTGAAAATAACTTATGTGTCTTCGTCTTGTCCTTCTTCGGCCATAGGCAGCTCTGAAAAGCAATTAATAGTATTGGCAAATGGATCATGTTCATTATTAGGAGGTATAGTTTTTGCAAGTTCTTGTCTACCATAGTTTTGTGTATTTGAAGGAGTAGAGGTTAGGGCTTTGAAAATAGAGTAAATCTCATCGGAAGTAAGTGTTTCCCCAGGGTTCAGAGGTGGTTGATTTAAAGGAGGTTGATAAGGTCTCTTAGGTGGTTGCCTTACCTGACCTCTATTATTTCCTTGGTTATCACCATTTGCCCTCTTGAGATCGACCATATCATTGGAAATCCTCTGCAACAACTTCTTCATGTTGTCCATTTCATAAGGGTCTTTATATAAGGTCGTGGGCTTAGGAACATGCTCTTGCCTTCTCCCAGAAGTAGAAGGCCATTCAATTTCTTGGTCTGGATTGTCTTTAAGACCATACATGTCCTTTTCTACAATACAAGCCTCAGCGAAGGCAAGTTGTAAGGTCGTCTTGTGAGCACGTTTGACCCACATAGCGAAGGCAAGTTGTAAGGCTGTCTTGTGAGCACGTTTGACCCACATAGCGAAGGCAAGTTGTAAGGCTGTCTTGTGAGCACGTTTGACCCACATAGCAATGGTTGGAGGCAAACCCATTATGTAGTATTCTATTAGCAATTCTTCAACAGAGAGGAGTGTAGTAGGAATCCTATTTTTTAAGCAGGAAAACCTCTGATTATAATCTTTCACTCCTTTAGGATTTATTTTAAGCGATGAAAACTCAATGACCAAATCTTTCAGGTACTATCATCTTCGAACTTTTGGAGAAATAATGCTTCGAATTGTTTCCAAGAGTTGATAGAGGCAGATTCTAATGCAAAATACCAGGTCGACGCTTGCCCCTCAAAAGTGTAAGGAAATAACCTACATACAACATCCTCATGAATTACGTTTCTCAGTCTTATAGCATGCATATAACTCTTAATATGGTCTTATACAGGGATTTTGTCGTCTGGATCAAATCTAGGAAGCCATTTCTCAAGGTTTTTTGGAAGTTTGTGTAATTGTCCTGGGATCAGCACTGCATCTAAATCCAACCACGGTCTATTAAGATCGTCAGCCATAGGTCTTTCTGGAACTTCCTGTTCTTCTAGTAAATTCCTTGATGGATGTTCTGAAGATTCTGAGGAAGACTCACTGTCTGAGGATTCTTCGGAGGAAGAAGGTGATGAGGGGGGTGTTGTAGGTGGTGAAGCGCCGAAAAGCCGAGGTGGATTTTCTGGGGGTTGATCTTTCTGATCAAATAGCTGATTTGTCTGGTCCTCGGGAGCTACTGTTTGTTCAGTGGTATTTTGAACACTTGCACTCAGATGAGAAGAATGTCCTGAGGGTAAGGCGTCTGCGACGCTTCGATTGAGTTCGTCTCTCTACTCAATCCTTGTGACTTGGTCTTGGTTGTGCTTTGTCAACTGTTCAAGTGTTATGGTTCCCCTAGTTGGTGAAACAATGAGAATTTGCGGTGGGTTACCAAGAATAGTCTGTACAAAAGAAGTGGGAAGGATGGTTGTCGCATCTTCTACAGGTTGTGCTATAGACATAGAAGCTTGTACATGACTTCTAGTAATGATAGGTGATCCATTTGGAGGAGGTTTAATAGAGTTTAGCTTTGACATATTTCAAAGTGGCCCTCCTTCTAGCGCCATTTGTTGACGGGACCGATGTGTATGTAGCTGGAAAATTCTACAAGGCAGTCAACACAAGGAGATAACCCAGCCAAAGGCTTCATATCATTCTCACGCAGAGAAGAGTCTATCCTCGAGCTGTTTGAAATGGCTAAATCCTATGGATACGAGGCCGCCATTGGCACAAGGTTTTTATTAGATCTAAAAGATCTGCTATGAGGATAAATTGAGAACGAAAAAATAAAAGGAGTAATTTCTAGCTAACTGCTTAAGGACACTTAAACAGTGTAGGTAATGTTTCGAAATAAGCTTGTTGTGAAATATAATAGATGAAAAAAAGAACAATTTCTTAACATGCAAACATGCTGATTAAGATTACTCCTTACAACTATCTTAAGACTAACTTATGAAACAAAATTGGCAAGTGTTTTGTCCTAAGTATTAGAGATACACAACAAACCCAAGAGACAATATTAATTCACAAATCAACATTCAGAGATTGATAACCGATCATTAGTGGCATAAAGGTTAATGTACACCCAAACAAACACATTTACATGATCCACATTACATATGTCAATTCCTGTATAGAAACATCAACACAAGAACCAATCCATATCATAAAAGAGATCTAATAATCAGTGAGCCAAACAAAGTAGGAGATGAGCTGAAAATCATTAAAAACATTCAATGAATAACCATGGAACATAATATGAGATAACTGCAATTTTATTAATCTGCAAAACATTACAAAAATAGTAAAACCACAAACTTCCCTATTATGTTTCAGGTAGTCCCGTCTCCTAGATATTCCTTGAGCCTTCTCTCTGAAAAGTCCCCACTTTCTACTTGGGAAATTTCATTCTGAAATAAGATTACAAGTCTTACAAGAAAAGAAAAAATTCCCAAAATGTGGGATTACAAAATCAAATAGTTTTAGGATTGATCAAGGGCGAAACGCCACTTGGCATATAGGTCCATAAGTTCATCGATCTTCTAGAAATGTGCATGCCTCAAGTAGACTTTGCTTTTACAAATCTGGGAGGAAATTTCCCCCCTTTTGATTTTCTTCCACTCTTTCCCAAACACCTGTATTCGAGCTATCAAAGCACGAGGAACCTCGATCCATTTCTCGATTTCTTGCATTGTGAGCCGATTTATTTGTTGGATAAGTTCCTTATCATCATCAAGACGACGTTCCACCTATTCTAGTCCAAGCTTAGGCGAAGGTGCCTCACTAATAAGATCCAAAACGGGAAGGTCCAAATAGGTTTGCAAACTCTCGGCATCTGATCACCTTTTCTCGCAAGCCATCTGTCCTTCCTTGATTAGAGTCTCCACCGAGTCACAGATACCTTCACACGTCTCAATGGTAACCTCAGTCTTTTTGGCCTACATCTTGTCCAAGATCGGTAAGTCATGAGGTTTTTCTTTGATATGCTTCTGCCAACTTGTCACTTGTTCAAAAGCCATAGATGCTGCTCTCATACGATCATGGTGGGATTCGAGGATTTCATAATTCTTAGTAAAATTGTCATATAACCCTTGCATCTCATCAAAACAAGTGTATAGATCTACCATGGCCTGTCGGAATTCTTGATGTACATTAGAGAGTACATGTTTGAACTCTTCTTGCATCAGACCTAGAAAGGAGGAGGCTTTTGAGGCTAGCTAGGCATCCTTCAGCTGCTAATTGATAAGGATAATTTGTTTTGCTTGCTGGTGATTCAGAATATCTGTGTTCCCAAGCTGTTGCTTAAGTTTCTTAGCTTTCTTTTGCCACTGCTGAACACTTTCTTCACGCTTTTGCTTTAGCTGGTTCATTTCTTGTTCATGTTTCTACTCCGCTGCTGCCAAGTCTAGTTTGGATTTTTGTAGTTCTTTTTCTTTATCCCCAAGAGCCAAACGTAGTTGTGAAACTGAGTCAAAGTTCGCACCTACAAAAACTCCCATGGAAGTTGCTGTATCCAATGCCCCCTGCTGAACGTCAGTCGTATCTGACCTCCAAATAACCTGATTATGGGCAGGCACCTGTTTAGCTGAACTTTCTCTGGCTCTCTTGGTTCCCCTCTTTACCATAACTTTGTAGTTTTTGCTCCAATAATATTTTCCCATTGATACCACATCATCCTGTCCAAAATTTGCCATCACTTCTGATGATGAAGTGGTTTGGTGTTGGACGGTAACCAGGGGATCAGTTTGGGTCTGAGTTAAGGGGACCTCGATGCTAAGGGGAGGAATACTCATGGGAGCAGAAACAAAGCTAGAAGTAAGGGATGTGAAAGAATCAGATGTAGACAAAACTTCTTTGTGAGGAAGAGTCATAGAGGTAGAAGGAATGTTCACCTGAGGAAGTTGGGAAATTGGGAACGTTGAGATAGGGTGAGGTGGTGAAAGAGGAAGATGAGAAGTATGAATAGGTGAGTCAACTAAAATGGTGGGAATGCTAGTAGTAGCTTCCATCATCGATGAGATATTTTTCTCGGAGTCAGATTTATCTCTGATGTGTTGACGAAGCTTCTGTCTCTAGTAAAGTTCGAATACTCTGATAAATCGAATACTCTGTCGGAGTTGAGATTTATCTTTGATGTGTTGACGAAGCTTTTGTCTCGAGTAAAGTTTGAATGCTTTTGAGACAAGCTTGTTGTTATTCGGAAAGACCTTCCCCGAAAGGGGGAGCAGTTACGTTGCAGTGGGAGTGTATCATCCCTAGACATTTGTCCTAAAGTGATCCGTAGACTTATGTCTCCAAGAAAGAAGCAGGATTGTATCATCCCTGAACATTTGTTCAGAACGGATCCGGTGACTTCGGTCCTCGAGAATGTGGTGGGGTTGTATCATCCCTAGACATTTGTCCTAAATTGTATCCGGTGGCTTCGGTCCTCAAGAATGTGGTGGGGTTGTAACTCCCTGGACATTTGTCCTAAACTGTATTCGGTGGATTTGGTCCTCGAGAATGTGGTGGGGTTGTATCATTCCTGGAAATTTGTCCTAAACTGTATCCGGTGGCTTCAGTCCTCGAGAATGTGGTGGGGTTGTATCATCCCTGGACATTTGTCCTAAACTGTATCCGATGGCTTTGATCCTCGAGAATGTGGTGGGGTTGTATCATCCCTAGCCATTTGTCCTAAACTGTATCTAGTGACTTCAGTCCTCGAGAATGTGGTAGGATTGCTTCATCCTTGGACTTAGTCCTAAAGTGATAGGGAGTGATTATCCCGTAATTGTATCTGGTGACTTCGGTTGTCGAGAATGTGGTAAGATTGTATCATCCTTGGACGTAAGTCCTAAAAGTGATCCGTATACTTTTGTCTTCGTACTGTGGATTGCAGGTTGTTGCTGACGATGATGATGTTACTTATCGAAAGATTAGAGTATGATGATGATGATGTTACTGATCGAAAGATCATAGTATGATGACGATGATGATGTTGTTGATCGAAAGACCAAAGTGTGATGATGATGTTGCTCAGAGAATTGTTGCTGATGATGATGATGATCAAAAGGTCAAAGTATTTTTTGATGATGATGCTGCTGATTGATGAAGACTAAAATGCTGATGATGATGTTGTTGCCGCTGAATTTGAAGATGAAGACTATATGTCAAAGATGTTGAAAAATCTTCCAATGATCTATAGATGTATCACCCTGATGATGTTGAAGATGCTCTCTCTCCTTCTCCTGCTGATGTTGTTGATGTCGTTGTAGAATACCCTTCTCGTTAAGGGGGAGTGTTGAATTATTGTAACTTTGAAGAGTATTTACCTATTATCCCTGATGTTCCTATCAGGAGAATCACTAAGAGTCATGGGGAAATTCCCTCCGTTGTAAGTCGGGTCATTAGCACGCTAGTTAATATAATATTAAGTTGTTAGAGTCCTCCTAGAGAAGTTGGCCCAGTCAATTTTAGTGGGGCCAACTTGTTGAGTGGAAAATCAAGTGAACAAATGAATATAAATAGAAGTGAGGCTCTCCTCATTTCTACACACACACACTCACTTGTGTAGCGCATAAGAGAGAGAGAGAGAGAGAGATATAGATGTAGCTACAAGGAGGAGAAGAATCAGTCTGGGGTTTTATCTTTTATCTTTTGATCATCTATATTGAGGAAGCTTTTGCTGGGTTTTTCCCAGGGTAAATCTGTGTTGATCTTGTGATACTATTTCTTTTAGTGACCTTGTCCATATGCTTTTGTTATGAAATTGAAATTGAATGCTGATAATCTAGCTTAGCATATGGAATCTTAACACTAAGCAATAAAATGATAAAAACCCTCATTTTAATGACAAATCAAGCTCATACATGGAATATTTGATATTTGAGCTTATTGGACAGTAAGCTTACAATTTATCAGAGATTTTAACAAGGGTTTATTGGCTGATTCACATCAAAGAGAAATGGATAACTAACCACTCTAAATGGGGCTCAAAATAGTGGGCAGGAGGCCCAGATCTGACATCAGAATGGGATGGGAGCGTAAGTGAAGCTTCCACTTCATTGAAGCTCAACTTCACTGAGGAGAATAGCTACAAAAGACATCTGATCTGATCTCATAGTTCTGTACATGAGCGCTCCAACACCTGCAAAGAAAATGAATGGGAGGAAGAAGAATGGGGAAGGAAGGAATTGGGGCACATCTCTCAGTAGAAGCAATGCTTCACATAAATATCAATCAATCATAAGCCAAACTAAGTAATATAGCTCCCCCTATCTTTTTATAATATTCTGGTGACTTGTTGAGCTGGTAGGTGACCTATGAGAGCAAGTCATCCACATAGAACCCTAACCCTAGCCACATATGCGCCCTGCTTAAGTAATTGGCAAGTAGAGACCCTTGTGATTTGTTTCCCTGTCCATGTCATTCAGCAAACTTAGCAATTGTGCCCTCCTTAGGCCAATAGTTGTTGCTTTTATCTATGTCAACTTTTTTGCTTTCATTGCTTTTCAGACTGAGTCTTCAAAAGGAAACTGCGCCCTCCTTGTCAATTGTTTCTTACTTTTCCCTGTGACAGCTTTTGTCATAAGGTTTACAATTCATCCTTCTTGGCATGTTGGTTTGCCAATTGTGCCCTCCTGACATGGCAAACTCAACTCCACATATTATTTGCATAATAATTAATTAATAACAATAATTAAAATCAAGTACATGCCTTAATAATAATTATTTAGCAAAATTTCCCTAAGCTAATTAATTAATGCCACTTTGTCCCCCTAGGTGTTTTAGCAAGGTCCACACATTTGGTGGTCAAAATGTGGGGACATGACAAAGATAAAATGGCTTTTATGTGTTCTATTACCGCACAAATTAGCATCCTTTTGATAAGTCACGATGGTCGATGCTAAGATTGGAAAATTCTTAGGAGATGCACCCATTGTCACCATAATGCACTCTCCTCTCTCTTTGGGAATTCTCCTTTGGCCAGAAGAGGCTTCCCAAATTCGGATAGAAGTATCCTTGTAAAGTGCAATGACGAGGACAACTCTACTTCTAACAAATCCTCGTACTAGATTATTTAATCAGTGCTTTAATGAAGTCGATAATATATCTGATAGATACTCAATGACTAGGAGGTTAGGAGCAATATGATTACATGTTATTTAGTCTCTAAGATTTACCAATAGACTACAGTGTAAACCAACATTGCTAGCCTACAATGAAACTTGAATTAAACCCTTCAAAGATCATTGGTATGTACCTCTTACCTTTCAACAACCAACATTAGGTTTGTAACCTCTTGGAGTAACGCAGGTTGCGTAATGTTGGCTACAATGTATGGTTGCTTAATTACTTTTATATTTGTACCAACCTACAACATTGATGGTTGACTTGATTTGGCACTTCAAAACCCCCTTAGGATACCCAATAATGCTTGGAGATAATGAATTTACCACTTCCAACCAATATGGCTTGTCCTTTGTCAAATATGAACCTGCAAGAATAGTAAACTAGACCTCTGCTAGGGTTGCATCCAACCCTAAAGGCTGACGCCACACTTCTAGAGCTGGTGTCACCCTAGTTTAGGCCTCCAACATGCTGCAAAACACACGTTTTGTGGATTTTTCCACTCTATGAATTTTTCAAAAAGATAGATAAATTCATAAATAAATAATTGTAATAAAACTAAATAGTTTAGTAACTTAGTAATTTGTTATTTATTAATGAACGACTTGATAGGTCACATCATTTAATGGTGACTCTTGATTTGTATAAAATCGCATTGTACTCGTAAAAATCATCAAATCAACAAATAAAATATATCTTTTGGAATTTCCATCCAAAGTTGGTATCAGAGCTCAGCGATCTCCATCTCAGTGTTATTCGTTCTCCACACTGTCCCATTCACTCCTCTCCCATCTCTCCCTTGCGTTTACTCCTCTCATGCTTTCGTTACATCCCTCTTCACTCCCTATACCTCCTTCACTCCCATACCTCCTTTCTCTCGGTGTCTTCAGTCTTGCCTCGTTCTCCCACATCCTCTTGGTCGTTTGTGTCCCATCTCCCACCTGCTCTCGCTGCGTCCCATCTCTCTGCTCCCGCTCCCTGCCATTGTACCCAATCGCTACCTTCCCATATCCAATCACCCATACCACGCTACGCCATACGTCCACGCTACACCATACCTCCACGCTCTTCCCTCACTCTGCGTATCGGCTTCACGCCCCTCCCCATCGCTCCTTTCATGCCCTTTGCATCAAAGTTATTACACCAGCCGCCATCCAACCTGCGCTCCCCACCCAACTGCTTCTCACCTTTGCCCACTTCTCACCTCTGTGCTATATTCCAATAGTTTTTTAGAACAATTATAATATTAAAATAATATTATTACTTTTAAAACCTTTTAAAAAACTATTTATTTTTTTATTGCATATAATAATAATAATAATAATTATTATTATTATTATAATTAAAGATTTAATAGTTAATCTTGTTAAGTTTTCTTAATTTGCTTAGATGATATCTTAAAACAAATTGTTACTAGAAAATCACTGAAAGAACAACAAGCACATAAACAGAAGAACACAAAGATTTTCCTTGGGGAAACCACAAGGGAGAAAACCTCGCAAAACTTCCTCAGTATAGAACTCAACTAGAGCAGTGTAAAACCCAGACAACTGCTTCTCTCTTCTTTCTGGCGCACTTGTTCTTCTCTCTCTTGCAAAACAGCTTGAGTGAGTGAGTACAAATGAAGGGGAGCGCCTCCCTATTTATATTCTTCTGTTGACTTGACCTCTAACCTAACAGGGCCGGCTTGTCTAACTGACTGGGTCGACTTGTCTAGCAAGACACCAAAAATAACATTTACTATATTGACACTTGGGTACTATTGACCCGACTTACATCCGAAGGTTTACATTGATTTTTTCAATGACTCTTACAAGACCAAACTCATCTCTTGAAGGAGGAACACAATCAATACATCTGGAATATCTTCTGAAGTCACAATACTTTAACACTCCCTCTTAAATAGGAAGGTATTCAACCACAATAGCAACTGCTGCTACAACTGTACAACTGACTAGTGAGTCTCTATATGTCATAGGAAGTTTTGGAACATCATCATACATCTTCATCCTCGATCTCAGCTGAATCATCTTCTGTAATCTCAGTATGTAAGTACTTAACCATCTTATGTACGTACTGAATCATCTTCTGGATCATCTTTTGTAGCATCTATATGTGGATACTGAATCGTCTTCTGTCATGTCAGTATATGAATATTGAGTCATCTTCTAGATCATCTTTTGTAGCATCAATATGTGAGTACTGAATCATCTTCTGTAGCATCAGTAAGTGAATATTGGATCTTCTTCTGCCACATCAGTATGTGAATATTGAGTCATCTTCTGCCAATTTAGCATGTGAATGCTAAATCATCTTTTGCCAATATCAGCATGTGAATACTGAGTTATCATTTGCAAGTGAACCATTGTTTGTAACATCAGTATGTAAATATTGAAACATCATCTGCAATATCAATATATAGATATTGAGCAACATCTGCACCATCAGTATATAGATATCGAAACATCATCTGCAACATCAATATATAGATACCGAAATATCATCTGCAACATCAGTATATAGATACTGAAACATCAACAACAACCTCATTAGCATGTTAGTGCTAAAAAAAAAACATTTATAATGCTAGATCATCATCTGCATTATCAGCATAGAGATGTTGATGCATCATAATCACCATCAATATCAAACATCATCACTAGTACTGAAACAAACTCATCATCAGTCATTTCAACAATCATCAGTATGAGAATACTGAACCTGCTATATCAGTATGGGAATACTGAAACTATCAATCATCTCATCAATCAACAATCATCAGTATGAGAATACTGAACCTGCTACATCAGTATAAGAATACTGAAACTATCAATCATCTCATCAATCAGCAATCATCAGTATGAGAATACTGAACTTGCTACATCAATATAGGAATACTGAAACTATCTCAACAATCATTAGTGTGACAACACTAAAAACATCTTAACAATCATCTCAACAATCACCAATCCTCAGTGTAACAACAATGAAACTATCTCAATCAATCATCTCAACAATCATCAATCATCAGTGTAACAACACTGAAACTATCTCAACAATCATCAATCACTGAATGTAACAACACTGAAACTATAATCTCAACTATCATCAGTATAACAATACTGAAGCACACATCTCAACAATCATCAATATAACAATACTGAAGCAAACATCTCAGCAATTATTAGTATGACAATATTGAAGCAAACATCTCATCAATCATCAGTATAAAAATACTGAAGCAATCATCTCAACACTCATCAGTATAACAATATTGAAGCAAACATCTTAGCAATCATCAATATAACAATACAAAAGCAATCATCTCAACACTCATCAGTATAACAATACTGAAGATACATCTTTCCCTCTAACTATCTCAGAGAAGCATCACAGTGAGTTCTCTGGTAGATCCATCCGGGCATTTTGTCTAACGTACTAACCCTTTCAAGCCAACAAGCCTAGTTAGATAGATGGATCTTCCTGGGGACCAACAAGCCTTGTCTTGGCTTACACACCCACTTGGCTTAAACTTATCTAGCCAAACATACTAATCCCCCTAAGATCAACATGCCTCATTTGACTTATTAACACTGTTGGGCCAACAAGCCTAGCCAGACTTACCCTACTCTAGGCTGAGCTACCACCACTGCATCCTTCTTCCATCTACCATCACTCCCTCTTTCGAGAGAGGTCCTTTTGGACTACACCAAGCTTGTATTGAAAATATTCAAACTTTACACGAGCCATAGGCTTAGTCAATACATCTACCACTTGTTCCTCTGTAGGAACATACTTAAGCTTTACAACTCCTTTCTTAACCATGTCCCGGATGAACAGATATCTAACTTTGAATGCTTTGTCTTGTCATGAAACACTGGGTTTTCTGTTATCTTGATACAACTCTGATTATCACAAAGGATATCAGTAACATCTATCTCTGCATCAAATAATCCTAACAACATCTTGAGAAGCCATATTGCTTCAGTGCAGGCTGAACATGTTGCAATGTATTCAGCCTCTGTTGTGCTAAGTGCAATACTTGTCTACTTTCTACTAAACCATGAGAATCATGCCTGATCCCAGACTAAAGCAACATCCTGAGGTGTTTTTTCTATCTTTGGCACTTCCTGCCCAATCTAAATCTATGAACCCATGTAATATGATCTCGCCACTAGATGCATATCTGAGACCATAATCTACAGTTCCTTTTAGATACCTCATTACATTTTTTGCTCCAACAAGGTGAATATGTTTGGGATTCACCATATACTAACTTAGGGTGTTTACAACAAAACATATATATGGTCTTGTATTGGTTAAGTACATCAGAGAACCAATAATCTGTCTGTATAAAGTGGCATCAACTGCTTCTGAAGTATCATCATTCAATAATTTCAAGTTTGTTGTCATTGGAGTAGTCATAGCTTTGTAATCTATCATTCCAAATCTTTTTAGGATTTATGCTGCATATTTTCCTTGGTTTAGGAAAATCTTCTCATATGGATACTAGCATACTTCAAGACCTAGAAAGCAATGCATCATTCCAAGGTCTTTCATCTCAAACTCTGCAGCAAGCTTCTTCTTACATTCGATGATGGGATTATCTTCACTTGTCAATATTAGATCATCTACATATAATAATATTATCATAATCCTATCATCCTCAACTTTATAGTAGAGGTTGGAGTTTGCTTTACTTTTGGTAAAGCCCAAGCTCATTAGGAATCCATCGATTCTTCCATATCATACTTTGGGTGCTTGCTTTAACCCATACAATTCCTTCTTGAGTCTACATACATGAGTTTTTTTATCATTAGTCTTGAACACTTGCGATTGTTCGATATACACTTCTTCTTCAATCATGCCATTTAGAAAGGCTATATTTACATCCATCTGATGTAACTTCCACTTCATGTTGGATGCTAAGGCAAGGATGGTTTTGATTGAGGTGTACCTAGCCACTGGAGAAAAGGTCTCCTCATAGTTGATTCCCTCTTTCTAAGAGAATCCTCGAGCTACAAATCTTTCCTTGTACTTCTCTATACTACCATCTACTGAGTACTTAGTTTTGAAGATCCATTTCAAGGATACCACTGACTTGTCTTTCGGTCTTGGTACTATTTCCCATACATCATTCTTTATAATGGATTTGTACTCCTCGACCATTGTGTAACACCCTGGTTTTGAACCCGTTTGCATTAATGTATGTGATGTATATATTGTAATGAATCGTGGTGTGGAGCTAAAGGCGAAGGCCCCACCATCGATTTGGTTGTGTTATGTTTCGGCGATTGGAATCGTTGCCAATGGTATATCGTGATATACGGCACATAATAGTTTTGGCATCATGTAAATATGCTTGTAATTAAATAAACCCCAACCAGCTATGTTCACTGCAACCATATTGAAAAGGGGATGATGTTCCTAGGGATAAGGAGGGGGAATGTTAAACCTTGAGCCATGGGGGAAAAGCCATGTGTCACCACCCTTTTTGATTTGCTCATCTTCCCTTGTCTTATCCAACTACCACATTAAAAGTTTTGCTGATTAGTTGGGCCAGTTATTGCTGGGGAGTGGAGTGTGGCAGGATTGTCAGTCCTTGCCCACACACACACTCCACCAGCAGGTTGACCCTCACGATGGCAGGAAAACCACTACCCCATCAGTCCATGCGGACTGTCCATTATTCCATTCGCTCCACGACAGCAAGGGACATCCTCCCACTCTCCCGAGCTTGTTCATCTCACGCAGAGACGTTTCTGCTTCCTCATGCACTGTTTGGGCTTCTCTATTGTAGTTCCTCGCGCAGAGAGGAAGGGGGTGCCGATTTGGCCATTGGCGTTCGGGCCTGGGGAATGGGTATTTTCCCTATGGTTGGTAATCGTTGTGTATGTTCTTTCTCAAGGCACGGGTTGGGGGTCTGTTTTACTTCCTCCATTGCCGACTGTGTGAATTTCTCGTGGCTTCATTGTTGAGAAGGGGCTATTGTTTCCCCACGTTGGTTGGTTGTGTCTACCTTTACGTTTTGGGCTGCTGTAGGCTATTATGGAGTCGTTTTGGCCATGATAGGGCCAAGAATGACTCAGGAATTGTTTTCCCTATCCAAGTTGTGAATCGCTTGTTGGACTGCATGTATGTAGTGGTTGGTCTTCGGATTGTGTTGGGAGTGGGGATGAGGGCTTGGTTTGCTTGACAAACCTGGTGGGTTTGGGAACCACACAGACGGAGCTAGAGGGCTGGCTTTTTTCTCCACAACCCTTGCATAGCACTGGAAAGGAGGTCAGGGCTTGAGGGACTGTGTAGCAGAGAAATGACTGATTTCCATGTGTTGGGTGTGTGTGGGTGTTCTAGAAGTCAGGCTAGTTCTGGTGTAGGTGTCCTTAGCTCTTCAATGAACTCACCAGCTTAGCATTTAGCCTTTCCCAGCTCTTGGATGGCCTGATAAACCCAACTGTGTTGGCTTGGCTGATCCATTGTTTGGCTGAGAAACCCAACTGAGTTGGCTTGGCTGTTTTGTTATCCTTGCTATGTGTAAGCCTGCTAGTTCCTTATTCCTTGGGGAATCATGCCTGGCTCGAGGGTGGTGACGTTGCTGAGAGATTGAGGAGCACGCTGGCTTATGGTTGGGTGGAACGTTGTAGCGACGTAGCTGGTTGCGGGGGCAGTTCTCAGAAGATACGTATTCTGGATTAGTCTGCTTTTGTAATCATACATACTGTTTAATGAATATGATGAACATGTTGAATGCCTGTAGGAATGTATGGTTTTGCTTCTGTTGTGTATATGAATGTTTATGCATCTTAGTATGTAGTATGTTCAAGCATTTCGTTTATTATATGTATGTTCATGTTCATTGGGCTAGTTGCCCGGATGTTTGGTGTAAGGTAGCGTCTTCTTCGCCGGTCGAAGGGTCGGGGATGTTACACATTGCATCAACCCACTCTTGTTTTATTGCTTCTTCAAAACATGTTGGTTCTTTATCAACTAGATCACACATCAAAGCCAGATAACCAGGGTATCACTTTGGCTTCTTTCTTTCTCGGATGGTTCCTTTTGGGACACCATGCATTTTTGCTTCTTCGATTACTTCACGAGCCCAGGCAGGTTTTCTCTTTTGAGAAATCATTTCACTGGATAATTCTTCAGGTAACTGAGGTTCTATCATATCATAATCCTCAAGCATATGATCTTCTTCTTCGTTCCTAACCAGTGTAGGACTTTCTGCAGCTTTGGGAGTTTCATTCTCCTCTTCATCTTCCTTGTCATTCTTTGACTTTCTGAATGTTGTATCTTCATCAAATGTGACATCTCTGCTATGTTCAATTTGACGGTATCCTGGGATATAGATTTGATAAGCTTTTGATTGCTCATTATATCCTATAAACAATCCCTTCTTTCCTGAAGGATCTAACTTTGATCTTTTATCCTTGGGAATGTGTATGTAGATGGGACAACCAAATATCTTTAGGTGACTTACTTCAAGATTTTCTCTGGAAAACATTTCTTCTGGAGTTTTTTTCACAAGGGTACTGTGAGAGATTATGTTATGTACATATTCTATTGTTATGGTTGCTTCTTTTCATAGGTACATCGGTAGATCTTGATCATGTATCATAGCTTTCACAGCTTCCATGATAGATCTATTCTTTCTTTCTGCCACACCATTTTGTTGTGCATTATAGGGAATGGTGAGCTCCTTCTTAATCTAAGCTTCTTTGCAGTATTCTTTGAATTCATTTGATGTGAACTTTCCTCCATTATCTGAACTCAATAACTTTATCTTCTTTTCAAAGAGGTTTTATACTAGGGACTTAAATTCCTTAAACCTTTCAAACACTTCATCCTTCTTTTTCAAGAAAGTATATCCAAGTCTTGCGGGAATAATCATCAATAAAAGAAGCATGGTAAACATATCCGCTTAATGAAGTGGTTTGCATTGGTCTGCATATATCTGAGTGGATAATATCTAAGATCCCTTTTTCTTTACTATCACTGTTTGGATAAGGGTTCTTAGTATTCTTTCCTTCTGTACGTCCTTTGCACACTCCTTCATTATCTATCTGAATTTCTGGTAGACTAGTCACAACCTTGCTTACAATTGGTAAAGCTTTGTAGTGAATATGAGCAAGCCTTCTGTGCCATAGTTCACATGGGCTTATAGTACTGGTCATTAATGTTGAATCTACATGTCCCTTTAATCTGTAGAGTCCTCCTTCTTCAAGTCCAATTTCTACTGCATCATCTATGGTTTTTCCTTTTGTCCACATGAGGACTCTTCCATCCACAAAGGAAACCCTGAAGCCTTTATTGTCTACGGCTGAAATAGAAACAAGGTTCTTCTTCAACCCTAGGACATACATGACATCTTTCATCTTCATGGACTTTCCAGAGTCCAACTTAAAGGATGCTTCTCCCATTCCTTTGATGGGATATTGGGAATCATCTCCAAGCATTACTTTGTGTGGAAATTCCTTTTGTACAAGGCATGAGAGTGAGTCCTTGTAACCTGTCATGTGCTTGGAGGCACCACTGTATACTAGCCAGGTGTTATTTCATGGTGAGATTGATCTTGTTAGAGAAGACATCAATACATATTCTTCACTGGAGTCTTCGTTCTTCTTTGCTTCCTCTTCAACTTCTTGATTACTATCTTCAGCATCATGGGCCTGAAATCTTTTCATTGATCCAGGAGGATATTTTTAGCCACCTACCTATTCCACTTGGACCACCACCATTGTTTCTTTCAGTTGTTCAGTTTCCTTAATTGTAGCACAATTTACTATTTTTGGCAGTTTTCGGGTCCTAAACTTTTGGAGCCGTTTTGAGGCCCTCAACAACGTTTTTTTGGCATCAAGCCGCCAACAAATGTGAGTCCAAGTCTATTTTGGGCTCGATATTTTCTATCATTCAATGTAGTCCTCGGATAGATCGTTCTAACGATGTATCATGCATGTCAAACAGAGATAGTATGCCAAAGTTACGACACCGGGAAATTGATGTACCAATTTACCCCGACGGGGCCCATATTCTGTCGTTTTACCTCCTAGGGTTAGGTTTTTGGATGTGTAGGGTTTTCCATTGTTTCTCGATAATATATAGGACTTCAAGCCTCATTGTAACAGGGAGTTCAGAGGCATGTAGCCACCACATCTCTCCTCAGAGATAAGCTACCAGCGCCCTAACTAGTTTAATTTCATTTTGTCTATAAACAAGTTCTAGTTCTTTGATATTAATGAAATGAAGTGTTATTTTCGCTGCATCTTTGTATTTATGGATATTTGTGTATTCTGTTGCGTTCCAGCATAAATTTGGATCAGTGGTATCAGAGTTCGAGAAGGGGAATGAAAGAGGGAAGCTGATTATCGATGCGGAGCCCAACGCCACCATTGCCACCATGAAGATCCAAAAGGAAGAACCGGAAGATCCAAGGGAGGAGGAGCATCTCTTCCACTCCTAGATTTGGGTAAAGGGTTCCTTGCTACAGTTCATTGTCGACATTGGGAGCCAAAAGAACCTCATTTCAGCATAGGTCGTAAAGCGGTTGGGCTTGCCGACTATTATCACATATATAGTAGCCAAGCTACCATATTCTATTTTTCAGACACAGTACATTTTTCAACCAGATCTCTTACGTATGAGATGCTGAGATGAGCAGTTTGGACGGATCATTATTGTATTAGTGGACTACTGTACTCTCCCATGTCAGGACTGAGTCTCAAGACACTCAAATTTGAGGACCGATGTAGCCGTTTAGTCATTACAGAGCAGCTATTGATGCCCAGTTTTATATCAGTGCTTTCTCATTGGACAGATGATGTTTCAGATGGATTATATTGCATGATTATGACTTAGCTTTTTATATTGTGTTATGGTTATCATTGCTCTTATATTCATTTTTGTGACATGTATTAACATGTGGTGTCATGATCTGGCGGTCATAATTATATGGACTAGGATGTATCTTGTATTATGTATTGATGTCCCTACTTAGACGTGGAAGTTCTTGATTTATACTCATTGGTTTTACCCTCCTTAGGGAGAATAGAGGTAGTCATTCCCACCATTGTTTTGGCTTGCTAGTGTTGGTTTCATCATTCACTATCTCCACCCATCCATTACCTTCCAGTTTAGTTTTCAACCCGACTGACTTCTTGACTTATGGCATGGAGGACCTTTTCCCCTGCTAGAACCTTTCTTGGACAAGCCTCCCTGTTTATATTGTGTCTCGGCTCTGAGTTGGTGACAAAACTTGCCTTTGGTGAGTTGGATTGTATGCCTAAATCATTCTGGTCGGCTGTCCCGATGTTTGGCACTGTGCAAAACTCCCCCTGGTCACTTGACATGTTGTTGGCTAAAACTGAAAGCTCATGTACTACCTGTATTGGAAATATTGAATATGCGCCCATGGAAAATGAAAATGATAAAACTGTGTTTCTTAACATATGTAAAGAGGGCAAGAGCAATGAAATGCTAAAATACTCCTTGAAGAGTATAAGAAAAGGTCCAAAAAAAGCAATGGTTAAAAATATGCTATATCTAAATATTGTTGACCTTATAAAAAATAAATATGTCCCGGATGAAAGCTGCGATTAGCTGTGCTTTTAAGCATTGGTGAAGTCCCAAAGAGTCATAGAGGCCAAAAAGGACATGGAATAAAATTGATGATCCTAATGAACCTGGATCAAGCTTGATGTAGTCATGATGCCTAAGTTGAATAAGCACTCTCTAAACAACTCACCCATTTGTGAGGCACTGCCATTCCTTGTGTTGTTGTTTGTCCGACATTGGTTATAGTGAATATTCCCTATCCATATCCAAAGTGTCATGATGTTAAGTAGGAAGTCATCCTTTGCCTTAGCCTTGCCAATTTTATCCTTCACCCTTGACTAGCAAATTGGCTACAACTATGAAAGGAGTATAGTCGCGAAAGTCTAGTCTGAGTAATAATAAATAAAGCTTTATATATGTATTGGTTGATGTACCGCCAGTGAAATGACTGCTACTTGTTGTGATTGTTGTTTGAATGAGTTGTAGGGCATGTATTATCCTTTTAACACTTGCAGTAGATGGATGATAGTCTGAGTTATTATTGGTGTCTGATCATTCACAGATGGTTATATTGTTTATTGGATATGGTTGATGATCAAATAGAGACCTGTGAGGGGTATGAGTATACTCCTTAGATGGATTTGGACTCTCTAAGTCTAATGAGACAGTTTATTTTTAGTTCCGAGCACTTGCAGATGTGATTAGGTTCATTCTGCCTTTTTGATGCAGTTTTTCTTCACAGGTTGATATGTCTGAGCAGGGAGATGTTTTAGTTGGATCTCCTAGGGCATTGTATGGGCATAGGGGGTGCAGCCACTTGTTTGTACCATAGTACCCCCATCCCAAAGAGCTTGGTGGGCTCAGTTTGACAACACAGGCACCCTAGGATGCTGTTTTGGCAATTTCACGTTTCCCGAGGCAGATTAAAAAATGATTAAATGGCTATTGAAAAAATCGATTTGCGCTATTGAGGCAAGTAAATGACATGGGATGAGTCATAATGATGAGAGTGATGTCTTCCACACCTTCTCCAACAGTTGGAGCACCTGATTGGGCACACACCTATTTTTGGGCATTTTTATATTATTTTTTGGAGCTTTTGGGAGTCTCACGATTTCCTCGAGGCACAAAGTCAAAGAATTAAAATGTTATATTATTTTATTGTTCCATGGGGACACCCAGAGGGAGTAGTCAACGCTCCTTGGACCCACCATGTGCTTCATTTATTTCTTGTTGAGTGGGGTACCCTCTTTATGGGTGATTTAGTCCACTTTGGTACTTTATGGTTATATTGATCCATGTATTGTATGTTGAGCTCATCTCAACCATTGATTAAAACATTTTTATCTTTTAATCTTAGTCACTCGTTTTGAAAGTGGTTAGGATTCAGTTATGATTGTGGTTCTCTCATTTCTATTTAAATGAGAGAATTTCTCATTGTAAAGGGTCTTTGGCTCTTGGATTTGAATAAAAGAAAGATTTTTCTGTGGATATTTTCTAGATATGCTTTGCATCTGATGTTCTGAAATGGTGATTGGATAGTCTTCTGCTTCCTAGCATTGTGGAAATTCATGTGAGATCTATATTTTTTCTGCTATCATTGTCTTGCCTACAGGAGGGCGTTTTCGCTGGAGTGTTTTTGCAGGGGGACCTCAACTTGTTCGGTTATCTTTGTCTTGGATCAGGGGGTTTTCATTAGTTTCATTGTGATCTATGATTACTTCTTTTTAGTTTCCTTATAGCATTTAGTTTCTTTATCTTGTCTTAGAAAATCTGATATTGTTGACGTTTGCTCATGCAGGGTAGGGGGCGCAATTGTGGCTTGGAGCTTACATCTGTCATAGAAATCACTTGGATCTTCCAAAATTGATCGGAATAGCAAAGATCATCACTGTTAAGACTTCTACAAGCGTTTCCAAGTACAATCCAACATGTAACTCTCTTCTCTTTAACAGATCTGAATCCATTGTACCTGCTTTTCCTTCCATTTTTTTGAAAACTCCTAAAATACAAAAAAACCCTAAAAAGCACTAAATCTGGGAACCGTCTGATCTTTGGCCAAACCACTTCTGGGTTTCATAGATCGGGCCTCCCCTTCATTGAATCTACTGCAACGCTGGTCAAATTCCTGCTGGTTTGACCTAGATCTAATTTTTAGCCTAAAAACTACATAACCCCCCACTGAAATATTAAACCTGCTAGGGTTTTGACTTTTCTGATTTTTGACTTCATAGACTGATAGATTGGGTCCCACACAGTCCAAATCACCCTCAACATTGTCCAGATTTATGGCAATTTGACCTAGATCTGAGTTTTAGACTGAAACACTAGCGCCTTCACTGAAAATTGGACTTTTTTGAAGTTTACTTTTTTTGCAATCTGACAGGCCAGGTGGATATATCGGGGCTTGAGCACCCCAGAGCACCCCCAACGTTGAGCTAGTTCCTGCCAGGTTTCCCTAGATTTGAAAAACTGACTTTCAGCCTCCTAGCCCCCCCTCATCAGATTTTGACTTTTTCAGATTTGATCTTTCCTGCAATTTTTTGACTTGGGTTTGTAGATCGGGCCATCCTGATATCATTTCCCCTCCAACACTGAGCTGATAGTCTCCTGGTGGCTCTAGATCTGCAGATCTGCCTCTCCAAACCCTAGCGCTAGCCCTCCTTCTGCTGATTTTCCTATAACTTGAATCTTCCGGACCAAATCCTTTTCTGGGTCCATAGATCAGGGTATATCCTAGGTGGGTTCACTGAAATGTTGTGCTGATACTGACTCCATTGCCCAATGCACGAAAGGCACTGATCTCTTATCTCTAGCACTAGCCCTAAGTTGACCTTACTCCCATTCTCTTTGCCAACATTCATTGATAACTCAAGTTACCTATCTTTCACTGAGTCTGTCTCCTTGGTACTAGACAGTCCCAACTCTGTCCTTGCTCAGCCTGTCACAGTTACGTTTCCCAAGACAGTGGTCATCTCCATTAGTTGCTAGTACCTAAACCCTAGAGCTAGGGTTTCCATTTATCTTACACCTTATGTGCCTCAAGGTCACATTTGATCTGTTTCGGCGTCTAAGTCTGATCTCTCTTGTCGGGAGTAGATCCGTGTCTCCCCTGTTGTTGTCTTGGGCTTAGATAACATAAAGTGAAGGCTTCCTTGATTGGCGTGACAACCATCCATTTGGGAGTCTAGGCAGTCTTGGTTCCACCCCTTAGTTGCTTGCCCCTCTACCATCCATCCCAGGTCCACCTCACACAGGAAACTACAAGGTTAGTGAGTATTCCCTTTCCATATCCAAAGTGTCATGATGTTAAGTAGGAAGTCATCCTTTGCCCTGGCCTAGCATTAGAGAAAATTTCAACTCAAAATGGGCCTTTTAACTTTTATTCAAATTCCATGTCATCATGTGTTAGCCAATGAAATTGCTTTAAATTTGAAATACCGTACAGGTCTTAAACACTTTTTTAATATAAATTTGGGGATAGGTATCATAAAAAAAACTACTTTTTTTGTTTGTATTTTTGACATATCTCCCTGTGTTTTTACTCAAATTTCGATCAGGAGAGCTCGTTGGATGTGGAATTAAATTCCGCATCCAACGAGTACCCACTCGACATACTTTTGACGGACCTCTCTACCCCAAAAACAAGAAATACCTGAAAAAAATGGAATGATGATGTCACCATTCCGTTTTTTTAGGTATTTCTTGTTTTTGGGGTAGCGGGGTCCGTCAAAAGTATGCCGAGTGGATACTCGTTGGATGCAGAATTTAATTCCGCATCCAACGAGCTCTTCCGATCGAAATTTGAGTAATAACACAGGGAGATATGTCAAAAATACAAACAAAAAAGTAGTTTTTTTTCTTTTCTTCCTCCAAAATTAATAAATATTATTTTATTATTTTAACTATTATTTTATTAATTCATTTTAGGAGGCCCATTTTGAGTTGAAATTTCCTCTAGTGTAAATTTCATCCTTCACTAGCGAATTGACTACAACTATGAAGTGAGTATACTCTTGAAAGTCTAGTCTGAGTAATAATAAATAAAGCCTTATATATGTATTTGGTTGATGTACCACCAGTGAAATGATTGCTACTTGTTGTTATTGTTGCTTGAATGACTTGTAGAGCATGTCGTAGCCTTATAGCAATTGCAGCAGATGGATGATAGTCTGAGTTATATTATTGGTATCTGATCATTTACAGATAGTTATATTGTAAGGGGTCTTTGGCTCTTAGATCTGAATAATAGAAAGATTTTTTCGTGGATATTTTCTGGATCTGCTTTGCATTTGATGTTCTCAAATGGTGATTGGATAGTCTTTTGCTTCCTAGCATTGTGGAAATTCATGTGAGATCTATATTTTTCTGTTATCATTTTCTTGTCTACAGGAGGGCGTTTTGGCTGGAGCGTTTTTGCAGGGGGACCTCAACACATTCGGTTATCTTCGTCTTGGATCAGAGGGTTTTCATTAGTTTCATTGTGATCTATGATTACTTCGTTTTACTTTCCTGTAGCATTTGGTTTCTTTATCTTGTCTTAGCAAATCCGATATTGTTGACGTTTGCTCATGCAGGGTAGGGGGTGCATTGGTGGCCTGGGGCTTACATCTATAAGAGAAATCACTTGGATCTTCCAGAATTGATCGAGATAGCAAGGATCATCACTGTTAAGACTTCTACAAGCATTTTCAGGTACGATCCAACAGGTAATTCTCTTCTCTTTTACAGATCTGAATCCATTGTACTTGTTTTCCTTCCATCTTTCTGAAAACCCTTAAAATACTAAAAAACCCTTAAAAAATACTAAATTCGGGAAACGTCTGATCTTTTGCCAAACCACTACTAGGTTTCATAGATCGGGCCTCCCTTTCACCGAATCTACTACAACGCTGGTCAAATTCCTGCTGGTTTCACCTAGATCTGATTTTTAGCCTGAAAATTGCATAGCGCCCCCACTGAAAATTTGACCTGCTAGAGTTTTGACTTTTTGAGATTTCTGACTTAATAGACTGATAGATCGGATCTCACATAGTCCAAATCACCCCCAACGCTGAGCTAGTTCATGCCAGGTTGCCATAGATCTGAAAAAACCGACTTTCAGCCTCCTAGCCCCCCTCATCAGATTTTGACTTTTCCATATCTGATTTTTCCTGAAATTTTCTGATTTGGATTTGTAGATCAGGTCATCCTGATCTCATTTCCACTTCAACGCTGAGCTGATAGTCTCCTGGTGGCTCTGGATCTGTAGATCTGCCTCTCCAAACCCTAGCGCTAGCCCTCCTTCTGTTGATTTTCCTGTAACCTGAGTCTTCTGGGCCAAATCCTTTTCTGGGTCCATAGATCAGGACATATCCTAGGTGGGTTCACTGAAACATTGTGTTGATATTGACTCCATTACCCAAGGCTGAATAGGCACTGATCTCCAAGCATAGCACTAGCCCTTCCTGACCTCTTTCCTCGAAAGTTGACCATTCCTTGATAACTCAGGTTACATGATACTTTCATATCCTTCACTGAGTCTATCTCTTTGGTACTAGACAGTCCCAACTCTGTCCTTGCTCACCCTCTCACAGTTATGTTTCCCAAGACAGTGGTCATCTTCATCAGTTACTAGTACTTAAACCCTAGAGCTAGGGTTTCCATTTACCTTACACCTTACGTACCTCAAAGCCACATTTGATTTGTTCTAGTGTCTAGGTCTGATATCTCCTGTCGGGAGTAGATCCGGGTCTCCCCCGTTGTTGTCTTGGACTTAGATAACATAAAGTGAAGACTGCCTTGATTGATGTGACAACCATCCATTTGGGAGTCTAGGCAGTCTTGGTTCCACCTCCTTAGTTGCTTGCCCCTCTACCATCCATCCTAGATCTACCTCACACAGGTAGCTACAAGGTTGGTGATAACACCGACCATAGCACACCCGCAGTCGTACACCATCGAGTAGCTTCACCAAAGACAGGATCTCCGCGTCAGCCAGTAGTGTCGCCTTCCTTACAGCACCAATCCCTTCATCGATGAGGTATTATGTGACATTGCTCCTCTTAATGTTTGTGATGTATTATTAGGCTGGAAGCAACATGCTGTGTATGAGTCCCGACCTCGCGTTGTTATTGTTACGTTAGGAAATAAGTTGTACAAGATACACGAGTTACCATTGTCAGCCGCTATCTCTTTGGTTACTGCAAAACAATGCAGTAAGCTCATTTCCAAAACTGGGAAATTTGTTTTCCTTATGATTTGCCCTGAGGGAAAGAAGAAGACCATGACCACGACCTCCAAATAGGGCTCCTCTGCATGACAACAACAAATGGAAAAGGTCGTGGAGGAGTACTGGGACATCTTCATCTCACCTGTAGGGGTTCCTCTGCACTGTCAGGTCAAGCACCCCATCGATCTGACCCCATGTGCGTTGCTGCCCAATGGACTAATCTATCGATGCTCTGTTCTGGAGAACGATGAAATCAAGAGGAAGATTCAAGAGATGTTGCAGAAAGGTCACATCTGGCCAAGTT
This sequence comes from Pseudotsuga menziesii, assembly GCA_001517045.1. Lineage (NCBI taxonomy): Eukaryota > Viridiplantae > Streptophyta > Pinopsida > Pinales > Pinaceae > Pseudotsuga > Pseudotsuga menziesii. Next base: position 2,856 of record LPNX010166724.1, on the reverse strand, counting down.
CATTGCCCTATGGGGGCTCGATCATGTTGGTACAGAAGAAGGATGGGACTTGGAGACTTTGTATTGACTATCGAGCGCTGAACAAGATCACTGTCCAGAATAGGTACCTGATCCCACGGATTTATGACCTTCTGGACCAACTCAAAGGGGTGAAATTTTTCAGCAAGATCGACTTAAAGCCAAGGAGGACCTTTTCGAATGGTTGGCAATGCCTTTCGGGCTGACAAATTCTTTCGCAACCTTCATGAGGCTGATGGATGACATCTTGCGGCCATTCACCAACTCATTTGTAGTAGCGTACTTGGATGACATCCTAATCTTGAGCCAGACTTGGGAAGAGCACCTCCACCACATTTGACAGGTCCTCCAAACACTATGGAAACACAAGTTGTGTGCAAATTTGGAGAAGTGCACTTTTGGCATGACCTAGGTTCAATATCTGGGATACATTATTGATGAGTAAGGGGTGTCGATCCAACCAAGATCCAAGTCATTCGGGATTGGCCAACCCCAACCACTCTAACAGAGCTTCGTAGCTTTCTGGGTCTTGCTAATTTCTACCGCAAGTTCTTTTTGGGATTCTCTCATATCACTTGGCCCTTGAGTCAAGTCACCAACGGAGGAGCGAAAGCAAAATTATTTTGGTTGGAATCTCAACAGAAGGCATTCATAGAGTTGAAACATCGCCTCTGGTGTGCCCCAGTGCTCACATTACCATACTTGCAACAACCATTGGAGATCGATACAGATGCCTATGGCTATGCTATTAGGGCAGTCGTAACTCAACAAGGGCATCTAGTGGCATATCACATTGAGACATTGTCTGACACAGTTCGAAAATATCCCACTTATGACAAAGAGATGTATTTCACTGTATAGGCTTGCCGACAATGGAAGAATTACATTTTGGGGAAGGAAACGATCATCCACGCAGACCACCAACCCCTGCAGTTCATATAGACACAAGGGAAGTTATCGAATGATCACCATCAGAAGTGGTCCGCATATCTGCAACAGTTTCATTTGAACATCAAGTACAAGAAGGGCAGCACCAATAATGTTGCAGACTGCCTCAGCCGACCATCGATCGCGGCGATAACCACCATGCTCAACTCTTGTGGGCACAAGACTTCTGATTGGCTGCTTCTCTACAAGAGTGATCCAGAATTCAACCACACATACAAAATTCTCTTGGAGGGTAACCGAGTTCCAAATTTTCACCTCCAAGATGCACTACTATGTCACATGGGACACCTTTGTGTTCCTTCAAGCGAGAGTGCCAAGATGATTTCGGAAGCGCACTAGAGTCGGGTCGCTGGGCATTTCAAGGTCGAGAAAACAGTGGCAGTACTGCAGAAGTATTTCTATTGCCCAAACCTTCGATAGGATGTCGAGAAGTATATCAGATCTTGCACTGCCTGCGTCATTGCCAAATCGACCATCAAGAAGCAAGGCCTCTATACTCCGCTGCCTACCCCTAGTCGACCTTGGGAATCCATCTCCATGGATTACATGTCGGGCCTTCCTTCTACTAAGCACGACAACAACTGTGTTTTCGTGGTCATCGATAGATTCTCGAAGATGGCCATTACGATGGCCTGCAAGAAGAATATCACAACAAAAACCACTGCTAAACTCTTCTTTGAACAAGTGTGGGTACATCCCACAGTGTATCATCTCAGATCGGGACAGCAGGTTCCTCGGTACACTTTGGTCCAGCCTCTGGTCAATGTTGGTGTTGGTCTTCTATTATGAGCTGTCTAATACATCGCTTTCTAGCATAACACTTATTAAACCATATGATATATTCGTTTTATTAATGTTTATTTGTATGGTTATGTTTCTATGGAGACCCACGTGAACAAAAGGCTTGGTAAGTAATATTTTGGTTATTTTATGCATAAATTGGTTTTTATCTCCACATATATATATTCGGTCAAATGATGGTTTGTTATTTCTTTTGTGTGCAGGGTTTTTGGCGCTCTAAGGCAGGCTCACTGGCTGCACCAGCAACTTTGGGGGTTTCGATCCACATTTTGGGCGTTTCCTGAGCTTTCATCACCTTCCAGATGCTTATGAAGATTATCCAGTGCTATTCTGTCCATGTCATTTGCTCAAAATGGCATTTCCGTCCTTGATCAGGAACCCGATTTCAGGCTCCATTTCTGAACAATCGGTTGAGAATTGCTCAAAACGGTTCGAAACCCATTTCACAAATAGCCCCATTTACCCCTAACCGCGAGCAGTTTTTAGAATTTCTCAATGAATGTGGAGAAATCCTTTCCAGAACAGACATGGTTTTGCCAGATTTGGTGTTGGCCGTTTTCTAGGTGGTTAATCAAATCTCTGCATTTTGGGATGGATCTTGTCCAGCTATTCATGTATAAATAAATCCTGAGAAGAAGAAGAAGGGAGAGAAGATTGTAATACTTCATTTCATCAATAAAATCAGCGTTTATCTCCTTTAAGGTTTTGATTTTTAAAGCTGGAAGGCGTTGAGGGAGGGCCCCCTTCAGCACCAACCATTGGTATTTCACATTGTGTGGTTTGCAATAGCAAGATAACATTTCTTTCCCTTTGATATTGTTCTATAGAATGCTGATGGTTTTACTCATATGCATGTCTGCAGATTTTTAGTCATTTGCAATTGATTTAGCTTGCTGAATAGATTCAGGAACAGTTTTTTTATTTGGTACCCCTTTCTGGTTTTCAGTGTGGACTGTGTATTAATGGCTATGATTATTACTTAGGGTTATTGTATTTCTAAATCGTGTGATGGTTTGATTCAAGTTTTGCTTTATGAAAGATTACAAGTAGACTGAGCTTTCACATTGTTTTTTTTATTGCCAGCATATA
>LPNX010166718.1:1239733-1261903 GCA_001517045.1 Pseudotsuga menziesii | reverse complement strand
CTCTTATGATGATGCCTACACCTATGATATGGTGTACAAGTGATTAGTGACTATACAGTGATGACCATGAGATATGACATTGATATGCCATGACTGTGTGAGACATTTGACTTGACAGAGATGTAACCTTCATGAAATACTTACACAGCTACAGGAGTATATGAGCAGTGGTCAACTATTGTATGAAATTTAGTGATATAATTGTGCCCAATAATGTGTGATGATACATAGTGTTATATGCTCATTAGTGTACACAGTATTATATATGCTCAGTGATGTATGCACTGATATATATAGAAGCACCGATGCAATCATGACAATAATGAAATGAAAAACAAGTGGTATGAACAGTGGTGCATCCCCAGAAGTTGACATACTGATGATGAGGCTTAAGCATGAAGATGACAGTCCATGATGACAGCCCTGGAAGCTATTGATGAAGAGCAAGGTTGATGCATAGCTCAGTAAGATGGCAGCCCTTACTTGGTGAGTGTATGATAGCTCTAGTGTTCATAGAACAAGTTAGGACTTGTGTTGGACTCTTCCACTCAGCCAATACCAGTCTAAGTCCAAGTTGAAGAAACATCCTAGTGACATAATGATGATGATATGGCAGTAATACATCTACAGCAGTATGGAATGTACTCTCAGCAGAAGACATGTTGACATGTAACATCTTGAACAGCAGTGATGAGTAGACTTTGCAGTATTGCAGCAGTATAGATGACTGATGAGCAAGGTTACAGCAGAGATACATGAGCAGTGTTACAGCAGAGTTTATATGATGAGCCAGGATGATGAGCAAACCTATGACCAGCAGTAATGATGTGCAAGAACTGATGGACAGAATGAAATGTTGATAGAGCAGCAGTGCTAGTGATGATCAGATTGATACGATGAGTATGTACAGCAGGAAGAAAGGATGCTTGTATGATGCTGACAGCAATGTGATGCGACAGTGATGACATGGACAAAAAGATGATGTTGATGTGACAGTATGGTTTAATTGTAAATTCAAGCTTGTCTTGCTTTTGAGGTTAGGATACCTCAAACCCTTCTTAGCAGGGTCTAACAAAACCAGGCAGGGTCCTGGATAAAGAGTAGGTGCTCTATGTATCAGTAGGCGCTGATTTTGCCTAACGGTTGTAGCCGGACCAAAATAATATAAAAAGATTACAAATCTATATTGTGTTGTGTTCTGTTGTGTTATGGTTTCTGATGATCTAAATGCTTATGCTATGTGAATGATGTTTATGAAATGATTATGGTAGAGTAATGGATTGATTAATTGGTAGCTAACCGTGATAAGCTAAAATTTGGCTTCACACTGATTCACCCCCCTCTCAGTGTCAACAATTGGTATCAGAGCCGGCCTTCGTCATAAGCCTAGCAAGCTTGAAGGAGATCCTTAGACACAATGGAGGAAAAGAAAAAGTCATCAAGCAATGACGTCCCTGTACTTGATATTGCAGATTATTTCAGTTGGAGAAGCAAAATGAAGGCTTATCTGAAGAAGTTTGGTGTTTGGGAAATTGTCATTAATCCACCCGCTCCATCAAACAAGAAAGGAAAACTAGCTGCACAGAAGGAAGCGAAGAAGGACAACACTACAGCCTTGAAGTTCCTCATGGATGGACTTCCCAGCTCAGTGAAGGAAAGTGTAGGAGAGTACACTTCGGCAAAAGAACTATGGTTCAAGCTGGAGAGTGAGTATCAGAAGGCAAGACCAGAACCCGAAAAGACAGATGAGAAATCAGAAGACAAGCCCCCAAAAGAGCTCAATCAAGAAGAAGACAAACAAGAAGAGGACTCTAGTAAAGGTATGGACTCTTGTGATTATAATGAGAGCTTGTATGATGAAATTGAGAAGGTTCTTGCAGAAGATGATGAAAGGCTACCAAAGACTGCACATCAGATACATCTCACATTGCTAAATATTGATCTTAGAGCCAATTGGTTCCTAAACACAGTAAATCTGAACCAAAGTGATTTCACGAAGTTCAAAAAGGAAATCTTGGACTCCTTGAATGAATATCAGCAGAAGACCATGTCAATGAAAGTGTTGCTTCAAAAGCTTAAAGACAAGGACAAAGAATTGCGAAATCAAATGAAAGACAAGGATGCTGAAGTTGAACAATTAAAGACTGAATTGATCAGTCAAAAGGAAGAATCAGAAAAGCCTGCTCAAGAGCTTGAAGAAACTAGAGAGGTCAATCATGACTTGAAGACTCAGCTGGAGCAAGCCAAGAGGACAGAAAAAATCTTGAAGAGACAGCTAGAAGAAAAGGAGGAAGCAGTCCAGAAGCTGGAAATGGAGGTAGTTGGTCTCAAGAAGAAAGATAAGAATAATAAAGCCTTGGTCAAGCTCCAGGACAGTTCAATTGTCCTAGATAAGATCTTAGATTGCCAAAGATCTCCACTCGACAAAACTAGTCTTGGTTACAAGAAGAACAAAGAAAAATCTAAAGATGATGCTTGGTCTCCGAAGACTCCAGAAGCAGGACCATCAACGTCCAAAGTTGCTCCCCAGGCACTTGCACATGAGAACAAGGATTTTGGAAGTTCAAAGATGAAACAAGGAGTTAGGTCGGTTCATCAAAGCAACTTCATAAAGGAAACAGCTCCAAGACCCAGGTATGAAAGTGGCTTCAATGGTTAATGTTATTGTTGTTCTAACTTTGGTCATAAGGCTATGGATTGCAGATTTTATGGAAGAAGAAGGGCTGGAAGCCCCAATGACTCGGTCAGATGTTGGACTTGCAATCAAGTCGAACATGTTGCTGCCACATGTCACACATTGAGATGCTACTCCTGCAGTGGGTTTGGACACAAAGCACATGAATGTGCCAGTCAAAGAAGTCAACCAAGAAGGAATACTCCATACACATCAGCAAGAAGATTTGAAGATCAGAAGTCAAATGTCTACAATCAGGGATGGAGAAATGAAGTTGATTAAAGAAGTGTTGGAAGCTCCAACAGCTCAGTTAGGTGCTGGTCATGCAACAAATTTGGGCACAAAGCACAAAACTGTTGGAATGATATGAGAAGACTAACATATAGCTCAGCCAAGAAAACCAGCAAGGATAATGAAGGAACAGATGCTCAAAGGACAGATGCCAAGAAGCAGGTATGGATGAGGAAGATCGAGCAGTTGCAGATAGGAGAAGCTGATCAGAGCAGGGAGGATGGTTGCCATATGGCAAGCCAAGTGTAAGGTCTCTCAAAGACCTTAGCACACCTTGAGTTCATGAGGCTGGAGAATGAACTCAAAGGAGAAAGGATGGGTACTCCAGGCATAGAGATAGGTCCTAGGATCGTACATATTGACAGGGGGAGCAGTCAACAGTGATCAGAGATTTCAGAGACAGGTATGTGGGCACCCTTTGACATTGATGCCAAAGGGGGAGAGATGAAGACAAAAGGGGAGCATGCTCATAGGGGGAGCATGAGTTGTTGTCATCAATAAAAAAAGGGGGAGATTGTTGATGAAATTGTCATTGATGCCAACATGGTCTTGATGTCATCGATATCACCACTTTGTTGAACTCTTGAAGAAGCCCTGCTGATGATGCTGAAGACCCTAGAGATAATCCTGAAGCCTTGGCAGACAATGGAGAAGCCCATGAAGTCTTGGAACCCTTGATGAAGACCCTGATGACCTTGCAAAGGTCATGGAGCCCACTACTGGCAATTCAAGTCATTTCATGATGGCCTGCACAAATTGAAGAAAATATGAGTAAAGGATCTTGTCAATGCAAGCAAGACCCTCATAAGATGATAGCCCTTGTCATGCCCTTTCCAACGGTAGGTGGCACGTCACATGGTTCCTCATGGTTGATGAAATATTAACTTTTGAAGTTGACCCAACGAAAATTATAAGTCATCTCAGTCAAACACAAAGTCGGCTCAATCAAAGTTTTATTAAAAAATAATAAAATATTTTTATAGTATGTCGGCCCCATTAAAAATAAATTAAATATGTATGTCGGCCCTAAAATTATGGAGGATAAACTAGTATAAATACCCCACGCAACTCTTCATTTTTCGCATGGAAATTTCGGAGGAGCTCTGTGATTTTTACTGAGGCTCACTGAGGAGAATTTCGGGTACTGTAGCAGCTACAATAGACAGGAACATTTTTTTAAGTTTTTTTTTATCACTGGAAATTTCGGGGCAGCAGTTAAGACACAATTTTTTTTGGGAAATTTTCGGGCAGCAGTTAGACATGGAAATTTCAGCCATCTCTGAGGAAATTCGGGTGGACTGGGCACTGTAACAGCCGCAGTAAGGAGCAGTGACAGAAATGCAGAGAGCAGTGACTGTGATTTTCTTTAGGGTTTGGATTTGGTTTATTTTTGCAGCTATCAATCAAAATTTGCAGCAGCAGTCCGAGTGAAATATATGAAAAGTGTTAACCCTACACCTACAGCAGTCAAGCATTAAAGTATTTGTCAAAATATCTAAACTAGCAGACAGTCTGCGTTTTATGCACTGTGTGGTATTAAAAGGCAGTCCAGCACATTTCTCATAGTGAGCAGCAGCCTATTGGTGCTACCTTCTTGCATTTGGAAGCCAAAAGCATATGCCAATTATGATCATGAATTCCAGGCATGTAAACAGTCTATTTCCAATTAGTAATCAGATCTGAGTATTGTCTTTCATCTTGAATCTTTGATGCTGGTTTTATATTATATGTGAAGTGTTATTATGTATGATGAAAACCACACCAATTGGCATGTGAAATACATCATTGAAAGCAGACATGCTTCCATCATTCTGGGCGGATATGGTAAAATTCTAAAGCAATTCGAGTTGTTTACCATTCTTGTTTTTGAAGGAAGTTGGCAACAATCAAAGATTACAGCAGTCTGAACAGTCACAACTAGGGCTATCTTCCACCATCTCAAATGAAGTTGGAGCAGCTGCAATGAAGAAAAGTGTGTCCCTAACCTGTGAGCTGAGTCCAAGAACAAGCAGCAAGGTTTTTGAAGGTACACAAAAGGATGCAGCTACAGCCACAATGGCATATTTTTTAAGTCTCTTCAGTCCCAAATTGGAGATAATCCACAGTATATGCATGCTGAAACAGTCCGAGTTTGTGGGTGCCTGTTTTGATGCATGAACAGCGATCCAGTTCTATGCAGGACAGCTGAATATACTTTTTATCTTGAGTTGTGAATCAAGACAAGGCTTATTGCTCAGGTCAGGTGAAACTGTTTCCAAGTTTAACCATTCTCTTTTTATCAAGATGATATTCTGTGTAAATATGCAGAACATGCTATTTGTTTCTGGAGACATGTAAGTGATGTTATGTATGCTTATTGCTCAGTGATGACATGCAAGTTTGCATAGCGATGACTTACACAGTAATGAGATGGTATGTCAGTGATTCACATAGTGATGTGGCAGTATGTATGAATGCCTACACAGTGATATACACTGGTATAAGTATGCTCAATATACTTACACAGTTGAATGCTCAAATGCTTGAGTGATTAAATAATAAAATACTCAGTGCTATGATGAGCTAATGTTGATGCCTACACTCTTATGATGATGCCTACACCTATGATATGGTGTACAAGTGATTAGTAACTATACAGTGATGACCATGAGATATGACATTGATATGCCATGACTGTGTGTGACATTTGACTTGACAGAGATGTAACCTTCATGAAATACTTACACAGCTACAGGAGTATATGAGCAGTGGTCAACTATTGTATGAAATTTAGTGATATAATTGTGCCCAATAATGTGTGATGATACATAGTGTTATATGCTCATTAGTGTACACAGTATTATATATGCTCAGTGATGTATGCGCTGATATATATAGAAGCACTGATGCAATCATGACAATAATGAAATGAAAAACAAGTGGTATGAACAGTGGTGCATCCCCAGAAGTTGACATGCTGATGATGAGGCTTAAGCATGAAGATGACAGTCCATGATGACAGCCCTGGAAGCTATTGATGAAGAGCAAGGTTGATGCATAGCTCAGTAAGATGGCAGCCCTTACTTGGTGAGTGTATGATAGCTCTAGTGTTCACAGAACAGGTTAGGACTTGTGTTGGACTCTTCCACTCAGCCAATACCAGTCTAAGTCCAAGTTGAAGAAACATCCTAGTGACATGATGATGATGATATGGCAGTAATACATCTACAGCAGTATGTAATGTACTCTCAGCAGAAGACATGTTGACATGTAGCATCTTGAACAGCAGTAATGAGCAGACTTTGCAGTATTGCAGCAGTATAGATGACTGATGAGCTAGGTTACAGCAGAGATACATGAGCAGTGTTACAGCAGAGTTTATATGATGAGCCAGGATGATGAGCAAACCTATGACCAGCAGTAATGATGTGCAAGAACTGATGGACAGAATGATATGTTGATAGAGCAGCAGTGCTAGTGATGATCAGATTGATATGATGAGTATGTACAGCAGTAAGAAAGGATGCTTGTATGATGCTGACAGCAATGTGATGCGACAGTGATGACATGGACAGAAAGATGATGTTGATGTGACAGTATGGTTTAATTGTAAATGCAAGCTTGTCTTGCTTTTGAGGTTAGGATACCTCAAACCCTTCTTAGCAGAGTCTAAGAAAACCTGGCAGGGTCCTGGATAAAGAGTATGTGCTCTATGTATCAGTAGGCGCTGATTTTGCCTAACGGTTGTAGCCGGACCAAAATAATATAAAAAGATTACAAATCTATATTGTGTTGTGTTCTGTTGTGTTATGGTTTCTGATGATCTAAATGCTTATGCTATGTGAATGATGTTTATGAAATGATTATGGTAGAGTAATGGATTGATGAATTGGTAGCTAACCGTGATAAGCTAAAATTTGGCTTCACACTGATTCACCCCCCTCTCAGTGTCAACATCTACCACACCACCATGCCTAGAAAGTAGTACATCATACCCAAGTCCTTCATCTCGAACTCGGCAGCAAATCTCCTTCTTGCATCTTTAATGAGTTCCTCTTTTCCTGTCAGGAACAGGTCATCAACATATAACTGGAGCATCACTAGTCTTTCGCCTTCAACCTTGAAGTAAAGGTTGGAATCCGTTTTACTCTCGGTAAATCCCAGAGCCATCAGTAAGCTATCCATCCTGTCGTACCATGTCGAACTTCGGGATCTTCTGCAGTCACTCCTTCTGAAGCGGAGCATCATTCTCCCTCTGCCTTTCATACTATGTGTATTGAAACATTCTAGCTTCCTCTGCTACTAATATTCTATGTCTCCATCTGGGGTCACTGGATACCAAGATCCTCTATCTTGAACTTTGTTGAAAAGTTCTTCTCGCACCCATCTGTGAGCTTGCCATCCTATATAGGCTTTCATCTTCAACTTTGTAGCAAAGTTTAAGATCTTCATCACTCTAGGTGATCTTCAAGATCCTTATGTAACTGTATGTTCTATCCCATGGGTGCCTTCTAAGCTCGTACAAGGCTTTCTTTAATTTGCACACATGAGTCTGCCTAACATGTGTCTCAACTCCTAGTGGTTGCTCTGTGTATAATTGACTCGTCATTGGTGCAAATGTCTTTTCGTAGTCTATTCCTTCTTTCTTGCCTTGTATCCCACAATGTTGCCATCTACTCCATGCTGGATCGTGTAGATCCATAGGAAGACACTACAAACTTCGTTTAGACATCATTATTCTTGAACTGGTACTCTTTGATCATAGTCTCCTTCCATTTCTTCTTGTCTACTTCTTCATAGTTGGAAGGCTCTGCATCAATGATGTCGCTCAACAATGTCACATAACTAGAGTGTGTCTAAGGCCTCTTTCTTTCTTTGGAAGTATCGTCCTACTATTCTTCATCTTGGATTATTTCTCGTGCCCAAGTTGGTCTTCATCTCTTGAGGTGGATCTACCGTTCTCTTTATATTCTTTTGAAGCTCTTTCTTTTGCTATGGTGTCTTTCACCCAAGAAGCTTCAGGTTCCTCTTCTGAACTGTCGTTACTTGTTCTTTGGAATGATCTACAAGTCAAGTTCATTTGCATGATTAGAAACATATCAGAATTTCCAAAACATATTAATAGTGACAAATCTATGCCATATAGCCATGCGACTATTTTAGCCAATGCTACAACATTCATCCATATCGTGTATACATACAATAACTTCTAGATGCATTCTACCCTAATGTTATTAAGAGTGTGTACTACTAATATGCCAGCAAAGAGGTTTCAATCTAGATAAGTAGTAATGGAATGTTGTACAACATCATTGACTTCTTACCCATCATGTGCAATTCAGTAGTATAAATGCAAATACTCAAACATGCATAACACATCAACTGAATATAAACAAAGGCATAACCAAACAATATCATGAAATGACAATTGAATACTTATCTTTATTTCTTTCGTGGGTAGATTCCTTCTTGATCCTTCAGCTTCATCACCTTCTTCATTCATAACAACATCATTTCTTATCCAAATGCTAAGATGGATATAAGAGGTTCTTCAAGAATTGAGTCCTTCATGTTCCTCATCGCTTGAGGGATCTTCTTTGAATCGTGAGAGCTTGATCTTCAGTTGCTCCCATCTTCTCTTCTCTTATTATGAGTCGAGCTTCTTCTTGTGTGCACTCTTCCCAGAGTTTGTTGAAGGTAATCACTTCCTTCTTGCACACATTCCTCGAATGAATGAATCCCGTAATCTTGGGAGGTCATTTAAGGTGGTTATAACAATATCTTGTTCTTCTTCGATTGCTTCGTCATAGCATCAAACACTTCCTTTTGGTGTTGTTATCACCAACCTTGTAGTTACCTGTGTGAGGTGGATCCAGGATGGATGGTAGAGGGGCAAGCAACTAAGGGAGTGGAACCAAGACTGCCTAGACTCCCAAATGTATGGTTGTCACGCCAATCAAGGCAGCCTTCACTTTATGTTATCTAAGTCCAAGACAACAACGAGGGAGACCCAGATCTACTCTTGACAGGAGAGATCAGACCTAGACACCAGAACAGATCAAATGTGGCTTTGAGGTATGTAAGGTGTAAGGTAAATGGAAACCCTAGCTCTAGGGTTTAGGTACTAGCAACGGATGGAGATGACCACAATCTTGGGAAACATAACTGTGACAGGGTGAGCAAGGACAGATTTGGGACTGTCTAGTACCAAAGAGACAGACTCAATGAAAGATATGAAAGTATCAGGTAACTTGAGTTATCAAGGAATGTTGGCAAAGAGAACGAGAGTAAGGTTAATTTAGGGCTAGCGCTAGAGATAGGAGATCAGTGCCTTCCGTGCATTGGGCAATGGAGTCAGTATTAGCACAACGTTTCAGTGAACCCACCTAGGATATACCCTGATCTATGGACCAAGAAAAAATATTTGGCCCTGAAGATTCAGGTTACAGGAAAATCAGCAGAAGGAGGGCTAGCGCTAGGGTTTGGAGAGGCAGATCTGCAGATCTAGAGCCACCAGGAGACTATCAAGTCAGCGTTGGAAGAGAAATGAGATCAGGATGGCCCGATCTACAAACCCAAGTCAGAAAACTGCAAGAAAAATCAGATCTGGAAAAGTCAAAATCTAATGAGGGGGGCTAGGGGGCTGAAAGTCATTTTTTCAGATCTAGGGCAACCTGGCAGGAACTAGCTCAGCGTTGGGGGTGTTCTAGAGTGCTCAAGCCCTAATCTATCAGCCTAGCCTGTCAGATTTCAGAAAGAAGTAAACTCCCAAAAAATCCAGTTTTCAGTGAAGGCGCTAGGGCTGTTTTCAGTCTAAAACTCAGATCTAGGTCAAACTGCCATGAATATGGACAGCATTGAAGGTGATTTGGACTGTGTGGGACCCGATCTATCAGTCTATGAAATCAAAAATCAAAAAAAGTCAAAACCCTAGCAGGTCAAATTTTCAGTGGGGGCGCTATGCAGTTTTCAAGCTAAAAATCAGATCTAGGTCAAACCAGCAGGAATATGACCAGCGTTGCAGTAGATTCAGCGAAGGGAAGGCCCGATCTATGAAACCTAGCAGTGTTCTGACGAAAGATCGAACAGTTCCCAGATTTAGTACTTTTTAGGGTTTTTTAGTATTTTAGGAATTTTTAGAAAAATGGAAGGAAAAGCAGGTACAATTGATTCAGATCTGTTAAAGAGAAGAGAGTTACCTGTTTGATCGTACCTGGAAATGCTTGTAGAAGTCTTAATTGTGATGATCCTTGCTATCTCGATCAATTATGCAAGATCCAAGTGATTTCTATGACGGATGTAAGCCCCAAAGCACCAATGCACCCCCTACCCTGCATGAGCAAACGTCAACAATATCATATTTGCCAATACAAGATAAAGAAACCAAATGCTACAGGAAAGTAAAACGAAGTAATCATAGATCACAATGAAACTAATGAAAACCCCCTGATCCAAGACGAAGAAAACTGAACAAGTTGAGGTCCCCCTGCAAAAACGCTCCAACCAAAACGCCCTCTTGTAGACAAGACAATGATAGCAGAAAAATATGAATCTCACATGAATTTCCACAACGGTAGGAAGCATAAGACTATCCAATCACCATTAGAGAACATCAAATGCAAAGCAGATCCAGAAAATATCCACAGAAAAGTCTTTCTATTATTCAGATCCAAGAGCCAAAGACCCCTCACAAATGAGAATCTCTCTCCTTTAAATAGAAATGAGAGAACCACAATCATAACCAAATCCTAACCACTTTCAAAACGACTGGCTAAGATTAAAAGATAAAATGTTCTAATCAATGGTTGAGATGAGCTCAACATACAATACATGGATCAATATAACCATAAAGTATGAAAGTGGACTAAATCACCCATAAAGAGGGTACCCCACTCAACAAGAAATAAATGAAGCACATGGTGGGTCCAACGAGTGTTGACTAACTCCCTCTGGGTGTCCCCATGGCACAATAAAAAAATATAATATTTTAATTCTTTGACTTTGTGCCTCCTTGAGGAAATCGTGAGCCTCCCAAAAGCTCCAGAAAATAATAAAAAAATGCCCAAAAATAGGTGTGGGCCCAATCAGGGGCTACAACTGCTGGGGAAGGTGTGGAGGACATCACTCTCATCATTATGACTCATCCCATGTCATTTCCTTTCCTTAGTAGCCCAAATCGATTTCTTCAATAGCCATTTAATCATTTTTAATTTGCCTTGAGCAACGTGAACCTGCCAAAACAGCCTCCTAGGGTGCCTGTGTTATCAAACTGAGCCCACCAAGATCTCTGGGATGGGGGTACTATGGTACAAACAAGTGGCTGCACCCCCTATGCCCATACAACGCCCTAGGAGATCCAACTGAAACATCTTCGTGCTCAGACATATCAACCTGTGAAGAAAAACTGCATCAGAAAGGCAGAATGAGCCTGATCATATCTGCAAGTGCCCGGAACTAGAAATAAACTGTCTCATTAGACTCAGAGAGTCCAAATCCATCTAAGGTTTATACTCATACCCCTCACAGGTCTCTATCTGATCATCAACCATATCCAATAAACAATACAACCATCTCTAAATGATCAGACACCAATAATAACTCAGACTATCATCCATCTGCTGCAAGTGTTAAAAGGCTAAGACATGCTCTACAACTCATTCAAGCAACAATCACAAGAAGTAGCAGTCATTTCATTGGCGATACATCAACCAATACATATATAAGGCTTTGTTTATTATTACTCAGACTAGACTTTCAGGACTATACTCATTTCATAGTTCTAGCGAATTTGCTAGTGAAAGGTGAAGGATGAAATTGACAAGGTTAAGGCGAAAGATGACTTCCTACTCAACATCATGACACTTTGGATATGGAAAGGGAATACTCACTATAACCAATGCCGGACAAACAACAGCACAAGGAATGGCAGTGCCTCACAAATGGTTGAGTTGTTTAGAGAGTGCTTATTCAACTTAGGCATCATGTCTACATCAAGTTAGATCGAAGTTCATTAGGACCATCAATTTTATTTCCATGGCTTTTTTGGCCTATATGACCCTTTGGGACTTCACCAGTGCTTAAAAGCACATCTAATCGCAGCTTTCATCCGGGACATTTATATTTATAAGGTTAGCAATATTTGGATATAGCGTATTTTTAACCATTTCTTTTTTGGACCTTTTCTTATACCCTTCAAGGGGTATTTTAGCATTTCATTGCTCTTGCCCTTTTTCACATATGTTAAGAAACACAGTTTTAGCATTTTAATTTTCCATGGGTGCATATATAATATTTCCAATGCAGGTAGTACATGAGCTTTCAGTTTTAGCTAACAACATCTCAAGTGACCAGGAGGAGTTCTGCACAGTGCCAAACATCGAGACAACCGACTAGAATGATTTAGGCGTACAATCCAACTCACCAAAGGCAAGTTCTGTCACTAACTCAAAGCCAAGACACAATATAAACAGGGACGCTTGTCCAACAAAGGTTCTAGCAGGGGAAAAGGTCCTCCATGCCATAAGTCAAGAAGTCAGTCAAGTTGAAAACAAAACTGGAAGGTAATGGATGGGTGGAGATAGTGAATGATGAATCCAACACTAGCAGGCCAAAACAATGGTGGGAATGACTACCTCTATTCTCCCTAAGGAGGGTAAAACCAATGAGTATAGATCAAGAACTTCCAAGTCTAAGTAGGGACATCAATACATAATATAAAATACCATCCAAGTCCATATAATTATGACTGCCAGATCATGACACCACATGTTAATACATGTCACAAAAATGAGTATAAGAGCAATGATAACCATAACACAATATAAAAAGCTGAGTCATAATCGTACAATATAATCCATCTGAAACATCATCTGTCCAATGAGAAAGCACTGATATAAAACTGGGCATCAATAACTGCTCTGTAATGACTAAATGGCTACATCGGTCCTCAAATCTGAGTGTCCTAAGACTCAGTCCTGACATGGGAGAGTACAATAGTCCACTAATACAATAATGATCCGTCAAACTGCTCATCTCAGCATCTCATATGTAGGAGTTCTAGTTGAAAAAATGTACTGTCTCTGAAAATAGAATATGGTAGCCTAGCTACTATATATGTGATAACAGGTGTCTTCAACGATGACACATGAGGGATGAGACGATCTTTAATAGAATCTACAATGATTCTCTTGTCTCTAGCCTTAGCCTCATCTCCCTCTGGCTCTTAGAACTTCCTTACTGAAATACTGATCCAAGTCAATTACTTCAAGGATCACGAAGGTCCTATACTTCCATACTCGGAAGTTGTCAGCTTCACCAAGCTTGTCATCAAGCTGGTGTCATTAGTCATTTTGAAATGAGAACCTCAAATGTAAATAGCAAAAAATTAGATCTTACTCATTAGAGGTGCCTGTCCTGGTTCCGAAGCTGGTTGATCTAGGGTTTCACAGAGAAACCCTAATTTTCTAAACTTGGAATTTCAAACTTCTGATTGGATAGAAATATAGACCTCTTCAAGGCGAGCTATCCAATGTACTCCTTTTCTAAAAACAGTGGAAGGAAGCTCCGGGAACAAGAAGCTCTAGTTTTCCAATTTCTTCTGCAAAAATGACTGATATTGATTTTGCTGTATCTCTGAAGTTTCAGATCCTTAAAGCCTCAAACTTCTCATTGTGATAGCCTAATAAGTCTTCTTTCTAACCCCACAGGTTAGAGCAAAAATGGATTCTCCAAGTGGGACTTATTCGGATTTTCCCAAGGTGACTGTTTTGGGGACTGTTCAGCAGAGCGAACTTGTATGGACTACCATGTGTCATTGTTTCACAATTTGGTTCTGAAAAACGTACCACAGAAATTACAGTCTGTGCCCTACCTGAAACATCTTGCAAAATTTCTTTTGGACCTTCCTAGCTCGAGATATAGAAAATATCCCTAGGTCACCTGTTTATGACTATATTATGGAGGAGGCTGGAACCTTGATTTGGAGGAACCATATCTCCTGAAGTACAGTGAATCTGAGGCTGAAACTTTTACACAAGGTACAGGAAGAATTTCTCTTCGGCCAATGAAAGTTTCGGCCTCTGAGCCTTCTCCAATCTCGTGTTATAGCAAAAGTGCTAGAATGACTAAATTCAGTCTTCTAGGGTTTTCAGGCATGAAACCCTAATTTGCATTAGCTGCCATTATAGTTGTATTTCGGTTGTATAGTGAAAATTCTTTGATTCAGAAACTGCTACCACCAATAGGTGCGCCCTAGGGAGGCAAGTTAGCCTAGCCCTCCTTGCTTGACGATCTATGGAGAGAACACCTTCAACAAGGAAGCCCTAGTTCCCGCAGCTGCACAATGTGTTCTTTCAGAGAGGCTCTGATACCATGTTAGATTTTCTTAAGATCTGATTAAATTATCTAGGATCTTTATGTGAAAGAATAACAAGTACAGCAAAATGCATAAGATATAAAAGATACACAAGACACAGATTTTCATCGGGGAAACCATAAAGGAGAAAACCCCGCAAACTTCTTCAGAATAGTAAGATGATCAAAAGCAGTAATAAGAAATGTTCAGCAGCTATCTTTCTCTACTCCTCTGACTGCCTCTCTCTCTCATGCGCCTTAGAGAGTGTGTGAGGTGTGTATAAATGAGGGAGAGTGCCTCCCTATTTATACCCTTTCAAGTCACAGACCAAATATAAGACACGAGCCTACATGTCATGTCACATGGGGCCCACTTCTCCTAGAGAGACCACAATTACATATTACATGATGTTACACTGGGGACTATTGCCCCGACTTACAACGGAGGTTGTACCTCAAGATCTAGACACAATTTAGACATCCTGTAAAGGGGTAACACACATCCCCAATGGGGGCACAACAACATACAATGATAATATACATCAGAATATCTTCCGAAGTTACAAATACATCAACATAAGAATGTTGTAATTTGTTCATTCCATCCCAGCTACAACATTTCCTTATTCCTTGAGAATATAGCTCATAATTTATGACATTATAGACTCCATATGCAAAATGGATTTAAAACTACTCTTGGTCCTCCCATCGCTCAATTTATTAAAATTATTTTATAAATTTTGTTTTGCTAACGCTAACTTTTCTTAATCACATTGAGTCAATCTTGCAATTTGTTCATTCCATCCCAACCAGTGAAGCACGACTCGTTGAAGACTCGCGGGTACTCGCGAGTCTGCCCGAGTCAGCATCCAGGACGAGTAACCGGGTAAAACTCGTTGGAGAACTCGTCCAACTCTACTCACTCGTCAAACTCTTCCATATTAGATGAGACTCGCAATTTACTCGCTGGGACTCGGCATGACCCGCCAAAATCGAAGGAAATAAGACTCCGCGGCTATGGCTAACTCCTCACTGGTTCCAGGAAGGAATTTTCCTTGCTTAGATTGTCACTGATAGCGAGTAAAAAATCCAACGTTCCTGCGTGGAGGTACATGACAAGCATGCTCATTTCCCTCCCGACTAGACAATGGCCAGGAATTACTTTCCTCTGCGGCCTTAATTTTCCCTTCAACAATGGTATTTTACGCCGGCCATGGCCCGTAATTTGACCTTACACAATGGTAAAAAATATAAAGTTAAAAATTATAAATGTTTAATGTTTAATTTGACCATATAACTATGTTTAATGTTTATAAAGGATAAATGTTTTTTTAATGGTAAAAAGTATAAAGGTTTAATGGTAAAAAGTATAAAGGTTACAAATTTTATAATTTTCAAAAGTTAAAAAGTTAATTATCCATTTATATTATAATTTTCAAATTTTATTATATATATTTTTTTATTAATAAAGATAATATTATTTTTAAAATATAAAAATTATAAATATTAAATTTATAAAGATAATATCATTTTTTAAATATAAAATTATAAATATTAAACTTATAATGTATTAATAATGTAAATATATATTACAAATTTTATTTTATTTTTTTTGAATTTTAAAATATATACATGTATGTGTTATTTTTGGATATTATATGTACCATGTAGTAATATTTATTATGTATGTATTATAAGTTAATATCATTTTTAAATTAAAAGTTATAAATATTAAACTTATAATGTATTAATAATGTATTAATGATGTAAATATATATTATAAATTTTATTTTATTTTTTTCAAATTTTAAAATATATACATGTATATGTTATTTTTGGATATTCTAAGTAGTAATATTTATTATATATATATTATATTGATGTTATATTGGGTAAGTGAATATATTTCAAAGATATGGATTGGAAATGATATTAACCTCTTTTTTCTCCAAAATTTACCATATCTCTTAAGTTATTATCTATTTGCCGAGTCTTGCCGAGTTGGTCCCGAGTCTTTCCCGACTCTACGAGTCATATGCCGGCCGAGTCTTTGCCGAGTCCGAGTCGTGCAACATTGATCCCAACTACAGCATTTCCTTATTACTTGAGAATATAGCTCATAATTTATGACATTATAGACTCCATATGAAAAATGGATTTAAAACTACTCTTAGTCCTCCCATCACTCAATTTATAAAACTTATTTTATAAATTTTGTTTTGCTAGGGCTAACTTTTCTTAATCACATTGAGTCTTCTTGTAATAAGCTTTAGTAATCCTAATCTAGAGAATGTGCCCCTATGATGACAATGGGCAGCCTTCCTAAGTTCCCTTGGAGTTGCACTTCGTGTTTTAGGGTTTTACCACTTTGAGTGGAGATTTAAGAGGTAACAACTATCTTAGAGAACATCAAAATGTATAATAGTCCAAGATTTAATACATTGAAAGCATATCATTACAAAAGAAAATATATGTATGTTTAGCTACTGAATTACAAAGTGTTCATGTTATCAAAAACCTTTAAATGCATCATATTGAACCAAAAACATACCAAGTCCAAAATCGCCTATCTTAATGTCATTGCGAGCATCGAAAAAAATGTTATTAGGTGTCAAGTCTCGATGGATGATGCCTTGCCCATGAATGTGTGCTAATCCCTCCACAATTTGGCGAAACATGTGCCAAGTAAGCTCCTTATCTATAGGACTATTGTGTGAATCAAAATCTTGGCGCAAGGTCCTTCAAAAAAATCCAAACACAAAAAAAAATTGTTATAAAGATTGGACTATCATCCAAAACAACAGTTACTCAAAATTAGAAAGAATAAGTTTAATAGCTAGCGTATGCTCCCTCGTGAAATAATTAGATCTAAGCATTTCATTCAGGCAGTAACATTGACATGCAAGGTATCCGAACAATATTTATATATCTATATTTAATATTATAGAAGTACTCAAAGCTCCAAACTTATGCACAAGTTTTTGTGTTATAACTTTCTATAATCAAAGAATATGCTTAAATATTTAACTATAATTTAACATGCCAAACCAGCATTTATGTCTTCCGATTATTTCCTCAACTCAAAGCAAATTTAAGATTGCTACAAGATAGATTTTTTTTGAAAAATACTTCTTATACTCATATAAACTTAATTACAATAAAAAAGGCTAGCAGTGGAAGGGTATATACAATGCCTATCCTAACCGTTTCGTTAAGCTTATTAGAGCATAAATAAAATCAGAATATACAATAGGATACATCTACAACTTTTTGGCATCCTTGATTAACCAGGCACCCTTGGCTAGTAACTGATGGTGTACCTCATCTTTCCAAAGCACAATAAAAGCTTAAACAAAACTACTTTCATGATCAAAAACATACTTGCACCTGAGTTTCCAAAGCATTGCTTGCAAACTGCTACAAGTTAGTTATCAATAATTTATTCTACAAATTGCTTGATCTCAATGAAAACATTGGCAACAAATAAAACCTGAACCCTTTTTTAGGCCAAGTTCCCTTGGAAAGCAAATAATAGACCTCCTTGTTATTTCTATGTAATATATATACCATGGTTCAATTAATAACTATAGTTAAGTTGAAATGAAGCAAAAGAAAACATGTTAAATTCATGATGAGGCCCCAAAAGACATAGCTAACACATGATAACGGAAACCTCCATTGGACATTAACTAAAAAGTAAAAGAAACTCTCACTAAGCCACAAAATTTTAATGATTCCAAAATGGTTGAACTTTCCTATCTGTTGCTGCATAGAGGTACAATAATTGGATAGCACATCAACAATTGGGCAAGCTTGTGCAGTGGTGGAGGGTCATCATGGGTATATCTGGACATGCCTGTGAATAGGAAAGCATTCTGAGATATTTGCAGCAGCAAGAGAGGCTTAAATTCTAAATCTGTGCACTGTCTAGACAGTTCTGGGCAGTTTTCGAAATTCCTTGGATATGACAGCACTAACAGGCTGCATCACCTTTGAAAAGGAAGAGTATCCCTCTCCCCACTAGGATAGAAAAGATCCAAACTCAGGGGATTGTACTCACTGATGGAGCAAAGAGGTTGTATGCTGTCTAGCATTGATTAGGGCACCACTATTACTGTTAGAGTAAATCATTTAAAGACCGTTTGATGTATGGGAACATGGAGGCCACCTATAACATCCATCTGGTTTTTGTGTATCAGATCTGAGTCATTTTCATTGGCATTGAATGATTTTGAAGTATGACAATTGCTAAAAGACCTGTAGCTTTCAGAACAGAGTGTAAATAGAGCCATGTCTTAAAATTTAAAACTTTGAAGTAATACTAAGCACCACAGTCAGATGGAAAGACCCGTATCACTGATGTTCAGTGGTTATTCAACAGTTTCAGGCATGCCCCAGCAAAACAATACACAGTGCAGCTGGCTCTGCCCCAAAAGAAAGATTGTAAACAGCAGTTCTTTCAAATCTGGGCATATTCCGAAGCAGCATCATGGTGACGTCCTGTAGTAAACAGTGGCATACAGTAGGACCAATTGGGACAGGTATAAGATCAGCCCTAAAGAAAGTGTTGCCCACCTATTTCGACTAGGTGGCAACTCCATGTACATGAAGATGTACATAGTTGTACTAATGTTACCTTCAAAAAATCTGAGAATTTTTTCACTTCTGCAGGGCAATTGCCCCTTTGTAAAACGAAATGTCCGCTCCCCTGCGTGGGAAAATTAATGTAATTATATGTGCTAGTATGGGTCGTATGTTATGGATGCCACACCATGGAACTGGTTGTTAGGGAAGTCCCCTCATTGAGTGTTTTTTCCCTTTCCAATTGATCTTGTTGAGTAAACGATTTCAATTGGTTTGGTTTTTCACTCAAAATCATCCAAAGTGGTGACGGGCGTTCTAGCAGTCAAGTCCATGGGGTGGCTAAGGTTTCAAATGTTATTTATGACCATGCTAGACATTTGTATAGAGTCTTGCGGAGTTTCGTTATGTTGTTGTATTTTTATTATTTTTTTCCAGTTAATTAATTTCACCCCTTGGTGGTTAATTAACTGAGTTTGATGTAATAATGTAATTGCTCAAGCATGGCATTTTGTAATAGGGGCCATAAATGCAGGGTAAAATTGCTATGAAACCCCCTAAGCCACTGCTTCGAGTCCCATGTCTTTTTGAAAAGTGGTTGAAGAGATAGACCAATTTTGGTCAAGAGGGGTCTATTTTCCCTAGGGAATTAATTAATTTCCCTAAGTCAAAATTCACATTATTTGATTTTGAAGGAAAAAATCAAATAATGCCATGGTAATTTTGTTTGGGGGTTGCTAAGCCTAGGAAAAATTTATTCCAAATTTTTCCACCCCCCCATGGCCAAGATTTAATTTTTCCAAGTTTATTTTTAATTTTTCCTAAGTCAAAATTGGAAAATTTTTAAAATTAAACTAAAAAATTAAATCTAAGGTGAATTTTAATTTTAGCCTAAGTCTAAAGGCTAGTTTTTTATTTTGGAGCAAATGTTCAAGTCAAAGCCAAGTTGGAGGCATGAAAGTGGTCCAAACCCTCACTAAGTGGGGCGTCACACATAAAAAACCCATTTGGAGGGGGCGCTAAGGTAAAAGGCCATCAAATATAGAGGGCGCCACTCTAAATATAGGGGGACGCTAGCCTTAGAGATGAAAACGTGGGTTAAAACCCCCAATATGGATAAATGGAGGCACTAGCCAATTTAGATGTGGCGCTAGTGTTAAAGGAGAGGCGCTAGTTTGGAGGGCGTCTACCAAATAAATGGGGGCGCATGTGTTTGAAGAGGCGCCCAACTATTAAGGAGTGGGCGCTACCATATTTAGAGGCTCCTCCAAAAAGGGCGCTACCACCAACATAGAGGAGGCGCTACCCCATGAAGGGCGCTAATGCATTTTAGAGGGGTGCTAAAGGATTAGAGGGCACTATCTTTGGAGGTAGGGC
The DNA here is from genome assembly GCA_001517045.1 of Pseudotsuga menziesii. Classification (NCBI taxonomy): domain Eukaryota; kingdom Viridiplantae; phylum Streptophyta; class Pinopsida; order Pinales; family Pinaceae; genus Pseudotsuga; species Pseudotsuga menziesii. Next base: position 1,241,649 of record LPNX010166718.1, on the reverse strand, counting down.
GCTATTTTGGTAAGGTCAAAGCTACATTTGGAGGGGGCGCCTAGTTGGGCCCACGTTTTTACCCAAAAGCTCATCCAGGCCATTGATTGAGAGGAGCACTTGGTCAAAACCCTAGATCTAAGGGTGAATATTAATGAGACATGGATCAAGCATCCTAGCCATTGATCAAGAATTAATCTAAGGGTTGAGATCGATTGAGAGGAGTGCAAAGTCAAAAGCCTAGATCTAGTGGTGGAGATTTAACCTAGATCTAGATCTAATCTCAGCCATTGATCTTCAAGGGGTTGGGGGTCTTCCTCAACTATAAAATGGGGGCCTCACTCCCTCATTTCTCAGGCTCTCTCATGCTATTGTTATGCTGCCGGAATATTTCTCCACTATTCTCTCAAGCTCTTGTGCCATTGTAATATTCTTGCCCTAGTTGGGCCATAATATAAGTAAATGCTTTGGAAGAACTTTGGTGGCTCTTGTCTACATTTGTGCTTCTTGTGAGGTAACCTGTTTTATTTTTATTTAGTTGCATTTGTATTAGCTTGGATAGCTCTCCACAAAGTATTTTGTGGAGAGACTTGTAGGTAGAAGTGTTTTTGCCTGCATTTGTGAGTAGATTAGTAAGACTCTACAAACTATTTGGTAGGGTTTATTTGTTTACTCACCTCTTTGCTCATATTTTGCAGCTTTTATAAATTTATTGCAGGGATCCAAAGCGAAGGAGTACCCCTTCCATTGGTTTAAAAAACTCAGATTTTATTTTCGCACTTTTGGAAAAAAGGGTTTTAAAACTCAGTTTTTATCACTGTATAGTGATAAAAACCTTGGTTTTAAGACCCTAACCCTTAGTATATTAGTTTACCATTTTTTTTCTGCCATTTTCACATCATTTAGGTGGCTGGAAACTCATTTTCCAGCCCTCTAAATACCATATTACTGTCACTACATTCAGAAATTTTTTTTTTGTAAATTTGTAATTGTACAAGTTTCAAATTTATTTATTTACACTTTGGGCTTAATCGTGGTATCCCACGTCTGACCTCAAAGGACCGAGGTCAGAACGCGAAGCGCTCAGAGTCGTGAAAAATATTTGTCTGTCATTTAGTCTGTAACAGTGATTTCCAGCCATTTATATTTCTGTTTTTTCATTTTCGCACTTTCTGTTACAAGGGTTTTAAAACTCAGTTTTTATCACTGTATAGTGATAAAAACCTTGGTTTTAAGGCCCCAATCCTTAGTATATTAGTTAAATACTTTAGATCTATTGTTTTAACAGCATTTAGGTGGCTGGAAACTCAGTTTTCAGCCCTCTAAACATCAAATTTCAATTCGGCCATTTTCTGTTTTCCTTCATAAAACTGGGTTTTATTCACTGTATAGTGAATATAACCCTTGTTTTAGGGCCCCAACCCATTATATATTAGTAATAGGCTTTAGATCTGTTGTTTACATGTTATTTCAGCCCTCTAAACATTCATTTTCAGCCATTAAAATTTCTGTTTTCCATTTTTTAGAAGTTCAGATTTTTCTGTAAAATTTCTAGGTTTCACACTAAATTTTTCTAACTTTCTGTTCAGCTTTTTCTGCAGTAATTTCTAGCAAGTAAGTTGCTGATTTTTGCAGGTTTTGTGTACAAAAAGAAGGGGTTATGCTGCCCTAAATTGCCCAGAAAAAACCCAGCTAAAGTTTGGTTCAAAAGGGGCCCTAAACTACACCTCCTCTCTCTCTTCTTTTTCTGATATTTGTAAACCCCAAGGAGAAGTCCTCTTGGGGTATTCTGCAAAAGTTAATAAGCACTTGTAATATATGTGTAAATAGATTAGGAAGTAGAGTAGATTTCAGTTTATGCAAGTTTAGTATTTACCCACCTATCTTTGTGACAGACCACCATCTCTGTCACAAAGATTGAAGTGAGGTTAATTTAC
>LPNX010166718.1:1139209-1239083 GCA_001517045.1 Pseudotsuga menziesii | reverse complement strand
TGGGATCTTGCCTAAACGGAGGAGTTGTGGACTGTGGTGACAGTGGTCCCCAGCTCTAACTTGCCCCCAAGGACACACAAAGCGGGTTGGAGACTTTCCTGTGTTTTAAAGTGTGTATTAGGCGGCAACATCTTTGGCACCGTTGCCGGGGATAAGTCTTTTGTCCTTGGTCTTAACATTAATTAAATAATTTTAGATCTAATTCTTTAATTCTTCAATTTAATTCTTTAAGTGTTAATAATTTTTTTTTTTTTTATAACTTTAATTTTAAAATTTTTTTTATTTATTTATTTATTAGAAGTTTACTTGTTCTCCAAGTGGCGACTCCACTTCAAAAAAATATATATATATAGTAAGGTATTCTACCTGGAGCCCTTTGGTTTGCTTAGCTCCCTCTTAGATCCTGAAAATGTTTTTAGAGGAAATTAAACAAACTTGCTCCCTATAGAATCTTTACAAGTCTTGGGGAAGAAGCAAATTTCTAATATGCCTTTGTGGTTTATCTAAGTAAACCAGCCTGAACAATGAGTAATTATTATGGACCATGTGATTTCTCTAACATTGTTGGTTACCCTCATGAAGTTCCAGAGAAAGCTATAGATAAGTTGCCTTCCTTTCAAGGAGACAATGTTACGAGTGCTAAAGCCCACATCAGAAATTTCAATTTATGTATTGCAAGATGGTGTATGGCACATAACCATGAGGATGTGAAGATGAAACTCTTTGTTTTGTCCTTAGAGGAAGAGGCCAATGATTGGTTTATGGAACATGATGATAACAAGTTTAAAGACCTTAAGGGAATCATTGAAGCCTTCAATGACAAATGAGGAGATAAGAGGGATCACCATTCCTTGTTAACTGCCTTGAACTCTAGCCATAAGGAAGATAATGAAACAGTGGAAGGATTTAACAGAAGATTTAATGAATTGGTTAAGAGTCTCCCTCAAGATATTAAGCCTCCTGAAAAGGCCATTTTAATTTTCTACATTCAAGCTTTTGAAGGGGAAATGAGATACCAACTAAGGGATAAAGAGCCTACAAATGTTAGGGAGGCACAAGACAAAGCTATTAAAATAGAGAAGAATATGCAAGATTCAGGGAAATCAAATGTTCTGGGGTTTTCAAAGGGTAGTCCTCCAGAGTCAGATAAAGTTAAGAAAGTTGAAAACCAGGTACCTCTAGGTGACTCTATCAAAGAACTTGCCCAATTGATTAAACAAATGGAATTAAATCATGCTAATCAGCTAGCTGCCATGCAGGCAAACCAGACAGCATTGCATAATAAGATAGCTGCCATGGAAGGAGATAAAAGTAATAGTCATAAGCCAAATGATAGATGGCAAAAACGTATCCCTAAAGGACCTCCTTATCAAGAACAAGAAAGACCTCCCGAGCCTTTGAAAATGAATAATTGGTTTGATGGTCAGATAGTAAAGGAAAAGTTAGCCGTTAGAGGAAGAACAGAACAGGTTAATTGGGTTGGTCATGATGTTGTGTTTGACAGTAATAATGATTTGCTGAAAACAGTAGAAGATAATAAGGATATGGTTTGCATGAATAAGCACATGGACAAAGTAGAAGAAGTATGTGACCATAACCTTTACTCCTAAATTTAATGAGTTTTCAAGTGATGATTTAGGGGGTTGGACAGATGATATAGAGTTTCCATTTCCTATAACAGAGATTGTGGATATTCCAGCCCAGGAATATAAGCCACCTAAGGCTTTAGAAAGTCTTCCTCAAGTCAGTAAAGTGCTAGTTCAATTTCAGTTTGTTTCAGCTTCAAAGTCAATTAAGGTAGGACAGAATGAATCAGTTGTGTTTCAGGATGTGAATAATGTACATAGTGTGAAGGATCATGTTATTTTTATTAGCTTCCCGGAAAATATAAAGGATGGAATCAAGATCAGGGAAGTTAACAAAGTATGGCATGAGCAGTCTCCTGATAGTGTGGACTTTTGGAAAATCTTCAAAGATGTGAGGCACTATCAAAATCACAAAAAACAGGAAAGGGTCAAACGAGCCACAAATCAGGTTTTTCTTCAAAAAGATAAATACTTAATGTCCTAAGGGACGCTTTCTGTAATGTATTCCTAACCCTTTTCCCTTGTATTTTGAAAGTTTTGTATTATTTCATTGGTTTATTCATTATGCATATAGATGTGAATAGTTGTATGTCCATTTCATTTTGTATAGCAATTTCATTTATTTATATTGTTTATTTATTTATTGGTTTTGTTGGAGGTCTTATGTTGGTTATTGGTGAGAATTTATGGTTGCAGAGTCTGGAGTTCTCGTATGCTCTCCGATGATCGAACACACGTCCCCAAGTCGGAGCCAGATGTTGCCCACCTATTTCGACTAGGTGGCAACTCCATGTACATGAAGATGTACATAGTTGTACTAATGTTACCTTGAAAAAATCTGAGGATTTTTTCACTTCTGCAGGGCAATTGCCCCTTTGTAAAACAAAATGTCCGCTCCCCTGCGTGGGAAAATGAATGTAATTATATGTGCTAGTATGGGTCGTATGGTATGGATGCCACACCATGGAACTGGTTGTTAGGGAAGTCCCCTCATCGAGTGTTTTTTCCCTTTCCAATTGATCTTGTTGAGTAAACGATTTCAATTGGTTTGGTTTTTCACTCAAAATCCTCCAAAGTGGTGACGGGCGTTCTAGCGGTCAAGTCCATGGGGTGGCTAAGGTTTCAAATGTTATTCATGACCATGCTAGACATTTGTATAGAGTCTTGCGGAGTTTCGTTATGTTGTTGTATTTTTATTACCTTTTTCCAGTTAATTAATTTCACCCCTTGGTGGTTAATTAACTGAGTTTGATGTAATAATGTAATTGCTCAAGCATGGCATTTTGTAATAGGGGCTATGAATGCAGGGTAAAATTGCTATGAAACCCCCTAAGCCATTGCTTCGAGTCCCATGTCTTTCTGATAAGTGGTTGAAGAGATAGACCAATTTTGGTCAGGAGGGGTCTATTTTCCCTAGGGAATTAATTAATTTCCCTAAGTCAAAATTCACATTATTTGATTTTGAAGGAAAAAATCAAATAATGCCATGGTAATTTTGTTTGGGGGTTGCTAAGCCTAGGAAAAATTTATTCCAAATTTTTCCACCCCCCCATGGCCAAGATTTAATTTTTCCAAGTTTATTTTTAATTTTTCCTAAGTCAAATTGGAAAATTTTTAAAATTAAACTAAAAAATTAAATCTAAGGTGAATTTTAATTTTAGCCTAAGTCTAAAGGCTAGTTTTTTTATTTTGGAGCAAATGTTCAAGTCAAAGCCAAGTTGGAGGCATGAAAGTGGTCCAAACCCTCACTAAGTGGGGCGTCACACATAAAAAACCCATTTGGAGGGGGCGCTAAGGTAAAAGGCCATCAAATATAGAGGGCGCCACTCTAAATATAGGGGGACGCTAGCCTTAGAGATGAAAACGTGGGTTAAAACCCCCAATATGGATAAATGGAGGCACTAGCCAATTTAGATGTGGCGCTAGTGTTAAAGGAGAGGCGCTAGTTTGGAGGGCGTCTACCAAATAAATGGGGGCGCATGTGTTTGAAGAGGCGCCCAACTATTAAGGAGTGGGCGCTACCATATTTAGAGGCTCCTCCAAAAAGGGCGCTACCACCAACATAGAGGAGGCGCTACCCCATGAAGGGCGCTAATGCATTTTAGAGGGGTGCTAAAGGATTAGAGGGCGCTATCTTTGGAGGTAGGGCGCTATTTTGGTAAGGTCAAAGCTACATTTGGAGGGGGCGCCTAGATGGGCCCACGTTGTTACCCAAAAGCTCATCCAGGCCATTGATTGAGAGGAGCACTTGGTCAAAACCCTAGATCTAAGGGTGAATATTAATGAGACATGGATCAAGCATCCTAGCCATTGATCAAGAATTAATCTAAGGGTTGAGATCGATTGAGAGGAGTGCAAAGTCAAAAACCTAGATCTAGTGGTGGAGATTTAACCTAGATCTAGATCTAATCTCAGCCATTGATCTTCAAGGGGTTGGGGGTCTTCCTCAACTATAAAATGGGGGCCTCACTCCCTCATTTCTCAGGCTCTCTCATGCTATTGTTATGCTGCTGGAATATTTCTCCACTATTCTCTCAAGCTCTTGTGCCATTGTAATATTCTTGCCCTAGTTGGGCCATAATATAAGTAAATGCTTTGGAGGAACTTTGGTGGCTCTTGTCTACATTTGTGCTTCTTGTGAGGTAACCTGTTTTATTTTTATTTAGTTGCATTTGTATTAGCTTGGATAGCTCTCCACAAAGTATTTTGTGGAGAGACTTGTAGGTAGAAGTGTTTTTGCCTGCATTTGTGAGTAGATTAGTAAGACTCTACAAAGTATTTTGTAGGGTTTATTTGTTTACTCACCTCTTTGCTCATATTTTGCAGCTTTTATAAGTTTATTGCAGGGATCCAAAGCGAAGGAGTACCCCTTCCATTGGTTTAAAAAACTCAGATTTTATTTTCGCACTTTTGGAAAAAAGGGTTTTAAAACTCAGTTTTTATCACTGTATAGTGATAAAAACCTTGGTTTTAAGGCCCTAACCCTTAGTATATTAGTTTACCCTTTTTTTTCTGCCATTTTCACATCATTTAGGTAACTGAAAACTCATTTTCCAGCCCTCTAAATACCATATTACTGTCACTTATTACATTCAGAATTTATTTTTTTGTAAATTTGTAATTGTATAAGTTTCAGCTTATATTTATTTACACTTTGGGCTTAATCGTGGTATCCCACGTCTGACCTCAAAGGACCGAGGTCAGAACGCGAAGCGCTCAGAGTCGTGAAAAATATTTGTCTGTCATTTAGTCTGTAACAATGATTTCCAGCCATTTATATTTCTGTTTTTTCATTTTCGCACTTTCTGTTACAAGGGTTTTAAAACTCAGTTTTTATCACTGTATAGTGATAAAAACCTTGGTTTTAAGGCCCCAATCCTTAGTATATTAATTAAATACTTTAGATCTATTGTTTTAACAGCATTTAGGTGGCTGGAAACTCAGTTTTCAGCCCTCTAAACATCAAATTTCAATTCGGCCATTTTCTATTTTCCTTCATAAAACTGGGTTTTATTCACTGTATAGTGAATATCACCCTTGTTTTAGGGCCCCAACCCATTATATATTAGTAATAGGCTTTAGATCTGCTGTTTACATGTTATTTCAGCCCTCTAAACATTCATTTTCAGCCATTAAAATTTATGTTTTCCATTTTTTTAAAGTTCAGATTTTTCTGTAAAATTTCTGGGTTTCACACTAAATTTTTCTAACTTTCTGTTCAGTTTTTTCTGCAGTAATTTCCAGCAAGTAAGTTGCTGATTTTTGCAGGTTTTGTGTACAAAAAGAAGGGGTTATGCTGCCCTAAATTGCCCAGAAAAAACCCAGCTAAAGTTTGGTCCAAAAGGGGCCCTAAACTACACCTCCTCTCTCTCTTCTTTTCCTGATATTTGTAAACCCCAAGGAGAAGTCCTCTTGGGGTATTCTGCAAAAGTTAATAAGCACTTGTAATATATGTGTAAATAGATTAGGAAGTAGAGTAGATTTCAGTTTATGCAAGTTTAGTATTTACCCACCTATCTCTGTGACAGGCCACCATCTCTGTCACAAAGATTGAAGTGAGGTTAGTTTACTGTTTTATTCAGTTGCATTTAGTTTACTGTTTTATTCATTCACCCACCTATCTTTGTTACAGACCACCATCTTTGTAACAGAGATTGCTGTGCGGTTAAGTATTACTCTAGCTAGTTACAGTTTCTTTCAAGTTCAGTTTTTTTTATTTTTCTGTTAAAAGAAGTAATCATACAACTCACCCATCCTGTGTATCCTCTATCCACTTGTCATCTCCCTTTAGGGACTTCAAGTTGGATATGAAAAGCAGGAGAAGTGAGGGCTTAGGTAATTAAAGCAACATTTTTTATTTTCCTGCTACAATCTTCACATTTAAATTTTCAGTCCAAGATCGAATACCAGCATCTCCCATAAGGGACATCGCTTGGTGATCTTGTTGATAACTTAAAATCTACATTGCATCTTAATCACCCAAGACTTAAAATTAACCCATAAAATTAACCAACAAAGCTTCTCTATTTCCTGCTCCTCTACTCGGTTATCACCCTCCGGGGTACTCCGAGATACGACCAGGGGAAAGGGAAGTCCTAGTTTAATAGACATCCATCTAGAGATTTTCAAGTTGATTAAAAACAGTGACTCGGAAGCTGCAAGGGGTAGTAGACCGAGGGGGNTAAAAACAGTGACTCGGAAGCTGCAAGGGGTAGTAGACTGAGGGGGTCTCTAGGCGCTTCGACGTCCTCCTTGTGAGCACCGGGCCATTGGGGTTTGACCTATGAGCTAGGGGTGGGCTTTGCTCCCACCTGTTGAGTGCAACAGCACTCCCTCTTCGATTTGAGAAGAACTAGATCGGGGTAGTCACACCACCGGATCTAAAACTTAACCAAAGACTTCAACTTTAATAAAATCTATTAAAATAAACCAAGAAGCATTGCAAAACCGGTTATNTTGCAAAACCAGTTCTATAACACCTCTACTCCAGCATTGCACTCCCACACTTTACTTTCAGTTTCATTTACGTTCAATTCTGCAATGGTTTATGTGGTGAATACTTAACATTTGTTTAACTGCTTCAAGTAATACAACTTAAAGTCTTTTCATTTTTCATTTACTAAGTTTCATTTAAGGTATTTTCCTTGTGCTATCTCTTGTAAATCTGAACTGTAACTATCTTACTTGTTTATTTGTTTATATTGATAAATTTAATTCACCTGTACATTGCTTAGGTACCTTGATTTGTTATTGTTTGTAACTTGTAATATTTTGACTCCATTTAATCTAGGCACTGGTCTTGTAATTTTATAATCTTAATAAAAAGATCCCTTTAATTAATTTGCAATTAATTAATAAATCTGGAACTTAGCTTTCCTGTAGGGACTACCCGCCTTGGCTCTGTTGGGATCTTGCCTAAACGGAGGAGTTGTGGACTGTGGTGACAGTGGTCCCCAGCTCTAACTTGCCCCCAAGGACACACAAAGCGGATTGGAGACTTTCCTGTGTTTTAAAGTGTGTATTAGGCGGCAACAGAAAGCATTTGCCTTAACTAAAATATATAACCAAATACATTGAAAACTTCCAAACAACAAGCCCTTCTTTTTGTATATCATGCCCAGAAATTGAAGTTGGATGGCCCAACTAAAGGGCATATAACATGTGATGAAGAATCAGCTAAAATAAAAGCAAGATCCAAACCTTTCTTTCATCCTAATGGTGACATTTTCCAGCCAGTCCTCTGTTCTACTTCAGGGCAGATTCTACCCATAAATAGTATTTGGTTGAAATTACCCTTATCAGCAGTTTACTGAGGTCACATATTTTTCCATACAAGGGGACAATCCCCTTTGGTAGATTGATTATCACATGATCAGAGGATACATTCCATGTGTGACCTTTATTTATGTTTGGAGGATCGTTTATGCTGATTTAATGGAACAGCAGTCATGAAGGTCGTTGAGCACTCTAGGGGTCTCCTATCCATTTTTAGGTGACGTTTCATGCCATTTCTAGAGGAGCCACCCTCTATTGGAGATGAGTCTCAAATACTCTTTGCAATCTCATAGGGCCACCCACCTTCTAGGAGTTGCACAACAACTGTTATGACAGACTTTGGAGGGGCCATCCCCATTTTGATGATGATCTAGCATAAGTTCTGAGTTTTCAAAAGGTTGTTTTTCATTTGGAGGGAATATAGGGTCTTGATGGAGTATAGGGTCTCCACCAATTGATCTCTTTTTTATAACTTTATGCAAAGCAAAAGCCTTAATCTCACTTTCACTTTATAAAGTCAATTAATAATAAGATCACTTTAATTTATTTTCCAAAGTAAACTTAGGAAAAATAAATTAAATACAATTGGCTTCCTAATTTAAGTCTTCTGCATGCAAGGACACATGCATGCAGGAAGACCTTTCTTGTTGCCACTTTCTAACACTCCCTCTCAACGAGGAAAGGATTCGATAGCAACCCCAACTTATCCATGAACTTCACAAAACTATTGATGAAATTGTCACTGGTGCCAACATGGACTTGCAGTGGCCCCACAAATTGTTATTGATGCCACCAAGTCCCACTTGCAGTGCCTTGGACCCCTTACAAAGTGGGTTTGAACCTTGGACCCCTTACAGAGTGGGTTTGTGCCTTGAAACACCTTGTACCCGGTTGACAAGGTCCTTATACCCACAAGGATGGATCTTGGAGCCACCACCTTGTTGAAGATGCTGAAGACCTTGCTGATGGTGCTGAAGAGCCTGGAGATGGTCATGAAACCTTAATGGACGATGGAAAACCCCTAGATGGGTTGGAGAAGCATTAATGACACATTATGTGGTCATTCATGCTCTGATGGTATCATAGTACCCCACGAGAAGACCCAGCTAACCCACAGATGATGTCATGATGGATCTTGACCCTTGAGTGTCTCCTAGTGTGGTTGAGGTGGTTGAAGAAGCCTATGAAGACTCTTGCTTGTTGAAGAATCCCTGATGAATCTCTTGGACCCACACTTGATGGTGTAATGATCTTGCAACCCTTGTTGGATCATGGAGCTCTTGTATGATGATGATGACCTTGTATGGTCCTTGATAGGCTATGAAACCCGTGAACATGTCCTTGGTATGACAAAGAATCCCATGAAGACTTGGAACCCCTAATGAAGAGCCTAATGCCCTTGCAAAGGTCATGGAGCCCACTACTTGCACTTTACATGGTTAGAGCATGATGATGTGGTCTTTGGTAACTTAATGAAGTCATGGAACCTTGTGAAGACCTTGATGCCCATTACTTGCACTTGATGTGGTTAAGGCACCCAAACACATATTGGATTGATGTTGGTCCATTTAGTGACAAGCTTGAAGCCCATGATGGCACCTTGCACATGGCATGCCATTAAAATCCCTAGTGGCTTGATGCAACCCTATGAAGATGTGGACACACTCCCATGAATTTTAAATGATGTGGTTGACTTTGAAGGATCTTTTAAAAGAAAAATAATAAAAATACATAAGGTTGACCATTGAGGTGGTAAGAAAAATAATAAAAATACATAAGGTTGACCATTGAGGTGGTAAGAATAATAAAAATACATAAGGTTGACCATTGAAGTGGTAAGAAGTTTGAAATCCTTGGTCATACATATGGCTTATGTGTTGGACACCCTATTATATGGCAAAGAAAACACATGCAATTCTTTGGTAAGGTTTGACCATTGAAGTGGTAAGAAGTTTGTGTGACAATTAAAAGTCAAATTAAAAATTCAAATTACAATTATTAATTAAAAATTAAAATTCTTACCACTCTTACCTTTGAACACAAGTCGGCCAGCATGAAACATGTCCACTTTAGTGTGTATATAAACACATCCAAAAACAATCAATGATGAATATAGAGAAGTGAATTCGTGGAGATTGGTCTGAGGTTTTTTTTTCACAGCAGCAAAGGAACAGTTCATTTTTACAGAGAAATTTTTGGGCATGTTCACTAAAATTGGCATAACTTCCTCATACAGAATCGGAATTACAAAATTCTTGGCTTGTTGGAAAGCATGTTACAAGGGCTATGTGATAATAGGATCTAGAGTTTCTTTTCGTTTGTCTATTGTTTCTTCATCTTGCGATCTTCGGAAAGGTATGGTTCATTCTTCTGGGTTTCTCTTGTGATGGCGCATGTCTCTCATGGATAGAGTTCATCTTTGATCTTAGTATGTGAGCCTTTATATTGGTATATATATTTGAAGTCATTATGGAGGCTAAGATGATGATGTTCCATACCTTTATGCTATGATATGATACACTTTATGAAGATAATGCATGTGATAATGATGTACACTCTATGATGTTGATGCACTCCTATACAATATGATGTACATGCATACCATAATGTGTTGATGCTCTCCTATCCAATATGATGTATACTTGATGATGATGATGCATAAACAGTGCACACTGAGATGATGATGATGTATATTTAATGATGAGGATGCATTCCCTATGACGATGATGCATACCTATGATGATGATGCATGACAATGCATGCCTTATGCTCATTGAAAGCATAGCAGAATTACTTGTTCAATAATTGTGTATGATGAGGTGTACTATGATGTGTACATGAGCAAATTGACCAGCTTGACCAACAATATTAATGAGCAGAAAAGAATGACCAAAAGTGATGAGAAAAGTTGATGTGCAGAAATACTTGAGCAGCAATGATGAGCAGCTGTGATGATCAGAAGTGATGAGCAAATTGACCAGAGATTGATGAGCAGATTGACCAGAGGTTGATGAGCAGTGTTGACGAGCAGAGAGCAGAGATTGATGTGCAAAGGTTGGTTGTGCAACATGTTGTCCGCCGATTGCACACCAGCAGCAGAAATCTTCTGAAAGTTGTCTCCTCACTTAGGAAAGTGGGAGAGGAGTGACCTTGGGGGCAAGCACAGAGCTAGGTACTATCACCTACTCCTAGCTCCTCCGTTTAGGCTAACTCCTAACGAAGCCAAAGGGGGTAGTCCCTACAAAAGAGTTTTCTAAGGTTCTTAAGGTTGTTAAAGTGTTTTACCTAGTTGCGGATGCAGATGGGTGTTACTTAGGAGTTATTGTAATTAGAAGTGTTTATTTCTTATGAGTTTGACACATAAAGCAATCCACGTTGCTAACAAGAGATTAAATGATAAGAAATAGTTCAAGACTTCTTAAATGTGCATTCACAGATAGAAATTAAAGAGGCCATAGACAATTGATCCCAATATAACAGTTATGCGGATTAAAACAGACCAGTGCCTTATGGAGTCAAAATGCTGAAAATGCGTAAATAAATTAAAAGCAAGTCTTGAAATAAAACTATTGAATATTAGGTTGTGCAAGTGCTATTTGTATACTTTAAAAGATTTAATGGTGACCTTGCTTAAGGTGTCTGGAAATCCTAACTGAAAATACCTTCAGTGGCTTTGTTCGAAGACATGACGGACCTGTCTGGGATGTTAGACACTGAGAGCGGGGGGTGAATCAGTGTAAAGCCTATTTTATAACTAAACTTGTCACAATTAACTATCAATTCATCATTCTACCAATCTCATAATCATTTCATAAACATCTTTCACTCCATCATTCACATAGCATAAGCATTTGAATCATCAAGAACCATAACACAAAAGAACACAACATCATATAATTTTGTAATCTTTTTGTATTAGTTTTGGTCCGGCTACAACCGTTAGGTAAAATCAGCACCTACTGATACAAAGAGCACCTACTCTGCATCCAGGACCCTGCCTGGTTTTCTTAGACCCTGCTAAGAAGGGTTTGAGGTATCCTAACCTCAGAAGCAAGACAAGCTTGCTTTTACATTTAAAGCTCACTGTCACATCAACATCATCTGTTTCTTCAATCTGTTCTGCTGCTGATCATCTGCTTGCCACTCTCATCAACACTGCTGCAACACACTTCTCAATCTTCTCTGTTCATCAACACCTGCGCTTCAATACTGCCAAGTCATCAAGGTCTGCTCAAGGTTCATGTCAAGCACAAGGGTCATCATTGTCTTCTTTACTGGCTGCTTGTCATCAACCTGTCACTATCATTTGTCATATCATATCAGACTGCAGTCACTGTCATATGAATGGCTGTCACTATCTTGTCAAGTCAATGTATGTCACTGTCAAGCTGATCATCATGGCTTGCATCATAATAAGGTATTGCATTCTTCACCAAGGTTGTAGCAGCCTTATCCAGCAATGAGGGTAGCTTATCAAAAGCTTACCAAAAACTTTTGATATACTCACACTACTGTTCAAGCCAACCTATCATTGTATTCACTTCATAAACATCATATCAATCTGCTCTGCTGCTTGTCAACATCATCAACAATTATGTCAGTCTGCATGCATCATCACATCATAGCATGTCTCATATTCACCAACTCTGTCATGTCAGTCTGTTGTAGTTGTATTGTTTATGCACCACAAGAAATCTGTTGTGTCAATACTGCTCCTATCTAGTAATTAAGAGATTTGTTGTCCACATGTCCTGCTCAAGTTAAGTATCAAAGTCTATTCATGTTCTGTGCTGATAGTAGCATCATAACATTGCACTGCCCATATGCCTATCACCGAACTGCCCTTACTGCTGTTCAAAATTCAACGATAAAAACAATGTGTATGTCTATCTTCTTTTTATTGTTCATGTCCTCATCAAACAGCTCTCCATACGTTAATCTTTAATGCTTCCTTTGACAGTCCTCTCACATAATTCTCGAGGTACTTCTGTAACAAGAACGCAACATTTTGGTTGCTGAAAGTTAGCGGCATTCAACAAGACTCCACCTGATACCCTTCCAAATGAAACTCATTAAGACTTCAAACTCTCTGCAGATTGCTGTGATTCTTGGGCATTAATGCACAAACCATCTGATCCTGCATTCAGAAATCACGGACGGATCTGACAGTCCTTTCCAAGGGTGTTCATGACTGTGCTCCAGCAAGGATATTCAACAACACGTGACTCTTGAAATCTCTGCTTTCACCAATTCGATTTGGCAGCGCTAACACTTTAGATCGTGCATTATCAAAACAATATCGGTAGATTGCCCAGGCTGAGGATTTTTGGTACAGTCAGTGCAGGCATCTAAAAGCAGTGGCGACTAAAGACCATGACAATAGTTCAATTCCCTCTCAACAAGCAAAGAGATCACAACGCTCAACGCCAGTGATTCCTGGCAATGCCAAATCACCTTGACTCTGTAATTGACGACCAATTCTCTGCTACGAACCTTTTCCTTTTCAGAAACTTAGGTAAGACAACAGAAACCATGTCTCTTTTGGCAGCTTTAATATCCTTTTAAGACATAGTAGCACCAGCAACTTCTTTTACTTAATCTTCAACCTAACGGTTTCAACACACAACAGAATTTTCGAATCCCTATCTATGCACAGGATCTTAGCTAGATATCACGCAGATTTACATCAGGCTCATGCTGGCATCAATACTTTTCTTCAATGTAGACCAACAAGAGCAACACAATTTTCAATAGATCTTGCACACAGTAAATTCACCCAAAATGAAACAATCAGCAATTTCTTCACTGTGACGCAAGTAAGCCCACCTGTATGTAGCGCATCTCCTCCATGGTTCTCATGTCCCAGCACGACTTCTTTCTCTAATTAGAACACACATCGTTTTGTAGCAGCAAATTCTCACGTCGTCCTCATAGCAACTCCAGCTGCACGACTGCTAACTCTCCTTCACGCTGGTCAATGGTGACTCTACACCCTCAACATCACGATTGAACCTGCGGGCAATGCTGGAATTCGAATTGCAATTGCCGCAGATAGTCTACGACTACGCTCGGTCCCCTGCCGTGCTGCTTTCCACCAACTCTATTCGCCGCAGCATTTTGGAAGCCAGATCAAAACAATAGAAAATAAAAAAAACTCATCAGAGAAGGGTCACTCCGTTCCGGGTGCTCAAATTTCTACCATGACAAGTCTTCCTGGAAGTATCCACAACATCCAGTGGAACTTCTATGTATTAGAAGGATGGGATTGCTTCCCGACCACGTCTTCTTCACTTCTTGCCGGACAAAACCACTACCGACATATGCCTGAATTCTTCATATCTACGAATGCCTTAGACAGTTACATACCCAAAAATTTCAGAGATAAAACTCAGACTTTTTTTTTTTAAAATTACCAGTCTTTAAACAAACTCATGTCTGTTGCTGCGTTCCTCTTCAGTGGACGTCCTCCCAAGCATCCACGCAGCAGAATCTTCAATCTTCATGTGGCTCGCGGGCCCTCTCTACGCACTTTTTACTACTGTCAAACTTGAATATGCCATGACTGCGGAGACGATCAGAAAATGCCTCCGTGACCAGCGTTTGCTTGCCTGCCGTTGTGTATTTTTGATGGGTTGGTTCGGTTCACCAAGGAAGCTGTCACAGCTGTCTTTTTCTTCTTTTTAGATGTATGAGTATGTGTTTAAATACACATTGAGATGTTTCATATCCACAATCTGAGGGCCAATTTCTAATGGTAAGAATTTGTTTTATTGTATTTAATTTAAAAAGTATTTTGACTTTACCTCTTCTTATGTATTTTTTTTATTGTAAATATTTAATTTAAAATGTATTTTGACTTTACCACTTCTTATGTATTTTGAATATTATTAATTTCTTTTATCACCTTTAGAGTCAACCTTATGTATTTTATTTTAAGCCATCCTTCAAAATTTCCACTGTCATAGAGTTGCATCAAGCCATCAGGGCTTTCAATGGCAAATCATACGTAGAGTGCCATTGTAGTCTTCATCAGAGCAATGACACCATCAGAGCATGAATGACCACAGAATGGGTCATTAATGCTTCTCCAACTTCTGTAAGGTCCTCAAGACCATCTCCAAGGTCTTCAACGCCATCAGCAGGGTCTTCAACATCTTCAGCAAGGTGGTGGCATCAAGATCCAGCCTTGTGGGTACAGGGACCTTGTCAACTGGGTACAAGGTGCTTCAAGGCACAAACCCACTCTGTTAGGGGTCTAGGCACTGTAGGTGGGACTTGGTGGCATCAATGACATCCTGTGGGGACACTGCAAGTCCATGTTGGCATCAATGACAATTTCATCAACAATCTCCCCCTTCGTCATTGATGACAACAACTCATGCTCCCCCTATGAGCATGCTCCCCTTTTGTCTGCATCTCTCCCTTTGTCTTCATCTATCCCCCTTTGGCATCAATGGAAAAGGGTGTCCACATACCTGTGTCTAAAATCTCTGATCACTACTCACTGCTCCCCCTGTCAATATGCACGATCCTAGGACCTGTCTGTATGCCTGGAGTAACCATCCTTTCTCCTTTGAGTTCATTCTCCAGCCTCATGAACTCAAGGTGTGTTAAGGTCTTTGAGAGACCTTACACTTGGCTTGCCATATGGCAGCCATCCTCCTTGCTTTGATCAACCTCTCCTATCTGCAACTGCTCAGTCTTCCTCATCCATACTTGTTTCATGGCATCTGTGCTTTGAGCATTTGATCCTTCATCTATACTGGATTTCCTTGATGAGTTGTATAGGAAACTTCTCAAGGATTGTTTTCGTGTACTCCCACAATTTTGAGCTTTGTGCCCAATGCCACTGCAGCTATAACACCTCATTGTACAACAATGTGCAGCAATATGACCAACATCTGACTGAGCTATTGGAACTTCCAACACTTATTTGATCAACTTCATTTCTCCATGCCTTAGAGTGTCCCTAATTGTAGGACTTTGTCTTCTGATCTTCAAATATTCCTGCATTGGTCTTCCAAGGTTCACTGGTTCTTCTTGCTGATGTGTAAGAAGGACTCTTCCTTGGTTGACTTCTTTGACTTGCACACTCCTGGGCTTTGTGACCAAACCCACTACATGTGTAGCATCTCAAAGTGTGATAGGTGGCAGCAACATGTCCGACTTGATTATATGTCCAACATCTAACTAAGACATTGGGGCTTCCATCCCTTCTTCCATAGAGTCTACAATCCATAGCCTTATGACCAAAGTTAGAACAAAAATAACAATAACCATTGAAGCCATTTTCATACTTGGGTCTTGGAGTTGTTTTTTTAATGAAGTTGCTTTGAGGAATAGACCTAACTTCTTGTTTCATCTTTGAACTTCCAAAGTCTTTGTTGTCATGTGCAGGTGCATGGGGAGCAGCTTTGGACGTTGATGGACCTGCTTCTAGAGTCTTCAGAGACCAAGTGTCATCTTCAGATTCTTCTTTGTTCTTCTTGTAACCAAGACCAGTTTTGTCGAGTGGAGATCTTTGGCAATCTAAGATCTTATCTAGGACAATTGAACTGTCCTGGAACTTGACCAAGGCTTCGTTCTTCACTACCTCCATTTCCAACTTCTAGACTGTCTCCTCCTTTTCTTCTAGCTTACTCTTCAAGATTTCTTCTGTCCTCTTGGCTTCCTCCAGCTGAGTCTTCAAATCATGATTGACCTCTCTAGTTTCTTCAAGCTCTTGAGCAGGCTTTTCTGATTCTTCCTTTTGATTAATCAATTCAGTCTTTAATTGTTCAACTTCAGCATCCTTGTCTTTCATTTGATCCCGCAACTCTTTGTCCTTGTCCTTGAGCTTTACAAGCAACACTTTCATTGACATGGTCTTCTGCTGATATTCATTCAAGGAGTCCAAGATTTTCTTTTTAAACTTCGTGAAATCACTCTGGATCAGATTTACTGTGCTTAGGAACCAATTGGCTCTGAGATCAATATTTAGCAACGTGAGATGTATCTCATGTGCAGTCTTTGATAGCCCTTCATCATCTTCTGCAAGAACCTTCTCAATTTCATCACACAAGCTATCATTATAATCACAAGAGTCCATACCTTTACTAGAGTCCTCTTCTTGCTTATCTTCTTCTTGATTAAGCTCTTCTGGGGGCTTGTCTTCTGATTTCTTATCTGTCTTTTCAGGTTCTGGTCTTGCCTTCTGATATTCACTCTCCAACTTGAACCATAGGTCTTTTGCCGAAGTGTACTCTCCTACACTTTGCTTCACTGAGCTGGGAAGTCCATCCATGAGGAACTTCAAGGCTGTAGTGTTGTCCTTCTTTGCTTCCTTCTGTGCAGCTGATTTTCCTTTCTTGTTTGTTGGAGCGGGTGGATTGATAACAACTTCCCAAATACCAAACTTCTTCAGATAAGCCTTCATTTTGCTTCTCCAACTGAAATAATCTGTAATATCAAGTATAGGCACGTCATTGCTTGATGACTCTTTCTTTTCCTCCATTGTGTCTAAGGATCTCCTTCAAGCTTACTAGGCTTGTGACGAAGGCCGGCTCTGATACCAATTGTTAGACACTGACAAGGGGGGGTGAATCAGTGTAAAGCCTATTTTATACTTTTCTTAACTTGTCACAATTAGCTATCAATTCATCATTCTACCAATCTCATAATCATTTCATAAACATCTTTCACTTCATCATTCACATAGCATAAGCATTTGAATCATCAAGAACCATAACACAAAAGAACACAACATCATATAATTTTGTAATCTTTTTGTATTACTTTTGGTCCGGCTACAACCGTTAGGTAAAATCAGCACCTACTGATACAAAGAGCACCTACTCTGCATCCAGGACCCTGCCTAGTTTTCTTAGACCCTACTAAGAAGGGTTTGAGGTATCCTAACCTCAGAAGCAAGGCAAGCTTGTTTTACAATTAAAGCTCACTGTCACATCAACATCATCTGTTTCTTCAATCTGTTCTGCTGCTGGTCAATACTGCTAATCCTCTGCTTGTCACTCTCATCAACACTGCTGCAACACACTTCTCAATCTTCTCTGTTCATCAACACCTGCTCTTCAATACTGCCAAGTTATCA
This sequence comes from Pseudotsuga menziesii, assembly GCA_001517045.1. Lineage (NCBI taxonomy): Eukaryota > Viridiplantae > Streptophyta > Pinopsida > Pinales > Pinaceae > Pseudotsuga > Pseudotsuga menziesii. The sequence goes on along the minus strand of LPNX010166718.1, from coordinate 1,221,632 downwards.
AGGTCTGCTTAAGGTTCATGTCAAGCACAAGGGTCATCATTGTCTTCTTTACTGGTTGCTTGTCATCAACCTGTCACTATCATTTGTTATATCATATCAGACTGCAGTCACTGTCATATGAATGGCTGTCACTATCTTGTCAAGTCAATGTATGTCACTGTCAAGCTGATCATCATGGCTTGCATCATAATAAGGTATTGCATTCTTCACCAAAGCTGTAGCAGCCTTATCCAACAATGAGGGTAGCTTATCAAAAGCTTACCTCACACTATTGTTCAAGCCAAGCTATCATTGTATTCACTTCATAAACATCATATCAATCTGCTCTGCTGCTTGTCAACATCATCAACAATTATGTCAGTCTGCATGCATCATCACATCATAGCATGTCTCATATTCACCAACTCTGTCATGTCAATCTGTTGTAGTTGTATTGTTTATGCACCACAAGAAATCTGTTGTGTCAATACTGCTCCTGTCTAGTAATTAAGAGATTTGTTGTCCACATGTCCTGCTCAGGTTAAGTATCAAATTCTATTCATGTTCTGTGCTGACAGTAGCAACATAACATTGCACTGCCCATATGCCTATCACCGAACTGCCCTTACTGTTGTTCAAAATTCAACGATAAAAACAGTGTGTATGTCTATCTTCTTTTTACTGTTCATGTCCTCATCAAACAGCTCTCCATACGTTAATCTTTAATGCTTCCTTTGACAGTCCTCTCACATAATTCTCGAGGTACTTCTGTAACAAGAACGCAACATTTTGGTTGCTGAAAGTTAGCGGCATTCAACAAGAATCCACCTGATACCCTTCCAAATGAAACTCATTAAGACTTCAAACTCTCTACAGATTGCTGTGATTCTTGGGCATTGATGCACAAACCCTCTGATCCTGCATTCAGAAATCACGGACGGATCTGACAGTCCTTTCCAAGGGTGTTCATGACTGTGCTCCAGCAAGGATATTCAACAACACGTGACTCTTGAAATCTCTGCTTTCACTAATTGGATTTTGCAGCGCTAACACTTTAGATCGTGCATTATCAAAACAATATCGGTAGATTGCCCAGGCTGAGGATTTTTGGTACAGTCAGTGCAGGCATCTAAAAGCAGTGGCGACTAAAGACCATGACAATAGTTCAATTCCCTCTCAACGAGCAGAGAGATCACAACGCTCAACGCCAGTGATTCCTGGCAATGCCAAATCACCTTGACTCTGTAATTGACGACCAATTCTCTGCTACGAACCTTTTCCTTTTCAGAAACTTAGGTAAGACAACAGAAACCATGTCTCTTTTGGCAGCTTTAATATCCTTTTAAGACATAGTAGCACCAGCAACTTCTTTTACATAATCTTCAACCTAACGATTTCAACACACAACAGAATTTTCGGATCCCTATCTATGCACAGGATCTTAGCTAGATATCACGCAGATTTACATCAGGCTCATGCTGGCATCAATACTTTTCTTCAATGCAGACCAACAGGAGCAGCACAATTTTCTATAGATCTTGCACACAGTAAATTCACCCAAAATGAAACAATCAGCAATTTCTTCATTGTGACGCAAGTAAGCCCACCTGTATGTAGCGCATCTCCTCCATGGTTCTCACGTCCCAGCAAGACTTCTTTCTCTAATTAGAACACACATCGTTTTGTAGCAGCAAATTCTCGCGTCGTCCTCATAGCAACTCCAGCTGCACGACTGCTAACTCTCCTTCACGCTGGTCAATGGTGACCCTACACCCTCAACATCACGATTGAACGCGCGGGCAATGCTGGAATTCGAATTGCAATTGCCGCAGATAGTCTACGACTACGCTCTGTCCCCTACCATGCTGCTTTCCACCAACTCTGTTCACCGCAGCATTTTGGAAGCCAGATCAAAACAATAGAAAATAAAAAAAACTTATCAGAGAAGGGTCACTCCGTTCCGGGTGCTCAAATTTCTACCATGACAAGTCTTCCTGGAAGTATCCACAACATCCAGTGGAACTTCTATGTATTAGAAGGATGGGATTGCTTCCCGACCACGTCTTCTTCACTTCCTACCGGACAAAACCACTACCGACATACGCCTGAATTCTTCATATCTACGGATGCCTTAGACAGTTACATACCCAAAAATTTCAAAGATAAAACTCAGACTTTTAAAAAAAAAAATTACCAGTCTTTAAACAAACTCATGTCTGCTGCTGCGTTCCTCTTCAGTGGACGTCCTCCCAAGCATCCACGCAGCAGAATCTTCAATCTTCATGTGGCTCGCGGGCCCTCTCTACGCACTTTTTACTACTGTCAAACTTGAATATGCCATGACTGCGGAGACGATCAAAAAATGCCTTAGTGACCAGCGTTTGCTTGCCTGCCGTTGTGTATTTTTGATGGGTTGGTTCGGTTCACCAAGGAAACTGTCACAGCTGTCTTTTTCTTCTTTTTAGATGTATGAGTATGTGTTTAAATACACACTGAGATGTTTCATATCCACAATCTGAGGGCCGATATCTAATGGTAAGAATTTGTTTTATTGTATTTAATTTAAAAAGTATTTTGACTTTACCTCTTCTTATGTATTTTTTTTTATTGTAAATATTTAATTTAAAATGTATTTTGACTTTACCACTTCTTATGTATTTTGATTATTATTAATTTCTTTTATCACCTTAAGAGTCAACCTTATGTATTTTATTTTAAGCCATCCTTCAAAATTTCCACTGTCATAGAGTTGCATCAAGCCATCAGGGCTTTCAATGGCAAATCATACGTAGAGTGCCATTGTAGTCTTCAAGCATGTCACCAAATGGTACAATGACACCATCAGAACATGAATGACCACAGAATGGGTCATTAATGCATCTCCAACCCATCTAGGGCTTCTCCAACTTCTGTAAGGTCCTCAGGACCATCTCCAAGGTCTTTAACGCCATCAGCAGGGTCTTCAACATCTTCAGCAATGTGGTGGCATCAAGATCCAGCCTTGTGGGTACAAGGACCTTGTCAACTGGGTACAAGGTGCTTCAAGGCACAAACCCACTCTCTTAGGGGTCTAGGCACTGCAGGTGGGACTTGGTGGCATCAATGACATCCTGTGGGGCCACTGCAAGTCCATGTTGGCATCAATGACAATTTCATCAACATGGGATCACAGCTAGGTGTTCAATAACTTAACCAACTGTGCGCAAATTGGGTTTCCTGGCGCCCACACTTGGAATTTGCCCACTTGCCTGAGTATTTAATCGAAACAACGCAGGTGCATTGGTTATGGGGTAAAAAGTTTTAATTATGTTCCTCTTGTGTGAACTTAACAAGTCTGTTCACCATTCTAAGTACGAGCCCAACCCGAAAGTCGACAGAGCATACTAGGTGAAGGATGATCAACGGAGTTAATTAATTAAAGGGAGTGTGTCTTGAAAAGTTTTATTAAGTTAATTGATTAAACTCTCTGACAGAGAGCACTCTTGATCCACCTTATGGTGAAATTCAACAGATTTATGAATGTTAGGAAGTTGATTCACTTATATAAAAGATACACAATTAAGAGATGAAGTAATCGACTTGTTCAATAAATTAAAAGTGATAGACTAACAATTAGTATTCTAAGAAAAAGATGCAAATATTATGAGAACAAACACACCTAACCTAAGCATACAAAAAAGATGAACATAACACAAGCCTCCCCAAATGGGGGAGGATGAGAGTGGGGACTTAAACCCCACTCAAACAAAAGATATTTTATTAAAATTATACAATTTGCTTTTAGGAATTTAATCCTTGAAAGGACTTTTGAAGGAAAGCCTACAACTCTATTATTATTGAACCTTACGTAAAAAGGAGAGTGATTTACTTTTATTTGAAGCTTTTCTTGAAACTTGCAAAAAGAGGGAAAAGAAGATGTTGGATGAGAGCAAAAGAACAAGGCAAAAGAAGGCTGAAATAAAAGGAAGAGGAGGGGAAGAAGGAGGGAAGACAAAGAGGAAGTCAAAAACAAGAGAAGGGAAGAATAGGGCAGCGAGCTAGATGGACAAAGAAATACAAGGAATGATGAAAACGGGGCAGTGAAAGAAAAGGAAGATGGCTGTCATAAAAATACAAAAACAGGGCAACGGATAAAAAAGGGAAGAAAAGGCACAAAACAAGGTGGAAGAAGGCCAAAAAACTAAGGCAAAAACGAGGGGAAAAAGGACACAAACTAGGGCACAATAGGGCTGTCCAAAGTGAAGAAAAGGGGTGGTAAACTAATGCAAAAAACGGGGCAGCGAAGAAGAAAAGGTAAGAAAAGGCACAAAACAAAGCAAGGAAGAAAAGGCTAACAAGCAAGGGATCAAAGAAATCGAGGAGCAAAGAGAGAACTAGAAGAGGGAAGTTCGTAGATCCAGGTAACCAAGTATGTTTTTAATTTTTGTTGATGGAAGAAAGGATGAACTCTTACTGTTATGTTTCTTTCTTGGATTGAGAAGCGCTTAGAAGAACCTGCAAAACGAAGGAATAAGATGAAAAAAAACCATTGGTTCATGGAGAAGACCTTGATCTCAAGCTTGTCCTTCACCCTTTATGATCCCTACAAAACCCTTACACACAAAATTAAATCCGAACAAGATACTCATAAACTAGATTGTTAGCCCTTCTAGAGTATACAATGAATAATGATTTAATAATTGAAAAATGAAGGGTAAGAGAGATATCACCAAAGACAATGTGAATCCACAACTCCAATAACTCATGCATGGACCTCCAAAGTCACAACTTTATTCCAATCTTAAACAAATATTACAATAATTTTGGCAGAGTGTTCATACCCAAAATCTCCATCCGAATAGAGCTAAAAGAGGCTCTATTTATACAATGAGAGAGTGCTAAAACCCTAAAACCAAATTACATAACCTCACCGGCTTGGTAACAACACTGAGAGCCCGGACCTAAGAATCAAGAGCTGGGAGTGAGGGGAGGCCTCCACCTAGGCAAGGAGCCCCCACTCCAACCCTAGCCACTGCAAACAAACCCATATTGAACCCACACGTGTGGAAGGCGCCCCTGTGCTGAGGAAAGGCGTGAGCTTGAGGAGAGACGTCTGGATGTAGGTAGAACCACCTTTTAGGTATGGATGAAGCCCCTGCTAGGTTTGGGAGGGCCACTGATGGTGTAAGCTTCAGTCTTTACCTCGATCAAATCATCGGACCAATGAATGCTCTCCATCTCATTTTTTAGCTGGAGATGACAAATCTGCTAACTGAATATAAATTAATTGCTCACTGAATGCTGACTGAAGCTCAGTTATGATAACTCCAATCATCATAAATGCCCAATGAGATATCATTTATCATTTTAATTCATTGAATTTGGATTAATTTGGAGAGTTTTAATTTTCTCCAAAATAATCATTTTTTAATAAAAATTCATTTTTCTCCTCAAAAATGACTTTTTGAGAAAAAGAGAGTTATGTGTCTGATTAATGATCCGAAAGTTGGATCTAACTGGCTGGCTGGTCAAGAATGATTTTTGGCTTAAAGTTAGAGCCTTCAATCACTGAATTCGGGGTCCGGATGACCGATTTATTACAAACGGGTTTTTTCCATTTAATTTATGAAAAAATTAATTAACAACTTAGGGAAAATTAAAAATTAAAAAAAAAAATTCCCCGTTCGAAAAAGATTTTTTCGAAAAAATTTTAAAGGTCCTGATGACTTAGGACAAGACCATGCTCTACTTAAATAATGCCTAGAAGGTTTATAACACTCAGTTGGGCTCTAATAACCCCCCAAGGACTAGAATTCAACATCGGGCATTCCAGCTTTGGAGGAAGCGGGAGAAAACCTCGTCAATTATACTCGGCTATAGGCAAAGCATAATTGTCAAGGGAAAAAAACTCCCTAGAATACCTTGTTTGAGATTCTACGTCTCAGGAGACCGAACCACTCAAAAATACCCTACTAGCACATTTTATTACAAACCTCGCAGGGCCATGGTCAAAATTATTCAAATAAAAAACTGGCTAGCCAATATTGGCTAGACATGAAGACGAATCAACTGATACACTGGAATCAGATATTGAACATGTCTGTCAACCGGCGGCTCCTCAGGTAACCCAACTATGGTACAAAAAGTTGGTAACACAGCAAAGCCATATGATTCCTTGCAAGAAGAATCTTGCACTTGAGGATTGGACTTGTCAAACCCTTCTTAGTTGGAGCTAAGAAAACCAGGTTGGGTCCTGTTATGAGAGTTGATGTTATTTTCATCAGTTGGTGTTGATTGTAATCGAGAATATTGTTGTCTTCCATATACAATAAATAAAGATCAAATTACACATATTCTTGTCTCTTTGATGTGATGAATGTGCTTATGACTCTTGGTTGATTTAACTAATGCATTTGATGACATTGATTGATATACTCTGGTTGACTAAAAGAAGGTAAAAAGATTATAAATTGCTCACACACTGATTCACCCCACCTCTCAGTGTGGCCATTGTGTCCAACAAAAACTATGTCTGCAAAGTTCCTTGGTGGAAATGTCTGACACCTGCTCATCTGTCTGTATGTACTGCAACCGGATGGTTCCTCTTGTTGCCCGCCAATGTGCACACCGTCAGTGAAAACCTTTCGAATAGCTGTCTCCTGAGGGGGGAGATGTGTGGCCTTATGGACAAGCAAAGAGTCAGGTACTGTAACCTGATCCCGACTCCTTCGTTTAGGCAAACTCCTAACAACGCTAAGGGGGGTAGTCCCTACAAAGAGTTTCTAAGGCTCAAAAATTTTAAAGATATTTAGGTGTGTGATGCGGATGGGTGTTTTTTAGGAGTTTTTCATAAATATTTACAATAAACGGGACCAAGTGAACACTTGCAAGTAAAATTAGAAATAAACAACCATTTGATAATTGCAAAATTAAAGTAAAGCATTCATGATATGAACAATAGATAAACAAAACAATGCTTCAGATAGATAAATTGATAGGACCAGTGCCAAATGGAGTGCTTGAAAATGTTTTGCAAGTGTACTACTTATTATTATTAAACGGGAAGGCAATCTCCAAGATATACCTTTCAGTACGAGAGATACGTCTGGATTCTTCGGAGAGTGGCTCCGCACAGGAAAATGTGGGTTAGATGGAGTCGTGGGGGGATGTTCAACACTACACCAACAAGGATGTAGCCTAATTGGACCCCACCGCCGCTTTCTAGTAGTTCCCTCTTTCCCTGAAGACTTTCCCCGCTACTTTTGAGATTCGATACACAGGATTTGTGTAATATTCAAGGGTTGTAACTTGTAAGTTTTATTAACGTGACTTGGATTAGAATGTGAGGATTTAAAAAGTCTACATCTGCTTCTAGGTATCCCAACCGAGTAGAGCATACACAATGTAGTAAAATTCGTTTATTCTGATTTTATTAAGGGTGAAGAAGAACCATTGTAACAACCCTCCGACATAGAGCACCCTTGATCCACCTTATGGCGCGATTCAAGAGATTTATGAAAACAAGAAAAAGTTGCTAACATAAAGAAATAAACAAAGCAATGAACTCTTTGACAGAGAGCACTCTTGATCCACCTGTTACCAACTTTTTGTACCATAGTTGGGTTACCTGAGGAGCCGTCGGTTGACAAACATGTCCAATGTTTGATTTCAATGTATCAGTTGATCCGTCTTTATGTCTAGCCAATTTTGGCTAGCCAGTTTTTCATTTGAATAATTTTGACCATGGCCCCGCGGGGTTTGTAATAAAATGTGCTAGTAGAGTGTTTTGAGTGGTTCGGTCTCCTAAGACGTAGAATCTCAACTAAAGTATTCCAAGGAGTTTTTTGCCCTTTACAATTATGCTTTGCCTATAGCCGAGTATAATTGACGAGGTTTTCTCCAGCTTCCTCCAAAGCTGGAATGCCCGATTTTGAATTCTGGGCCTTGGGGGATTATTAGAGCCCAACTACGAGTATATAAACCTACTAGGCATTATTAGAATAGAGCATGGTCATGTCCTAAGTCAATAGGACCTTTAAAAAAATTTACCGAACGTGTTAAAAAATTAATTTTTAATTTTTTAATTATTTCCCCAAGTTTTTTGATTAATTTTTCCATAAATTAAATGAAAAAATCTCGTTTGTAATAAGTTAATCATCCGGACCCCGAATTCAGTGATTGAAGGCTCTAACCTTAAACCAAAAATCATTTTTGATAGGCCAGCCAGTCAGATCCAACTTTCAAATCATCAATCGGACACATAATGCACATTTTCTCAAAAAAGTCATTTTTGGGGAAAAATGGAGTTTTTATTAAAAAATGATTATTTTGGAGAAAATCCAAAACTCTCCAAATTAATCCAAATTTAGTGAAATAAAAGGCTAAATGACATCTCAATGGTCATTTATGATGATTGGAGTTATCATAACTCAGCTTCAGTCAGCATTCAGTGAGCAATAAAGATATATTCAGTTAACGGACTTGTCATCTCCAGTTAACTCTCGAATTGGATGATTTGGAAGGCTGGGATTGGTGTGATGATAATTACGGAGCAGTGTATTAATTACAGGAGGTGTTTGGTGCAAACCCTAAGGGTTTTGGCACTTATGATTACCTCGCAACTCCCCCTTCAACCCTCACGCCTCCATCCAATGCTCACGCCCCTCCTTCCTCAGCAGATGTGCCCTCACACATGTGGTCTCCTAGGTGGTTGGATTTGGACGTTTAGGTTTGGAGTGGGGGCGCCTTGCCTAGGTGGAGGCCTCCCCTCACTCTTAGCTCTTCATCTTTAGGTTTGGACTCCCAGCTAGGTGCCAAGCTGGTTAGGTCAAGAATTTTTGGTTTTAGGGTTTTGGTCTTCATTCATTGCATAAATAGAGGCTCTTTCAGCTCTATCAGGGTGGATGATTGATGTAAAGAACCTCTGGTGAAATATTGTAATGCTTGTAACTCTTATGCAACCTATTTTGTAATAAAGAAAGGCTTTGGAGGCTCATGCTGTGTAGATCTTGGATGCATATGTTCCGGTTAATGAGGTGATATTGTTTTAGTTTCTTTACTTTTGCTAATTTGTGGGTATTAATACATGCTTTAAAGGGCTTATAAAAGCACGTAAGAATAGGTATTTGTAGCTTTCAAGTTACCTATTTATTCCATTTACTTTCAAAAGTCTTAAAGAGCATTGTTTTATTCAGCTGTATTTCATGCTTTTGGGATTTGATTAGTAAATAATACATGTTTTAACCCCCGTTTTGGCAAGTGCATAAGATTTTGTTTGCAGATCACTTCACCGTACCAAGCAAAAGGTTGAGCTAAGTTGCATCTCCTTTTCTTGGAGCCAAGCGTATGTGTCTAGCAGCTGCATGCTATTGGGATCCAAAGTGGTTTCAAGGATTCAAGATCCAAGTGGTTTATCTTCTCCATTCACCCTAAAGTTAAAATTTTTCATTATTTCACTTTATGTTTGCAAGTAGAGTTCTAATTTATAAAGCTAATCATTTGCATCTACTTGTTCTCATTTCTAGATCTAGAAAGTGTCAAAAAATTTGCATTTTCTATTAGATCTAGTTAGTACTTGAAGCAGCATAAAGTTCTTATCTTTGCTTAACTATTAAGTGTATTTTGGTAGTATATTGTATTGTTTAATCCATCATTTTGCAGGAAAATAGCTCGCTGGTTTTTCTCTTTCCTTGACAGGTTAAGCAGGAGTGCTGGCAAAAAATCAAAGATATAAGCTGCAGGAAACATTCCTTTTTCCCCCTTCTTAATCCCCATTCTACAGGTTGCCTTGAAGACACTCTCAAGATCACAAAGGACTCCAAACTTCAAACATTGTAACAAATTAATAAAAAGCAAGTGGGATTACGGCTCCCACACCCCTCTTCCCCCATTTGGGGGAAGCTTGTATCGTCTCCCAATTTTCATGCTTTGTTTCACATTGTGCTAAAAGTAGGATAGAATAGTTTCAATTATTAGAAGTTTGTTTTTCTCATTAAAGTAAGGTAATTTTATTTCTGTTTAGTCCATTATTCATAAAATATAAAAGTAAAGATGTCTCTTTGTTTATTTACTTAAGCTAATGCAAATTTTGTTTAACTTTTTGATATAGTTTTACTTACCCCCTTGCTTTCCCGATTAGGGCCCTAAAAAGCCTGAAAGAGACTCTTGGGTAGTTTAAAATCTTTATTTTCTCTGTTAAGTGTTTAATCAATTAATTAATTAACTCTCTTGAACTTGTCAAAACCCAAGTCAAGAGCACTCTCTATCGGAGAGCATTATTAGATTTGCACATCCTTGCATTAGGCATTTAGATTAGCTAAGTCTCTTGAACCTTTGTCATAAGAGAAGGTCAAGAGCGCTCTCTGTCGAAGAGTCTTAATTGACTAATTTAATAAAACTTGCAACACACACCCCTTTAATTAACTAACCTCGTTCTCTCCTTGCCGGAGTATGCTCTAACCGATCTTAGATCGGAGTACCCAGAAACGGCACTGGATCTTTAATCTTGCAAGAATAACTTAATAAAACTTAACACCCCGTAACCAACGCACCGGCGTTGTAGGGAATTTTCCAAAGTACTTCCTAGTAGAGGCGCCGGAATCCTGCTGTCTAAGCTTCTCAGCTAGTTGGTCAATCTTCGCAATACTAGCTTGGGATACTGGGTGGGCCCGACATGTCTTCAACGGAGGTAACTTAGAATATTCTCTCAACTTTTGACAAACCTTCGTTGACACCTTAATCAAGAGCACATAAAATCCTTAAAACCTACCAAGAGCATCCGCACAATCTAATACTCAATAGTTTGATTCCTAGACTTATTATTTTCTTTGCGCATTTCAGTATCATTGACTCCATAAGGCACTGGTCCTTGATTAAATCTGCATAATTATCTTATTTTGATCAATTGTTTGTGGTTCATTATATTTTCTATCTCTGAATGCTTAATTAAAGTCTAGAATTGTTACTTATCTTTTTAATCTCTTGTTTGCAATGTGGATTGCTTTTGATTATGTGTCATACTCATAATAAGTAAATATCTTTAATTATAACAACTCCTAAATAACACCCATCCGCATCCGCAACCTTTTAAAAACACTTTAACAACTTAAGAGCCATTGAAACTCTTTTGTAGGGACTACCCCCCTTGGCTTCATTAGGACTTAGCCTAAACAGAGGACCTAGGAGTATGTGACAGTACCTAGCTCTGTGCTTGCCCCCGAGGTCACACCTCTCCCACTTTCCTAAGTGAGGAGACAACTTTCATTAGATTTCTGCTGCTGGTGTGTAATCGGCGGACAACACCACCTTCCGATGAGATTCAAGAGTTTGTGTTTTTTTTCCTTAACAATATAGTAAAAAGCAGTAGAATTAAGCTAAGAAAAAAATAAAGCCTCTCCGATAGAGAGTGCTCTTGATCCACTTTTCAATGAGATTCAAGAGACTTTGGATTCCTTCTTTTTCTTTTAGCAATCAAATAAAGGCAAAACATATTGAAATAAAACTATACTACCGAAGTTCTTATGAAAGCAAAAGAATAAACTTCCTATTCTACTCTAAGCAATTACTATGCATGTATAAAGAAAAAACAAGAAACAAAGAACGATACAGCCTTCCCCCAAATGGAGTAAGTGGGGTGTGGGAGCCTTGATCCCACTTGCTCTTTATTAACTTACTTACAATCTCTTTTTTCTTTTGAGGAATACCTTTTGTCCTTTTGAAGCTAAGATCAACAAAGTTTCCAAATGTTAGAAGAAGGGGTAAAGAAGAAATGGGAGAGTTGGAAGGGGGTTGGAAGGAGCCATTTTTTATGGTTCAAGTCTTTGCATGCGCCTCCAAAACTCTTCTTTCCTGAAAGATGAGTACAAAAACCAGCCAACAAAAAACTCAAGAAAAAGTTTGCATGTTAGCCAAAAATGCATAAAAATTTAAGATCTAGTACTTGCAAATGATAAGAATAATATGCTACTTCAAGTACTAAAACTAAACAAGGCTAGATCTAAGCTTTTGATAAACAAACTTTAAAAAAAAGATGACACAAAGATCAGGTACTAGGGTATCTTGACCAAGCTAAGCCTTGGAGAAGACCATAAGCCCATTGATCAAGGGTCAAAGTGTTATACATGCCTAGACCAAGTCTAGGTCTTATAGTGCCTTCTTGGTAACATACCAGGTGCCTCCATTCTCCAAGAGAATGGCTACTCAGAACTAAGCTGAGTCTACCAGTACTAGACTGGTCCACATCATGGTTTCGGACCAGATGTCTACCATTCAACAGAATGGTCACTCAACACTGAGTTGAGTCTACCCAGGATAGAGCTTGGTCCATATCATGGTCAAGGACCAGATATCTACCATTTAACAGAATGGTTACTCAACACTAAGTTGAGTCTACCCAGGACAGAGCTAGGTCCATATCATGGTCATAGACCAGATATCTACCATTCAACAGAATGGTTACTCAACACTGAGGTGAATCTACCCAGGACAGAGCTGGGTCCATATCATGGTCAAGGACCAGATATCTACCATTCAACAGAATGGTCACTCAACGTTGAGTTGAGTCTACCCAGGACAGAGCTGGGTCCATATCAGGGTCAAGGACCAGATATCTACCATTCAACAGAATGGTCACTCAACACTAGGTTGACTCCCCCCAGTGCTGGACTGGGTCCACATCCTGGTCCCAAAACAGGTGTCTTCATTCTCCTGAGAGAATGACTCTCGATGCTACTCAGAAAAATCAACACTTTCTGGGCAATCCTGCCCCCTACTCGAGTTCTACCCAACTTCCTTAAGCGTTCCTTTCTCCCTTTATCGGCTTGAATTCTCCTTGGCGGCTACCTACAGCTACATCCTACCTCTACCAGCGGCTCTTTCTTGTCAACCGACAATTTTCTCTCCACGCACCCACCTTACCTGTCCAACCCGCACAATTCAGTCAGGTCCTGCTATCTACATCTCCCCGTTGTAGCCTCTGCCTGATCTTTCTCCCTGCAGCTCAACTCCAGCAACTCATGTCTGTCGCTACTGTCATTGCATCCAGCCTCCCGACAACGCCTTGCACTGTCGCGCTTTTGCCCGCTACGACTATTGAAGTCTGCACCCCCCTTCACCAACGATCACGCTGGCTTGATACTCCTACGTCAACCCAGCTCTATATCGCAATCACCTACAGACTGTAGCAATTTGACACCATACGCTCCACGCAAACCACCTTCATGGTCCCTACTCCCACCGCTGGCCTTGTCTGTATTCACAACAAGCCCATAAAACAAAGTCGATCTTCCACCTCTACAACCAGAGAGAATCTCAGCCCAACCCAACGACTTTAACCGTAGCTCAAAACCCGTCTACGCCACAATGTCGTTTCACTACCCACTGGCTAAAACTTCGTTTGTTGTTGTAGAGTCCATGTCCTGGTGGCTCTAAGCCTCATGCCACCATGCCTCTGTGAGAACTCTCCACTACCAAGACTGCAGCACCATGTCGGTTGTGCCTTTATGCGGGCCGACAGGTCACCTCTTGTTGCCTTCTGCGACTCACAGTCTCGATCTCCACTGGCCTAATCTGCTTGGTAGCTTCCACCACCACCAAATCCCTACAATCCTTCATGTAAGCAATCCAATCAACAGTGCACACAGTCGTACAACATACAACGACCGTATGGCCCATACCGTGGCCATAGAGTGCTCCTCCTCTCGTCTCTTTTTTGTTTCTCAACCTTGTGCAGTATCTCAGTCCCGCTCTGATACCATGTGAAATTTTCAGCCTTAAACAGATCAGATTTATATCTTCAGTTAAGCATTAACTTCATATTATTTACCCACAGAAAACACTGTAAATCTGAAATTTAACAAATATATACACACTGTCTAAGCTAACCTTAAACAGAGAAAACCACATCACACGAGATAGCCTGGAAACCCAACAAGGGAAAACCAAGCAACAATTTATCTTTTATTGCAGGTTTGTTAATCAGCACTTACAATGGCTGGCCTCCAGATATGACTCCTGACTCTCACTACACCCAAACCCCTCAGCAGAAAAGACAAACTATCCAGAAGATATGACTCACTTCTATTACTCACAAGAGATATAACTCACTCTTGTCCACTCAACAGATTTGACTCACTCTTGACCTCTATGTACCGACCAACACAAGAGATATGACTCGCTCCTGATTTGGTGATTATACAACTCACAATAGCCTCTTCTATAGCATCACTTTAAGTCAATACCATGGGCAATACCATGGGACACTCAGTACCATGGAACACACAATACCATGGATCCTTCAATACCATTGACCCTGAATATTACAAAAGAAACTATTACAAGTCTGTCTAGAGAGATAAACTCAGCCCATTCTACGTTGTTAGACACCCCCAACGCAGAAATACCTGTCAAGCTACAAAAACTAACAACATCTATCTTAAAATCAAGTCTGTTTTGGACAGTTGTGTAACATGTTCATTGTTAGAAAGGTCTTTCTTCTATCTTAGGCCCTTACTTCTTTTTGTAAAAACAAATACATACATTTAATGATGAAACAAATAATTCCAGATACAGGCTATAAAAGCACGCAAAAATAAATTTCTCCAAATAAATCCCATATTGGTGTGAAGATTGCAACCATATCCTGAGACAGCATGCAAATAAATATTCCATAAAACCTAATAGCCTACAAAAAACCACAAATTAATAGAGTAAGAAATAGAGGGTCAAAAATAATGCTTAATATCAATATCATTGTAAACAAAATAGAAGACTAAATTCCTAAAATTTGATAGACGTAAAAAATGCCAATTTACATGTAAAAAGGCTCTCTTATTTTTTAGTGAAGTGACAAATAAATACTGCTAATTTTTCTTGCCAACTAATATCTTTGTTTTGTACTTTTTTCCCAACAGAGTGTGAATGTGATAAAATAATGATCAGATTACAAAAATGGGATATTTTCTCCATATCTTTTGTCTGATATGCCTTTGTGATCTTGGATAGAATTCAAAGTTCATTTTCATTTCTTCTCTCCAATCATGATACTGAAAGATAGTTTCAACTAGCAGTGAAAGGATACCAATCATATTTTTCCAATTTCTATGCTAATAATTTTTAGAAAAACTTTAATTGCAGCCAAATTTATATCTCCAAATATCCTTGAAGAGAAATCTGTAAATAACTGAGGGACATATGTATTCACAGACAAATATCACACTACACATGTTAAATACCTGGGACAATACTCCATTTGGATGTATAAGTATGTTGCTTGTACTCCATCCTGAGACCCTAAAGCATTAGTTGATGAGCTAGTTTCACTGGTACAATCTTCCGAGCTGTCTAAATCTTCCAACCCATCGGCATGCACACCAGCAGGACTACCAACTCCAGTTTCAAACCAGGCCTGAAAAATTCAACAAATCATCAGATATTTAGCTTAAGCCTAATAACTTCTCTAGAGTCTAGAGTTCAAAGTTCGTACACTGTTCTTAAAACTGCAAGAATTCAAAGTACTGATAATCAACACTATATCAGGCTGTATGCTCTAATTTAGTAGTCCTCAGGTGTAATTGAAACAAACCAAATAGTTCATTCACAAAAGCTTCCATGGTAAAAGGAACAAACCATGTAATATTTAAACGATAAGTAACGTCAATTGGATCTAGCCTGGGTAGTTGAGAGGAGTGTTATCCTCACTACCTAGTATCAATTCCCAAAGGTGAAATGTTGAACTTTTAATGAATATATTTTTGTTTCAGCTTGAGCCCTGAAGAATCTGGTTCACCATGGGTACTATCCTGGAAATGAGAAGTGCCCAATGGGTTTCCACGGGGTATGTATTTTAAGGGGAAAAAAATGGAAAGCATAAATAATAATTATTGATGAATGATGATGATTACAATCATGTGAAACCCTACATATACATTACGAGGTAGAAGTTAATGTCTCGTTATACAGTTTCCACTCTTAATAAATAATGTTTGTATTGTTTAAATAAATGTTGTGACTTGGACCAAAAAAAGAATGGCCAACTTGGGGCTCAACAAAACTCCGTTATATGTCAAAACTTGGCTCAAGTCTCAACAAATAAAATAACATTAAAAACTCAAAATATAGGAGATATTGTGCAGGAATAATAATGGCATGTCCATCGCACACAGGCTGTAGAATAGACAGTGAATGGGTGCACTGTTACGGCACTCCTTGCGTAAGGTCACCGATTCAAAACTCTATGCGTACTAGCTTAGAAAACAAAAATAATGACATTTCCATCCATATAATATATAAAAAACAATTTATTTAACATGATAATATTGAATTTTCCACTTGAAATTTGTCTCAATTATGATAATTACTATAATTGATATTCTAATAATATGATAATTATTATAATTGATAATACTTTTTTAATGCACTGGGATAAGGTTTCAACAATATTATAATGAAAAAGGGGCAATGGAATGAGAGCGCAGGGATGGTGTGCGGGCTAGATGCGTATATTGCAACGATATGAGGGGGGCTGCAGCGTGGGATAGGTGAGAGATGGATAAATGGAGGAGTGCGTAGGTCATGGTGGAGAGCCAAGGTGGAGTACAGAGTGGTGGTGATCATGTCTTTAAATGGATAATGAGGCCAGTCGTATGCGCATGGAGAGGAGACAAAGAGTTGATGCGGGGTGGAAATGGATATCGAGGATGGAGTTGGGCGTGAGAAGAGTTGGGGACGCACGGGCTGAGGAGTTGGGGCTGAAGTATGGCATAGGTGGTGAAGCGAATGGAGATGGGGATATCTATGTGAGGACTAGAGTGGGAGCTGAAGTGGAGGGAGCGTGAGGCTAGCATGCAGGTGAGAAGGTGGGCATGCACGTTGAAGAGTGAGAGGCGTGAGTGCAAAGAGAGTAGGGCGTATAGTAGAGGGGGGCAACGGCGTGGTGTGGAGAGGAGGATCTTGCAAAGTGGAGCAAGAGATTAAATGATGAGAGCGGGGAAAAGGGCATAGCGATGAAAGATGAGGTATGGAGAGGGAGGGTTGAAGCAAAGAATGGACACGAATAGGGGGGTGCGAGCAACGATGCATGGAGAGGTGTAGTTGGAGTCAATGCATGGGGTAGATGATGAAGGGAGTATGTGTGAGGAGTACAAAGGGATAAACATGTATCAAGGGATGACAGGAGCAGCGGAGATTGAGGGTGAGGAGTTGCTCCAGGTGGAAGAGCGTGCGCTATAATACCACTGTAAAAATCCGTTTTGTTTTCCTAAGCTAAATGAAGCGAATCCGACTTCATAATTAATAAATATATATATAAATCATAATTGAATGAATAGATGATATTTTACAAATGATTGGCCTGCCTTAAATATGGCTTGAGCATGTTACCACCTAAGTTATACTTAGTGGAGTTTTCAAGTGAGCCGGCAAAGTAGAACAAGTATACTTGTTCATTCTTCAGAATTCAGAAGTTCGCCAGGCTTTTTCTAGGATTTTTTTTCAAATTTTTTTGTAACACATGTTCATACCCCCTTGGGGAAATTGTAAAAAATGTGCTAGCATGGTCAATTTTATAAAAAACACGGCTTCCTAGACCTAGACATCAAGCCGACTAGACCAAAGTGTTTTTTCCCTTGGTAATTATTTGTTGCTGAATAAATGACTAATAATTTTTTATTTTTTCACTCACACCTCCAAAGTTGGAGTAGTCATCTTGGTGGTTAGGTCTTAGGGGGATATTAGAGCCTCTATGTCAGTGTGTATAAATATGTTAGGCATTCGAATTGAGTCATATGGACATGTGCTAGGTTCCCCTAGGTTTTTGTTCAATTCCCATAAATTTATTTTTTCCCGCAAAATTAGGCCATTTTTTAATGGTTTAATTGAAAAACTTCAAAATGTAATAGGAGATGGGTCCAGAGTCCATTTTTAGCGTGGGGATGCTCCTTTTCACACTCAAATCATCCTTTTTACTCCAAAGGCCTTTTTACTCCAAAGGCCACTTTTCCTATGATTCGAGATGCTAAAACATCCCATAACGCATTATTTTGCAAAGGAAGGTAAAAAATGGCATTTTAATGCTAAAGTTGCAACAAATTAGCACCAAAGTCAATTTTTCAAAAGTCAAATGAAGAGTGGGGTGACATGGAAAATGGGTCCCCATGGTTAGAGACTTCATCAAAATATAAAAGACATTAAAGCTTTGGTTATTTGAAGAGTGGTGAATGGTTTGATTTGAGATATGACATCAACCATATGTTAAAAATGCCAACCACAATGAAGGATGTGAGTATGTATTGTATCAAGTGACTTCATCCATATAACAAAGGATTAAACTTTGGTTATTTGCTTAAGGTAGCGAATGAAGTTGGTAGAGAGATGACACCTTGAACTCGCAAGTGGGAGATAACGCCAACCTTCATGGATTAGCGCATGGTTTGATTGATGCGGCGAATGTGGAGAGTGTTGTGGAGAGTTAGCTGAGAGCGCACCTCTCTTATGAGAGGTGGCGCTTTCTCCTTTGGAATGTCTCAATCAAGATCCTAAAACATCTCTTCAACTCCACTCTTCCGTCAGTTGGTGATCCATCGCCCTGGGACTTTTTCGCCATTTAAACAGGGCTTCAGTTCATCGATTCTCATGGTCAAAGAGCGCCAAAAGGCTGTTGAGTTGTTACTTGTAATATCGTAATATTTTATGGAATAAAAGAAAGATTTGGAGGCAAATCTCTCGTGTGAGCATTGTTATCACATATATAGTAGCCAGGCTACCATATTCTATTTTTCAAACGCAGTGCATTTTTCAGCCAGATCTCTTACATATGAGATGCTGAGATGAACAGTTTTGATGGATCATTATTGTATTAGTGGACTATTGTACTCTCCCATGTCAAGACTGAGTCTCAGGACACTCAGATTTGAGGACCGATGTAGCTATTTAGTCATTACAGAGCAGTTATTGATGCCCATATGTATATCAGTACTTTATCATTGGACAGATGGTGTTTCAGATGGATTATATTGCATGATTATGACTCATTTTTTTATATTGCGTTATGGTTATCATTGCTCTTATACTGATTTTTGTGACATATATTAACTTCTGGTATCATGATCTGGCGATCATAATTATATGGACTTGGATGTATTTGTATTTATGTATTAATGTCCCTACTCTGACTTTGAAGTTCCTAATCTATACTCATTGGTTTTACCCTCCCTGGGGAGAATAGAGGTAGTCATTCCCACCATTGTTTTGGCTTGCAAGTGTTGGCTTCATCATTCACTATCTCCACCCATACATTACCTTCCAGTTTAGTTTTCAACCCGACTGACTTCTTGACTTATGGCATGGAGGACCTTCTTCCCTGCTAGAACCTTTGTTGGACAAGCTTCCCTGTTTATATTGTGTCTCGACTCTGAGTTGGTGACAAAACTTGCTTTTGGTGAGTTGGATTGTATGCCTAAATCATTCTAGTCAATTGTCCCGATGTTTGGCACTGTGCAGAACTCACCCTGGTCACTTGAGATGTTGTTGGCTAAAACTGAAAGCTCATGTACTACCTGTATTGGAAATGTTGAATATGCGCCCATGGAAAATGAAAATGATAAAACTGTGTTTCTTAACATATGTAAAGAGGGCAAGAGCTATGAAATGCTAAAATACTCCTTGAAAGAGTATAAGAAAAGGTCCAAAAACCAATGGTTAAAAATATGCTATATCTAAATATTGCTGACCTTATAAAAATAAATGTCTCAGATGAAAGCTGCGATTAGCTGTGCTTTTAAGCACTGGTGAAGTCCCAAAAGGGTCATATAGGCCAAAAAGGCCATGGCAATAAAATTGATGGTCCTAATGAACTTGGATCTAGCTTGATGTAGACATGATGCCTAAGTTGAATAAGCACTCTCTAAACAACTCAACCATTTGTGAGGCACTACCATTCCTTGTGTTGTTGTTTGTCCGACATTGGTTTTAGTGAGTATTCCCCTTCCATATCCAAAGTGTCATGATGTTAAGTAGGAAGTCATCCTTTTCCTTAGCCTTGTCAATTTCATCCTTCACCCTTCACTAGCAAATTGACTACAACTATGAAGTGAGTATAGTCCCGAAATTCTAGTCTGAGTAATAATCAATAAAGCCTTATAAATGTATTTGTTGATGTACCGCCAGTGAAATGACTGCTACTTGTTGTGATTGTTGCTTGAATGAGTTGTAGAGCATGTCTTAGCCTTTTAACACTTGCAGCAGATGGATGATAGTCTAAGTTATTATTGGTTTCTGATCATTTACAGATGGTTATATTGTTTATTGGATGTGGTTGATGGTCAGATAGAGACCTGTGAGGGGTATGAGTATACACCTTAGATGGATTTGGACTCCCTAAGTCTAATGAGACATTTTATTTTCAGTTCCGGGCACTTACAAATATGATCAAGCTCATTCTACCTTTCTGATGCAGTTTTACTTCACAGGTTGATATGTTTGAGCAGGGAGATGTTTTATTTGGATCTCCTAGGGCGTTGTATGGAACATAGGGGTGCAACCACTTGTTTGTACCATAGTACCCCCATCCCAGAGAGCTTAGTGGGCTCAGTTTCACAACGCAAGCACCCTAGGAGGCTGTTTTGGCAGGTTCACGTTTTTCGAGGCGGATTAAAAAATGAGTAAATGGTTATTGAAGAAATCGATTTGGGCTACTGAGGCAAGGAAATGACATGGGACGAGTCATAATGACGAGAGTGATGCCCTCCACACCTTCTCCAGCAGTTGCAGCACCTGATTGGGCCCACACCTATTTTTCGGCATTTTTATATTATTTTCTGGAGCGTTTCGGAGGCTCACGATCTCCTCAAGGAGGCACAAAGTCAAAGAATTAAAATATTATATTATTTTATTGTGCCATGGGGACACCAAGATGGAGTTAGTCAACACTCCATGGACCCACCATGTGCTTCATTTATTTATTGTTGAGTGGGGTACCCTCTTGTTGGGTGTTTTAGTCCATTTTGGTACTTTATGGTTATATTGATCCATGTATTGTATGTTGAGCTCATCTCAACCATTGATTAGAATATTTTATCTTTTAATCTTAGCCACTCGTTTTGAAAGTGGTTAGGATTCGGTTATGATTGTGGTTCTCTCATTTCTATTTAAAGGAGAGAGCTTCCCATTTGTAAGGGGTCTTTGGATCTTGGATCTGAATAATAGAAAGATTTTTTTCTATGGATATTTTCTGGATTTGCTTTGCACCTGATGTTCTCAAATATGGTGATTGGATAGTCTTCTACTTCCTAGCATTGTGGAAATTCATGTGAGATCTATATTTTTTCTGCTATCATTGTCTTGTCTACAGGAGGGCGTTTTGGCTGGAGCGTTTTTGCAGGGGAAACTCAACTCGTTCGGTTATCTTCATCTTGGATCAGGGGGTTTTCATTAGTTTCATTGTGATCTATGATTACTTCGTTTTACTTTCCTGTAGCATTTGGTTTCTTTATCTTGTTTTAGCAAATCTGATATTGTTGACGTTTGCTCATGCAAGGTAGGGGGCGCATTGGTGGCTTGGAGCTTACATCTGTCATAGAAATCACTTGGATCTTCCAAAATTGATCGAGATAGCAAGGATCATCACTGTTAAGACTTCTACAAGCATTTCCAGATAAGATATAACAGGTAAGTCTCTTCTGTTCAGATCTGAATCCATTGTACTTTCTTTTCTTCAATTTTTCTATAAACTCCTAAAATACTAAAAAACCCTAAAAAGCACTAAATCTGGGAACCGTCCGATCTTTGGCCAAACCACTTCTAGGTTTCATAGATCGGGCCTCCCCTTCACTGAATCTACTGCAACGCTGGTCAAATTCCTGCTGGTTTATAAACTAGATCTGATTTTTAGCCTGAAAACTGCATAACCCCCCACTGAAAATTTTACCTTTTAGGTTTTGAATTTTTCTTATTTCTGACTTCATAGACTGATAGATCGGGTCCCACACAGTCCAAATCACCCTCAACGTTCTCCAGATTCATGGCAATTTGACCTAAATCTTAGTTTTAGACTGAAACAGCCCTAGCGCCTTCATTGAAAATTGGACTTTTCCGGAGTTTCCTTTTTCTGAAATCTGACAGGCCAGGTGGATAGATCAGGGCTTGAGCACTCCAGAACACCCCCAACGCTGAGCTAGTTCCTACCAGGTTGCCCTAGATCTGAAAAACTGACTTTCAGCCTCCTAGCCCCCCTCATCAGATTTTGACTTTTTCAGATCTGATCTTTCCTAAAATTTTCTGACTTGGGTTTGTAGATTGGGTCGTCCTGATCTCATTTCCCCTCCAACGCTGAGCTGATAGTCTCCTGGTGGCTCTAGAGTTACAGATCTGCCTCTCCTAACCCTAGCGCTAGCCCTCCTTCTGCTGGTTTTCTTGTAGCCTGAATCTTCCACGCCAAATCCTTGTCTAGGTCCATAGATGAGGGTAAATCCCAGGTGGGTTCATTGAAACATTGTGCTGATACTAACTCCATTGCCCAATGCACAAAAGACACTTCGTTTGCCAACATTCATTAATAACTCAAGTTACCTATCTTCCACTGAGTATGTCTCCTTGGTACTAGACAGTCCCAACTCTGTCTTTGCTCACCCTGTCATAGCTACGTTTCCCAAGACAGTGATCATCTCCATCAGTTGCTAATACCTAAACCCTAGAGCTAGGGTTTCCATTCACCTTGCACCTTACGTACCTCAAAGCCCAATTTTGATCTGTTCAGGTGTCTAGGTCTGATCTCTTCTGTCGGGAGCAAATCCAAGTCTCCCCCGTTGTTGTCTTGGACTAGGATAACATAAAGTGAAGGCTGTCTTGATTGGCATGACAACCATCCAATTGGGAGTCTAGGCAGTCTTGGTTCCACCCCTTAGTTGCTTGCCCCTCTACCATCCATCCTGGATCCACCTCACACAGGCAACTACAAGGTTGGTGATAACAAGCATCATTGTGTGTGGATCAGTATTGCATAGTTTATGAGGTAACCGGTATTAGCTTATTTTCGTTGTGCATTTCTTTGGTTTGTTGTGGGCCTACAAGGGGAGCTATCTCCCGGTAGGATAAGATATTGTTCTAGTTTGATTCATGCTCTTATTGTTTGATAGTTGTAGATCTCTTAGCTCGCATGTACATTTTGTTTAATTGCATGCTTTCCAAGTTTCTACTTCCGGCAGCACCTTTGCTTGTAACCCTTCTTGTGCAAATATTTTTAAGTTGATGCAGGTATCTATCTTGAAGGGATGGTTGATATAGGTTGACTCCTCTAAATTCCAAGCAAATTTTGAAGAGCATGGTCCCTCCGCTTTCCACTTGCAGACTCCACAACCCAAATATTCCTAGGGTTCCAACATTCCTTCTCTCTCTCTCCTTCAATTTAAATCAAATTTTCCCTTTTGGTTTTGGTTACTCACATGCTCTAGTGAAGTAGTATTTCTTTCAAAAGAATATCTAAAGGCTGATTTATTTAAGCATGTACCTAGATCTAGAAGCATACAGTGATTTTTCTGAAGTAGATCTAGGTTGATTAAGTACTACTACTTAGTCTTATTGTTTATCATTAAGTACTTAAATTTTTATGCTTTCAACGTTTTATTTGGCGCATTTGATGCATTACAGGTGGCTGGTTTTTCACTTTTGCTGATAGGACAAAGGGAAGTGCTGCAAAAAAAGTGAAGATCTAGGCCATTAAAGGCCTCCTAGAACAACCTTCTTCGTTCCTAAAACCTGTAAGCCTTTGGATCCAAATTTGTAAGGACCATTAGCATCCACCTCAAGCATTGTAAATACCATAATAAAACATCTTGAGTAGGATCCTTCAAAGCCCACTCCCCATCTCCCCCTGGGGTGTTTTGCGTTGGTGCACTTTTTTCATGGTTATTCTTTTGTTAGTGTAGTTTTGATTTACAGATCTCTATACTTTGTCATTTCCAATTTCAATTTTATTGCAAAGTAATACAAATACTAACCCACTGCGCTATATTGAATTACCGAAAGGGAAAATATTTGCGCAGTGTAGTAATTAGAAAACCTTCCTTTTTTGCACTCTTACATTTAAAATAAACCCCATTGCTTTTCCAAGTACGGTTCACGGCAAGGCTTGCTCGAGTACTAGACCTAGAAAGAGATTCTTGGGTTTTCTTTTCTAACCAAGAAAACATTGTTCAAAAACACTTAAAACCAACAAGACTCAGTTCCCGTTATGCTCTGGATCTCTGTGGCTTTGACCGACCAGTTGATCATATCTAGAAAAGGATTGAGTGACTGGTCTAATTAGCTTTCACACTTTCAATTAACCTCCCAACAACGAAAATCCAGCGTTGTGTTTTGCTTCGTGTGGGCAAATTGTACAGAGGAAGCGGGAACAACTGAAAAGAGACCGCGGGGCCCCGTCAGGCTACATCCTTGTTGATGCAGTATTGGACATCCTCCTGTGACTCCATTCAGCGCACATTTTCTCGTGTGCTACCACACTTAGTGACTCTGGACATATTCCTTGTACCTTCGTGGTATATCGGGAATCCCCTTCCCTCGTAATCCATTCATTAATTCATAAACTTAAAATCGACCAAGAACAATTGCAAT
This sequence comes from Pseudotsuga menziesii, assembly GCA_001517045.1. NCBI lineage: Eukaryota > Viridiplantae > Streptophyta > Pinopsida > Pinales > Pinaceae > Pseudotsuga > Pseudotsuga menziesii. Next base: position 1,197,071 of record LPNX010166718.1, on the reverse strand, counting down.
ACATTCATCACTCCAACAACAATCCATTTCAGACTCCATTTTCAGCACTAGCCTACATCATACAATCATTTTGCTTAAAGTGAATCTTGTGTGGATGGATTAATTTGTATTTCATGCTGTTATCTTAATCATTATTGCAATCTCTTGCGTAAATTTCACAAACACTCCTAAACAACTTACTCAATCATAAACTACCATCTAAAGCTTAATCGGCCTTAGTAACTCACAGGGTCTACCCCCCTTGGCTATGTTAGGAGTTTGCCTAAACGGAGGAGTCAAGATCAAGTGATAGTACTTGATTCGAGACTTGCCCCCAAGGACGCACCTAGTGGCTTGAAGAATTCTGCCACGACAACCTAACCTTCCCAAGTGTGTTAAAGGTGACAACAGGGCACCGATTTGAGGAGTCACATCCTCTTACTAGTTATAATTGATTATTTATTAATGATTATTTGTCTGTATTTATTTATTATTTAATGTTTGTAACAGATTACATTGACTTCAAGTTGATATAGACCACCAAACTAACTAGTCAAACAGGATTTACAAGTTGTGCCAACTTCGTAATGTCAAGACAAAGGAGCACTTCATCCTCTAGTGTCCCATCTACTATGAGATTCATGTGTGGTTCAATTGTCTCTTTAGGGGACCCTAGACTCTCTCCAACTTATCTAGGTACCTTGACCAAAGATGTCTAGCCTTATACATGCAAAAGGCCTTCAAATTTTGTTCCCATATTCCTTAGCCTCCTGCTAGATCAGATTCCATCCAGATGATTACTTCATTCTTTACAATGCTCCAATCGACTAGGGGCATCAAGAGACATATGAATAGCGTCATGTTATCTAACACTATATCTATGAGCACTAGAGGGACCATCGCCCCAATATTTGAAACGAAAAAGAATGGTATCGCCTTATGTTGTAATCCCACCAATACCTGAAATGGAAAAGAAGGTTCACTTAACTTTTAAGTGTTTTGCAGAACTAAACAATTTTATGCATCTACATGGGAGGATCTAGAAGAAAACCATAATTGCCATCGACCTCTCTTTCGAAGAAAATTGGATTAATATTAAGTCAACAAAAAGATTAAAAATTGCAAATGAGGAAATTGAAAAAAAATCATTAACAAAAGCATAAGGATGAGATCAATAATTTAGAATTTGACATCAACAAATACTCACAAATATTGTAATGTCCCCTTCCAAGTAGTCACCACGAGCGACTCATTAGCCTATCCAGTTCCCGTAGGCTATGGTCGTCAAAAAAAAGAATTAATTAATTATTAATGTCACCTAGGCCAAAAAGATTCTACAAAGTGACATTAGTAATTAATTTATCTAAAGTGACTTTATAAAGTCACTTTACAATAAATTGAGCAGACGACTTAAGTTAAGACATAAAGTGCTCAATTTAAAAATTAAAAGGTGGGATGAAGGATTTTTCTCCATAAAGTCACTTTCTTAATTTTTAAATGGAGAAAAGCTAAGGGAAGTCAAAAAGTCACTAAAAGAGGTGAGAGTGAAATTATAAAAAGGAAAATGAGAGCTCATTCTCTCATTCTTGTCTATTTGCATTTTAGAAAAGAGCTCTTGAGCAAGCTTCTCTTGGACGAAACCCTAGGAGAAGGTGTTGGTTTCGACAGTGAGACAAATCTTCCCTAGCCATCTATTGAGGAGTCATCTCAGATTTCTCACTTGTTTTCATTGCCATGGATTGTAGTTGCATTTTATTTCCCAGTCTTTTGTTTTGGATCTGAGTTTTAAACAGCACACAGTTGGGAGGCACACTTGTTAGTTGAAGCTGCCATTTTCTCTGGTAAAAATTCGTGGCATACCAAGCAGACAAGAGGAAGGCGCGCATAATGGTTGTCTATGTGGGAGGAGGGCGCAACCATAAGGAGAACTCACTTCAGTTCTGCATTAACGTCTGAGTGTAAGAGGGCACATCACTAGTATCCATTGTCCCCATTCTCTGAGTGCCAGTAATAATATTGCAAAGATCCCATCTCAAGAGTCTTATCTCTCCTTGCTGAAGATTTATTAGTGTTTTTCTGCCCAAGTCGTGGCCATCTGAAGGGCTGTACAATGTTATTTGCTCGCATTTTAAGTTACAGGATAAAGCTGGAATAAATACGCAGTCATTACAGTCCACCTCATCTCTGATATGTTTGATTGAACGTGGCTGCAAATTCATATTGTTTCATGTTGGCAACGCTCTATTCTAGCTGGGCATTTCCATCTGTTGCCGCCTAAAACACACTTGGACACGGGAAAGTCTCCCAACTGCTGTGTGTGTTCCTAAGGGCAACTTATAAGTTGAGAACCCGCTGTCACCTCGGTTCTAAACTCCTCCGTTTAGACCACAACTCCTAAAGGCCAAGGGGGGTAGTCCCTACTTACTAAGTTCTTTTTTGAATAATGTTTTCTGGGAGTTGTAAATTACAAAAATGACAATCAGTGTGCAGTGATGCAAATATTTCAATGTCAAGCAAACCCTTTAACAATCAACCAATAATGTATGAAAGAGAGAAACAATCAAATAATCAAAATTATCAGTGTCGTCTCTACTCGGGCTATGGAGTCACAATAATCAACTTCAAATAATTTCCCTAAAGCATCAACTCATTTACTTTAACAAATATTCAAGAACATGATGAATTCCAATAAATGAGTAAGTTAAAATAAAGTGATTGCAAAGTAGAGAAATGTAAATGATTGTAACACTATTACGCAAGTGGTCCTGTAAGTTTTAGAAAATTTTATGTTTCTCTTTGACTTAGGGAATTAAGGTGTTTGTTACAAAGAAATGAACTATTCTAGATGTCTACCCCAAGAGACTATCTCCTTCGATTAGAGAGAGAATGTCGGGTGCTCAACATGGGAACACAAGGTTCCCACCTAGCTCAATGGGTCAAACTCGAAACTTGTTGGGTGCTCAACTGGAGGACACAAAGTGCCACGAAGCCCCCTACGGCCTCTACCCCACTAGCTCCACAGGTCAAGCCTCTTTTTCTCCTTTCTAATGAAGATACTTATCTGGGTGCCTATTAAACTAGCCAACACAAATCTTTGCCCTTTCTCGTCACCCTAGATCGGTCAAACCGGCGGGGGGAGAGGATACGGGGCAAAAACGGGGCTTGGTTTATTTTAAACGAAATGAAGAATTTAACAATTGTTAACAATGCAAGCCAGCACGATATTGTAAGGATGGCAAAGCCGAATCACTTGCAAGGTGTGGGCAAATAAAAATGAAAGTAAGAAAGATACAAGCCAGCATGATTTCACAAGGATGGCAAAACCGAATCACTTGCAAGGTGTGGGCAAATGAAAATAACAAAACAAAAAAAAACACTAGCCGGCACGATTTTGCAAGAATGGCATAGCCAAATCACTTGCAAGGTGTGGGCAAAAATAAAGAAGAAAATAAAAACAAAATGAAACTCCAACTAATCTAAAACCCACGCCAATCAACAATTGCTTATGCAAAGGTGGGAAAGCCCAACTTCTTTTGCTAGCAATGGATGGCAAATAAATGAGACTTGATTTAACTGAAAATGCAAAGCAAGAAATCAAGTCCAAGAGACTCTCTTGGACTTGTTACAAATGCTGAAATTTCAGCATAAAGAAAGAGATAAAATGAGTGAGAAAAACCATGTTTTTCCCTTTCTTGAGATGTCCTTGAAGCTCTTCCTTTGGGGTGGCCTTAAAACTCTTCTATGGCTAAAACTTGACAGAGTTTTGCCTTGTTTTGTCACTAACCTGCTAAAAACCAGCAAACAGAAAAAGATAAAATGTGCCCAAAATCACTTTGGGGAAGTTAGTATGTTAGTGCAATATATATAGAAAATTTATACAAAGTTGCCAGATGAATAATTTTGAAAGAACTTGAGTATATAAGAGTTAAAATCAGATTTAAAACACTCAACAAACTAAAATTAAAATGAATAAATTTGTATGTAAAGAAAGAGAAAATTGGTCCTTTGTTTTTCAAGAAGTGAAGCAATGGGGCATCCAACCGAGGAATCCCACTCTTAAATCCAAATAACCTGTAACTTATAATATTTTCACTACACAACTACTAGAAGGTGAGAATCAAATAATGAGAAAAGAAATCATAAACTTCAAACTAGAAAATATATGAACTTCTTTACTATAAGAATGAAAACTCACAAAATTTATGGAATACAAATACCATAAATCTTACCAAAGCAAATTAGTATGCTTTCTTGGCCAACCAAATTTGTGTAGCTCCTTAAGCATGGAAGCAAATCATCAATGGGAACAATGGACACAAGATTCCTCCAAATATTTTGATTACCAAAGCCATATGGCTGAAAATTACAATGGCCCAAGCAAGAGCAAGGGAAAGAATGAGAGCATGAGCAAGAGAGTGGGTGTGAGTGTGCTTTTGTAACCTAAATGAGGAGGGGAAACCTCCTTAAATAGGAAAAATGAAAGAAAAAGGCTCTTTGCATGCTAGACAAGTGTCACAAGGGAGAGAGGGGGGCGAATTTGCTCAAGGAGGGAAAAACCAAGGTTTGCGATCTCAAATATGGGGAGAGAAACCCCTAATTTAATGCTTCCAACCTTATTGTTATGTCAAATGGGGAGGAAACCACCATAGTGGGTCCCTTTCCATCCACTTTAGCTCACCCAACCAATCAAAGAGAGAAGGAGGCACCCCCCTAGATTCAGCAACTCAAAACTTGTTACATGCTTGCTTGGGGGGGGAGAGGCCTTTGGGTCTTTAAATTGTCTTAGGAGCATAATATAAACATTAGAACCTTTACTTGGCCACCACTTTTCCAAAATTTGGCTCTCTAATTAAATGCCCAATTTCTTGATTTCCATGACTGCCCTGGGCAAACATGACCAAAACCATAGTAATACTTGTCCGAATGACTTCAAACTTGGCCCAACGGTGTAGGGGGTCTCATGCCATTTGTCTTGAGTACCCATACCCCTATACAACATTAAAAAAGACCAAGTGACCCTCTTTTACATTACAACAAATTGTCCCAAGTGACAATTTTTAATGACCAAAAATTTAAAAAACCTATGCAAAACTTAATGAAATTCCGCAAGACTCTAGATAATGTCTATCATGGTAATATAGAACATTCTTAGGACCCAATCACCTCATGGACTCGATCACTAGAACACCTTTCACCACTTTGGAGGTAATTTTGAGTGAAAAACTCAAATAATTAAAATCTCTAAAAATAAAATTTAATTATCCAACTGAAAAAACACTCGATGAAAGGACTTCCCTAATGACTAAGTCTTAGGCGATTAAGTTACAAAAAACTAGACCTTCATGCTGACATATCCTTGCAAAATCTCCCGCAGGGGTGCGGAAATTTCATAGAAAGGAGAAGAGAGGAAGAGCTGCCTTGCTTGATATAATCATTAAGTACTTCATTCTTATCTTCAAGGCACATCCAACATGTGCATGGTACATCGTTGTCCACTTAGTTGGTTTTGGTGGTCAACACCATCTACAGCAGTTATCTAATTTCTCATCAACCTTATCATTTCCTGTAACAGCAGAAGCACATTCAGAAAGTTAAGAAATCCTGTAGCAGACGACTTCTGGTATTCATTGTGCAAGCAGTTGAAGAAGACATATCTTTAGATGTGAGAGGAGCAGCCATTGGGAACTATTTTCCTTCCATTCGGACTCAAGCAACCAGTGCAAATTCTATCATCAATCCAGGCATATACTCCATTTGAAATTAAATATCAGATCTGAAGTTTATTGGCTTTCAATGTTTATATGTGTATTGCACTGCATATTATGAATTTGTTATAAAGCATAAACCTTATGGAAGTTAAATATCATGATTTACCATACGATAACTTCACATTTGAGCATTAGTGGTCAAATTAGCAAATGAGCAGCCTTGGCAGTAAAACTTGCAACTGTTTGACAAATTCTCTAAACTAGAAGTGCCTACAAGAAACTTCAGCAGAGTTGCTAAATTACTAGTCAGCCTGGAGTCATTGTATATCATCTACAACAGTATTGAGGCCATGTTAGCAATCTTAGTAGTAAGAAAGGAACTCTCAAACACACCACGAAACATCAGAATGTTGGAAAAAATTTAGATCTAATTGGCTTGGGACATTAAAAATATGCAAATTCAACATTTTACATACCTATGGAGTTGATTCTAATTCTTGGGTGTTCCTAGTTGAAATATCTTGATACTTTTATCAGGAATTTGGATAAAAAGTACATGCATGCGAGCACCTAACCAAGAAAATAACGTTGCAAGACATTAATTCACCAAAAATGTCTCAAAGTCAAATTTCACCAAAAATGCAGATTTAGGGCCAACTGCCCAAATTTCCTTTCTGTTTCCCAGAAGTCTTTTCTGCTGCCCGAACCTTTATCTCAGCTGCCCAAATTTTTATGTCTTCTGCCCAGGCCTACCCGAACTGCACAGATTTGTTCTAGAACTTCCTGAGAACACAACAGAGCTGCCCGGATCTTCTTCCAGCTGCCCGAGCTCTGTTAAAGCTTGACCGAGATCTGCCTGGATCTTCTAGAGCCTTCCCGAGCCTACCCGAGCTTCTTTACTGCTTCCGTACTGCTGCCTGAGCTGAGAATGGGCTTCCCAGAATGGTAAACAGGTTGCCCAAGATAGGGTTGATGCTGCCCATGACTGTTCTGCCTGCCAGGAGATGGAGATGATGCTGCTCGAGGTCTGTGGTGGTTTCCCACAGTCTGCCCGAGGGTTTGCTATCACTGTCCGTGAAGTTTAACTGCTAACCGAGAATGGAGCAAACTGCCCAAACTCTATTCAGACCATTGTTGTAGCTGCCCGAATGGAGAGATGACTTGCCCGAGGATATGGTGGAGCTTCCCGTGAATGGAGAGAGTGCTAGGGTGATGCCCTAGCTTTTCCTTGTCCGTGAAAGAGAGGAGGAATGCCCTAGGTGTTTAGGGTAGTTGCATGGAAGAAGTGATGAATCCCTAGCTAGCAATCCGCCATGCTAGGGCACAACAATCAAATTGAACTCAACCTCTTGCAGAGAAACCAGCGAAAGTCTTCTAATGGAGCAGTCACTTGTTGGAGATGAAGTGTGTTAAAATGAAATGGAATTGATCTTCTTTTATAGGATTTTAGTCACTTAGATGTGGACCTTACACATAAGAATAAAAATAATATGATTTTATTCTTTTACTTTTTGACTTTTACCTTTAGTGGTACTAAAGGCCTTTGTGTATTTCCACTTTGACTCCTTAGTGGTCCAAGGGTCCTTATGTATTTTTTACTTTTACTTTTTAGCTTTCTTCAAGTGCCCTGTGGTCAATGCAAGTGATCATAGGAGTCCTTCATACCCACTTAAAGTACATCATCATAAATAGAGAGAATTACTAACTCCTTGTGCCACCAAGATCGGGTACTAGGTGTCTTAACCAAGGGTAGCTAATCCTTGGAGAAGATCACAGAGCCCACAGGTCGAGGGTAGGAGTGCCTCACATGCCTAGACCCGGTCTAGGACTTATAGTGATGTCCCTCCTAGTAACTGACCAGGTGCCTCAGCCCTAGGATGCATCCTTTGACTCAATGTCAAATACTTGGTAACTGACCAAGCGCCTCCATTCTCTCAAAGAATGGCCCTCACCCCTAGGCCGAGTCCCCCAGTTCTAGACTAGTTCATCTTCCCAGTAACTGACCACGTGCCTCCATTCAAAGAATGGCTACTCAGCTCTAGGTTGAGTTCCCTCAGTGTTGGACTAGTTCCACATCTTGGTAACTAACCAAATGTCCCTATTCAAAGAATGGCTACTCAGCTCTAGGCTGAGTTACCCCAGTGTTGGACTAGTTCCACATCCTGGTAACTAACTAGATGTATCCATTCAAAGAATGGCTACTCAGCTCTAGGCTGAGTTACCCCAGTGCTAGATTGGTTCCACATCCTGGTGATTGACCAGGTGTCTCCATTGTCCAAGAGAAAGAAGGGTGCTTGTAGTCCTCGATCAATGGAGTTAACTCCCTTAAATCACTCCACAGGTCAAGCATGCAATGTCAAACCCTAAAATCAGAGAAAGAGACCCTCATTGAATGAATGTGCCCTCGTATGCCAGAAATAGACCTAAGGATCACTTCCATAATCCAAAAATAGCTTACCCCCTTGAATCTAGGGATGAAGCTCTCCAATGGCTTAGATGGTCAAATTGAGTCAAATTTGGACCATTGTAATCATGATTCATGATACAAAGATCTAAGTCCCTAGGCAAGAGATTGATGCTATGGAGAGGGAACGTATGCTCTAACAGGTTTTCTTGCTTGAGGATTTGAGGATTTGCAGTTGATTGGCACACTTTGGAGTACAAATAGATGGAGCTTGACAGAATTGTGGTTGATTGGTGTTTGCTAAGGGTCTGGGTTGTTTGATTCTTCTTTCACAGATTTTATCTCAGCAACATTTTCCATTCCGATTGCTCAACCACAGTTTCAAGTATGGGTTCCATCCAATCTCATTCACTATTTAGCATTACTATTTTACTTTTTCCTTATTTCCTAACTGTGTTCCTCAATCTTAATGATGATATTTCTGATGATATGGAACTCTAATTTGTAAAGAGGTTATGAACTTCGAATATAATAATATCTTATTGATTTTGCAATTTTCATGTGTTTAGATTTGTACAACTTTACATCGTATGAAACTAAATAGTAGTGATGATGATCTATGATGATAACTCTCTTTTTGCCTTCTTACTGATGAATGGTAATCTAAAAAATTTAAGTCTCATGGTTTTTTTGCATCTTTCTTGTATGGCATGTGCCCTATGAGCCTATTGGATTCATATCATCTTGGCCCGCATTAAACATGCCTTCTAAATCCTCAAGCTGAGCCCGTTGAAAGGCAAGATGATGTTTTGCAAGTGGATGGATACCTGTGAAGATTCATCCTTGTTTATATGTGTGTGCATGTAAAAACAACTATACAGAGATATTTGCATTGCTGGGTGTATAGAGTCGACATATATGCATATATGCATACACAGGTGTATCCATATAATCATGTTAATGTAAAAAGTGATTCTTGAAACCCTACAACACATCCTACTATAATTTGAAAGGCCTAGTATGTACTCAATATTTTTTGTATCTTCAATGTGTATAGCAAGCAATAGGAAACAATGTTCAAGATAGTCATAAACAGACCAAACCTGGTAATAGCGAACCACATGTTGATGTTGCAACCGTGAAAGTGTAGCAACCTCCCTGAAAATATTAGGAGTGTTTAGAAATGGAATTTGTAATCTAGAATAGAAGGTAAATGTCCACTGATTACATAGCTTGTGAACAAAAAGTAGCATTATTGACTTTTACGCTGAAAAGGCATTCATTTATCTACTATTCATCATTGCTGATGCACATCATATAAATGAATCATTCTTACAGGAGTAATTAACACAAACTCCAAAAAATAAAGAAGCATTTAAAATGCATGACAATTGGAAGGGCACATCTGCATTCTAATTAATAGTCTAAATCAAGCATCGTACTTGGTATAGTATAGGTCACAGTTAAGAAAGCTTGAAGTGATAGAATATTCTACAGAAATATAGCGTAAGTGGGGAAGTGTCCAGCAGTCCTTGTATTCTCTGTGACATTCTATTGAGAGATGAACATTCATCGTCCATTCTTCTGTGGAACAGATCTATAATTAGAGAGGATTCCTCGAGGATCAGGCTAACATGATAGTCTAAGACCTAAGAATTGAAATGCCANAACCCCCATGCATACCTTGTTTCTGCCCCCCCCCCCCCCCCCCCCCCCCCCCCCCCCCCCCCGCCGCACTTGCCACCCCTAGTAATTGTGTGATTCTTGTTATGTGAAGAAATTATACTTCTGCAACTAAACAACAAACTTGTTTGGTTGAGAACATAAGGACTTCAGTAACCTAGGCTAGGAAAATTCACAAACAAGCCTCCTTCTCCTTCATTTTGCAGCAAATACTTGGAGCCTTGAGGCTATTTTCCTTGTCCTCTATTTCAAAGCATTGTCTTTCTTGTTGGCATTCAGATAGTTGAACTTAGATCTTAAAAATTAGCTTTGATTTTTTCTTTTCTAGGAGTAGCTTTCACATCCCCACTATGTACCACCATTTGTGTACTGAGCAATCCCATTAACCTACTTTTGGTCATTTTTTGGACATTAATAAATTATCTTATCTATCTTATCCAACTTTTATGTTTCTACCAAGGGTGTGGAAGGTGTATTCAAGGTTAACTTGGTCAATTTTTCATTAACTTAACCAATTGTTTCTTCCCTTTGGAAACTAATCACTAGTTTTTTGTATCCCATAATAATTGCCTCCTAGAAATTAGGAGTCAAGGCAAAATCTCACAATTCTTGAAAAAGAAGACTATCAGATCGATCCTTACACTTTTTCACCAATTGAAAATTAATCTCTTAGATAAGATAAGTGTATTAATGTCCAACAAATGACCAAAAGTAGGTCAACGAGACTATTCTGTAGGCATGTGAAAGGCAACACTGAAATTATTCAAAGTATAAAGTAAAGCATTCCAAGTACAAAAAAATTGATAAATTCGATATAATACTTAGCATTCTCTTGAATGACCATCGCCAAAAGAATCCCTAGTGGTTCATTCAGAATATAGAGTATCTAACACAAATTTTCATAATTTCATATGTTATCTTTGTTTATGATTACATACTAATGAGACTGTCCAGACTCCAAACTAGACATTTTTACCTCAAAATTTTGTTGTTGACTGATAGACTTTTGTCCTTAAGAAGAATCTTTTTCATTGCATAGTGACGACCATCCAATTTATTTTTACATAATACAACATGACCAAAGCCACCAGTACCTGCAAAAGTCAAAAACTAATCATAATAAAAACACAAAAATTCATACCTCCACATTCTAACAATTAAATAGTAGTAAATGATATTGTGTTTATTGGGTATTAAGTCACCTTGTTCTCATTATCATAATAAATTACCCAAGCAACAAGAATTGAAATAATAACTATGAAGTTTGAAGAATAAAAGAAACAAAACAGACTTCTCAGTTGGCCTTGTACCATTGAAATCATTTAATCCGATACTAAGAAACACTATACATTAAGAGATTGCAACATCCCAATTCAAACCAATGACCAATCTAAACACTTTCCTAGCATATCTCATTATCAGCGTTAGTGTATAATCTGGACTTTGGGATAGTATCACCACCATTGTTATTATTATTATTACTTGTAGCGAACCAAACTGGTGCATCCACTGAATCATCACATTAGAAAAGGACAAGAGCCAATAATATAATTTCCAAAGGTACAGAAATAATATTCATTAAGAATGAATGATACAATGATGACAGGATGGCAATCAAGATGATTCCTTATATAATGCTGATGAGACATGCTCATGCTAAGAGACACAATGCTTAGCAGCTTAGGTGATAATCTTTATTATAACAAATAATCTAAGTTATGTTCACTACATGTAACCAATCCTCAAATGCTTCATCCTCGAAGAAGTTGAAGAAGGTGGAAACCCAACAAAAAAGACCTTCAAAGTTTTCAACAGTATTGTTCCATTGCAGATGGATCAATACATCCTAGATCAATCTATTTGGCACTTTTTGTTGACAGGGTTCCTGTACAGAACTTCTTGTATTGTGATTTAAAGGATTACATTGATTTTATGACAAAGTTGCATTGGAATTGATATTCTTTAGAATGTAGGTACAAAATGTTTTTGTTCAAAGTGACGTTGAAAAAGTTGATTGGCTACAGTAAAAGTGCTGGTGATTAAATGTGATACAGTGTCCTTGTAACTCAATTTTTCTTCGTCTCAGTTTTAGGGTTCCCATAATTTGCTTTAGATATTACGTCTCTCCATATACTTGTGTCATTTCATTGATCATTGATATTTTATTAGTAGCAACACTTAGATTTGCTAAGGTTTCTATATCCGAGGTTTGAGCTTCTACTTCTAAAAATATCCTTGATTCAATTCAGTCAAATGATGTCTCTTTGTCATGCACTTAGATTTGCTGAGGTTTCTATATCCAAGGTTTGAGCTTCTACTTCTAAAAATATCCTTGATTCAATTCAGTCAATTGATGTCTCTTTGTTTCTATATCCAAGGTTTGAGCTTCTACTTCTAAAAATATTCTTGATTCAATTCAATCAATTGATGTCTCTTTGTCATGCACTTGCACTTCCACTTTCAGTTTTTTTCTATTGCTTTACTTTTTGAACTTTTGTTAGAAAGGTGTTCTTTCAAATTTGTAGACAAGAAATATCTTTATCTTCTGTCAAAACTTTGTTGAAATCTTGCAATTTGTATCTTTGAACTTGTTTCTTTTATTGAGATTCTGATTGTGTTAAGGATCTACCTCTGCTGCATCTCTTGATGAAGAGATTTCAGTTCAAGACTTCACTGTTAGATCGAATAATATTATCTTCTTTTGGTTGTAATAAAACATCAACTATTTCTTCATGTTTAGGGTAAATTTACCCATTTTCCATCCAAGTTGACCCTAGAATTATGTCAATTCTTTTTCACACATAGACCTAACTTTGAATTGAGATATGAAATTATAATCATCAATTGTTCAATAGAGGTCTTTTATTTCATATTGTTTTTGTCCCAAAAGTTTAGCTTTTGAATAAGCCAACTTCACAGTTTTAGAGTTAAGCACAGATTAATGGCAATGGTAATACTATTTCCTTCAATAATTCCTTCAATTTTTAACATAGCAAAATTGAACTTTTTTAAGGCATCAGTGAATGTCCCTCCTTTTCGATTGACTTGGATCCAATTTTTTCCATTTGTATAATGATTTGCTTTCTTTAGAATTATGCCTCTACACCCTTACTCGACTTCAATTTCAATGTGTTTTTAAAACATCATAAAATAGCATCCTCCCATAGATGCTACTAATGGCACCTTACCTTTTGACTTTTAGAATGACATGTACGCTTACTTTAATAAAATGGAATTTGGAGTTAACAGCTTGATACATATCAACTAATTGGCAAGTAATATTAAGTTCAAAGATAAACTTAGAAAGTGCCCTATACTTGCAGGTTCAGTGCAGTATTAAAAGCATGTATGGGAGGTTAAAGACCTCACAAGATATGATCAGGCTGTAATTTGCAAATTGTCGAGGCTCATCCTTTTTGACATCTGATCATAGTTCTGAATACCCATCGGGGAAATGTGCATCAAGTTCAAATTTATGGCAAATTTGAGAAGCTGCTATTTTTAGCAAATTCTATTTTACTGCTATCTTAGCAATTTCTGACCTTGGGTATGTTGACAGGACTATTACATATTTGAGTAGCCAGTTGAGAGATTTGCCTATGCTTTCAAGTTTTAGCTAAATCCGAGGGAATTGATTTTGGTCTATTTTTTGCGGTAGAAGGGCGATTGGACTTCTGGATATCTAGTATGGCATACTGTAGCAATGTCAGATCTCAAGCAATTCTGAGAACTTTGAAATTTCAAGGACTGGTTGCATTTTGGAATGGTTGAGAGGGTACATGGTGGGCCCAACTGGAGTTTACTTGCTATTTTGGAATGTTATGAGACTTGAGAGGTTTTCATGTAACCTTGCCTGGTGTACCTTCCTTGATGAGCTCCTATTCCACTTCATTGAGCCTCATTCACAGCTATATTAGGCCTAGAAACTCCTTAACATCCCTCTAAAGCCACTAACTCTATTAAAAGTTTGTTTTATTTGGCATGAGGGGGATTGACTTTGACCAAGAAGAGGAGCACATGACCTAACGAAGCTTCCTTGCGCATTCTAAAGCCTTGAGATAGTATTTTTTCCTAATAGATGATGTGCCCTCCTTGAGTAACCTCATTACTATTTTTAAGTGTCCTTCTTTCCTGAGACAATGTATTTTCCCCAAAATAGTTCTAAATATTGAGGACAACAAAGTGCAAAATCGATCTTTAAAAAACAAACTTCACCTAAAATGAACAATAAATAAGTGCTTACCCAGTAGACAGATCTCCTCAAAGTCATTCAAGTAGCGGGAATTTATAAACGAAGAAGCATGTCCTTCACCAAGCAACTTGGGATTTGCCTTCCAAAACTCAGAAATTGAAAGCTGCAGTTTTCCATAAAATTTGCCATGACTTTTGTCCACTTTAGGGTTGCAATGTATAGTCCAGACTCTATTCAAGATAAAAAGAAATGAGTACATCTCCTTTGACTGCACAATAAAAGAGCTTACATTTGATATATCACCCATATTATAATGACGGAACATGCGGCGGAAAGTTCTATCAAAGAGCTGGGGCTGCTGAGTTGCCAATTCTATAGCCCATTGAGGCAAAATCTGATCATGTTAGCAATACCAATGGTGCTCAATAGATTGATATTTCCATCTTCCAAAGAATTCTAACACCTCAAAGACATAGTTCAACTAGCAAAATCCATCTTCCTACCCCCATAGCCTGTAGCTGTGATGTTAGTTCAGGTAAGGCCTCTGGCAGTGGTCCCTTTGAGGAGCAAACAAGGCGGAGCAGATGAACCTGTCACAGATCTCAATGATTAATTTAGCATCAGATGTCATTCAGTCTGAAGTGAGCTATTGTGAACAGAAGCAAAAAGAAAATATAAAAAAATACCATAAGCAAATCCTTTTGAATAAAGTGGGTAGCTCTATCATGTGTGGTTAAACTTGAAGAGGAATTGTCTAACAGTTCGTCCTCCAACAAATCATTATCACCAAAATTTGATTGTCGCTCCATGAGAACAGAATGCTGTAAGAACATTCAGATGCCTTTGGTATAAGTAAGAGTCTCAAAAAACTGCAGAGTTAATTGCAATCATCAAGAAAAAAATTGGAGATTACCATCTGTATTTAGAAGATTATATGTTACAACCTGTGGGAACACCTCAAAATAAAGTACACCCTCTTTTTGAAAATGAACCCATAAATTGGGTATAGATTGTGTTGCCGCCTAATACACACTTTATGACACGGGGAAGTCTCCAACCCGCGTTGTGTGTCCTTGGGGGCAAGTTAGAACTGGGGACCACTGTCACCACAGTCTACTAACTCCTCCGTTTAGGCCAAATCCCAACAGAGCCAACAGGGGTAGTCCCTACAGGAAGGTTTATTAACAATTTAGTTAAAGGGATTTTATTTTATTAAGGTTACAAAGTTACAAGATCAGTGCCTAGATTAAATGGAGTCAAAAGATTACACGTTACAAACTTACAAATGAATTAAGAATGATTATCCACAGTTGTCTAAGCTAAGCAAGATCTACAATATTAACAATATGAACAATGTAAATGAATTACAAAATATGAACAAGTGCTAAAGAATGGTTAAACAAACATACAATGATACCTAAAAAGAAACAAGATATACACCGAATGAACAAGTTATTATGTCAAAGATCAAACAACAAATTGCTTTCAAGTTACAAGATTAAACAATGTTTTACTCAAGCGTGCCACAGTACTTTAAAGATATTATACTTGAAAGTGCAAGATACTGAAATGAAATTGAGATGCTTGCAAGATGTACTTGTAAAATGAAAGCTTTGAAAAGCAAGGACTTTGAAGCAAATACAGAAACCGAAATGTGGGTAAGACGTTTTGCAATGTCTCTTGATTCATTTTAATAAATTTTATTAAAGTTGAAGTCTTTGATTAAGTTTTAGATCCGGTGGTGTGACTACCCCAATCTAGTATTTCTCAAGTTAAAGAGGGAATGTTGGTGCGCTAAAAACAATGGAAACAAGTCCACCTGTAGCTCCCAGGTCAAACCCCAATGCCCCGGTGCTCAACAAGGAGGATGTAGAACACCTAAAGACCCCCACGGTCTTCTACTCCAACTAGCTTCCGAGGTCACTGTTTTTAATCAACCGGAGAAATAGCAAGATGGATGCCTATTAAACTGGAGCCCTTAAGCCTCTCCGCTTTTCATACCCTTACCTGAGTTCCCTAAAGGGAGATAACAAGGGGGCAGAAGATACACGGACAGTTTAGGTTGTATATTTTACGTAAATTGCAGATTTGTTTTTACAATAAGCAAAATGAATTACAGAATTAACAAGTTAATAGAGTCAACCTGAGCGTTATCCCTTATGGGAGGTGCCAGTACTTGATCTCTGAACAATTAAGAAATGAAATTGCTTTGCAGGAAAGTAAAAGATTGCAGAAAGTAAAGTGAGCTAATTAAGGTTTCCCCTAAGCCTTTCTACTTTTCATACCCTTGATCTGAGTTCCCTAAAGGGAGATAACGGAGGGCAGAGGATACACAGACAGTTTAGGTTGTATATTCCTTCAAAACAGTAAACTAAGTGACAGAAAGTAAAGATCTAACTAAATGCTTTGTTTGGAAAAGAAATGCTTGAAAGTAAACTAATCTAAACAAAATATAGTAACCACACATCAATCTCCCTAAAGGAGAAGGTGGGTAAAAAAAAACTGGAAAAATATTAGATCTACTTGAAAATGAAAGCACAACTACTTATCTACTTCCTAGATCTACTTCCTACCTAGTTACAATATGATTACAAATTACTTTGAAAGCTTTTAGAGAATACCCACGAGGAGACTCTCCCGAGGCTTACAAATAGCTAGAAAATAGAGTAAGAAAATAAGAGGTTGAACCCTTTTGAAACCAGTTGCAAGTTGAGGTGTTTTTTATGTGATTTGGGCATAACCTCCCCTTGTAAACTGTAAAACCTGCTAAAAACCAGCAAGCTGACAAGAAACTCAAAAGGAAGTTAGAAAATGTTAGTATAAAAATACAAAAATTTTACAGTAAAAATCTGGGTTTTAAAATATCAGAAAATTGAATATTAGAGGGCTGAAAATTGCATTTCCAACCACTTATAAACACAGTAAGAAATCAGATCTGAAATATATAATAAAAATATAACATGGATCTATTAAAGAAAACTAGATTTTGCTACTAAACAATAACAAAAATACTGGTTCTTAAAACAGAAAACAAGATTAGAGATTAGGGCCTTGAAATGAGAACTTTTCCAAGCTTGGATCCCTACAAAGAGTTTAGCTAAAGCTGCAAAACTCACACATAGAGATGAAAACACCATAAATCATGCAAAAACCTTTGCAAAATCTTACAATGTTAATCACAAGTGCAAATAAAAAAACTTCTACCTACAAGTCTCTCCACAAAAACCTTTATGGAGAGCTTATATGATAAATAATGCAACAATAACCAACCATAAACAGTTACCTCACTCTTTAAGCCACAAAATGGGTGCACCAACAAATGTATCCTCCAAAGATCAATGTATTATAAACCCCAATAAGGAAACAACGTTACAATAGCCAAAGAAAACTTGAGTGAGAAGAATAGAGAAGAGAGGGAGAAGAGAGAGTATTTTGGCAGCATAACTATGCTCCAAAGAATCATCCTAAAATGAGAGGAAGGGCCTCTCTTTTATAGTTGAAAAGATCTCAAGCCCACTCCCAAATCAAGGGTCCAAAACATAGATCTAAACTCTAGCTCTCCTCCACTCTTAGATCTAGGTTTGTTGACTTTGCAAGCCATCCACCAATCATAAGCAAGGGTGCCTCTTCAAATCAATGGTCAAAAAGATAGATCCATGTCACAATGAAGCTTAACCCTTAGATCTAAGGTTTCCATGACTCAAGTGGGGCCCCCTTTTGACTCAAATTTAATTTTTATTATTTTTAATTTTTATCTTTTATATTTTAAATCTTTTATTTTTTATCTTTTATTTTCTTTTATTTTTATCTTTTATTTTATCTTTATTTTTTTTATTTTTTTTTATCTTATATTTTTATCTTTTATTTATTTATTTTTTTATATGAGGCTTCCTTTGACTCAAATTTTGATTTTTATTATTTTTATTTTTTAATCTTTTATTTAATTTTTAATTTTTTATCTTTTATTAAGACAAGAGGGGCGCCCCACTTAGGAGATCTTCAAAAATTTATTTGACCATGGGGGGTTTTATTTAAATGAAAAATTGACTATGTTTAGCCACCCCCCAAACTTAATTACCATGGTCTTATTTGATTTTTTCCTTCAAAATCAAATAATTTATTTTTTCACCCTAGGAAATTAAATTAATTTCCTAGAAAAAAAAACCTTGTCTTAACCAAAATTGGTCTAACTTCCTAACCCCTTGTCAAAATGACATGGGACTTGAACCAATGGCTTAGAGGGTGTCATAGCATTTTCATTTGCATTCATAGCCCCTATTACAAAATGACAAGGTTCAAGAGATTACATTATTACATCAAAACTTAATCAATTAACCACCAAATGGTAAAGTTAATTAATTAGGAAAAAAGCAAAATAAAAATTGAAATCCTAACGAAATTCCGCAGGACTACAAGACATGGCTAACATGGTCATGGACAACAACTTGAAACCTTAGCCACCTCATGGGCTTGATTATCAGAACGCCAATTCACCACTTTGGAGGATTGGTGAGTGAAAAACACAACCAATTAAAATTGTTAATTAACAAAATTAACTGGAAGGGGAAAAAACACTCGATGAAGAGGACTTCCCTGATAATAAAGTCCATGGTGACATCCTTAGATGAATGACCCATGCTGACATATAAAGTCACATTAATTATCCCACGCAAGGGAGCGAACATTTCGTGTACAAAGGGTGCAGAATTGTCCTGCTGAGTGAAAATTCCCTAGGATTTTTCCATGGTGCAAATTGTACAATATGTACATCTACAATGTACATGACGTTGCCACCTAGTCAATATAGGTGGGCAACACGTTACAAACGTCCTATCCTAATCAATCCATTATTCCATACGAGTAGCAAGCTCTTATGCATAAATACAACTGCAGGATAACTGTCAGATCATTCCTGATCAGTCTGTTCATAATGAATCTGGATGGGAAGGGGCCCATTGGGAAAGATTGAAGATGGTCCCATGGGAAATCATTCCAAGTCCTGAACCAAATGAAATTAAATGAAATAAAAAATTATATTAATGTCCACAAAAAGGAAGATAGATTAAAGGAACTAGAGAATTCAACAAACCTTTATAGCCCCTTAATGAACACGATATAGCAACATCAAATGACATAAAGTGTGTGCAAGTAAATTGGTTAATCCAATAAGATTGATCTTAGGAGATGAAGAAGAGCAAGCAAAGAGACATAAGTAAGAATAAGGTGCAGCAGCCTGCAAGGAAGAGGGAAGCTAGAGCCACTGTCATTTTAAGCAATCGTGCAGATGTCAACATGAAAGAACTTTATGATGAGACCCAGCCTTGTTTTTATTGCAGAGAAGCTCAATATAGGATGGGTTGCATAGGATAAGAATCAAGATAGATAGATTCAGAGATTTCAAGACATCTTGATCTAAAACCTTGTGCGTCCTTTTTAAATGCAGAAAGATTAGCTGGATGGTCTTGGCTGCTCAATAATGTTGAAATATTGTAACTTCGAAAATATTCTAAATGTAGTTTACTGTTGTAACCTATGGGAGATGTTTTATTCCTCCCTCGTTATGTTACTATTGTATTTGGTCATCGTAGAGTCATGAGGTAAAACCTCCGTTGTAAGTCGAGTTAATAGAACCCTCCTAAAGATAATATAATGTTGTTTTGTGTCTTCCTAGGTGAAGTCGGCCCAGTAAGTTTGTTGGGGCCGACTTGTTAGGGAAAAATTCAAGTGGAAGAAAGAGTATAAATAGAGGAGGTGTGTTTCTCATTTGAACACACACTCATTTGTGTATAGTGCATAGGAGAGAGAGAGAGACATATCTGCAAAGAGAAGCAGCACCTGTTTGGGGTTTTTTTCTTTGTACTTTTGATACATCTATATAGAGGAAGTTTTGTTGGGTTTTCTTCCCCATGAGGGTTTCCCAGGATATATCTCTATGTTCTTTTGTGTGGTTGTACTTGTCTTTCTTTCAGTGATCCTTTTGTATCTGGTTATGATGTTATGATATTATTAGATCTTGTATAACCATTAAAAACTTAACATGGTATCAGAGCCACCTTGAAAGAAGTCTTTGTGCAGCCGAAACACTACTATGGCTAAAGCTACGGAAGATTAGGGTTTCATGCTTGAAAACCCTAGAAGACAAAAACTAGTCATGTTGGGACTTTCGTTATAACTCGAGATTGGAAAAGGCTCACGAGCTGAAACTTTGACAAGCCAAAGATGAAATCTTGTTGTACCTTGTGTAAAAGTTTCAGCCTCAGATTCACTATAATCTATGAGATGTGATTCCTCCAACTCAAGGTTCCAGCCTCTCCCAGAATTCATCCTTAGATAGGTGACCTAGGGAGAATTGCTATATCTCGGGCTAGGAATGTCCAAATGAAATTTCACAAGATGTTACAGATAGGGCACAGACTGTAGTTTTTGTGGTTAACGTTTCAAACCCCGAAGGTTAAACAGTGACACATGGCAGTCCATACAAGTTCGCTATGTTGAACAGTCTTGAAATAAGTCACCTTTTAAAAATCCGCATAAGTCCCACTTGGTGAAACCAATTCTGCTCTAACCTGTGGGGTTGGAAAGAAGACAGACCAACCTTGAGGAACAGAAACTTCGGAGCTATAACAGAAACAAGATCAGACAATTTTGCAGAAGAAACTGGAGAAAAACTAGGGCTTTATGTTTCGGGTACTTCCCTGCACCAATCAGTTGAAAAAGGAGGACCAACAAACTCGCCCTAGGAGGGCGCATCTTTCTATGGAAGAAGTTTCTCATTCTGTGGATTTTCAATTTTTTAACTAACATTGATGTCGGGGAAAACTAGGGCATCAGATATTTTGCAGTTCTATTCACAGTTGTGCGAAAATGAGTATGTTGCTCATCTCACCTTGAGGAGGCGCATCTTTATATCCAATCAATCTGAAAGATACCTAAGTTGAAAAATTAGGGTTTCTTCATCAAACCCTAGGTCCACCAGAAGCAATATTCTAGTAAAGCTTTCAAGCAAGCATCAAGTTGAAGCAATCTGAATGGTAAGTTCTATCCTCTCTATTTCCATTTGAGATTCTCAATTTTATCATGATGACAAACAATACCAAGCTTGAGAACAAGCTTGAAGGAACCGATAACCTCTGAGCATAGAAGTATAGAGTGCTTTTCATTCTTGAAGAAGCTTGACCTAGAGAACTATATCAAAGAAGAAGTTGTAGATCCAGAGGGAGATGAAGACAAATCACAAGAAGGACTTAGTCAAAGCCAAGAGGATTATTTCCACCTCCATTGGATATCACACGTATCATCCTTGTAGACTCCCAAGGATATATTCGGTACGGAGGAAAGAATATCAACAAGAAAGTGACATTGAGGAACCAATTGAAGAATGTGAAGATACAGAACTCAGAGACCATGCAGCCCCACTTCACAAGGGTTTCTCAAATCAAAGAACAACTTGAAGCAATCAAAGATAAAGCAAGATTGTTATGACCACCTTGAATGGCCTCCCAAGATCATGGGACTCATTCAAGGATTATGTGCAAGAAAGAAGCTAATCTCTTTCAGTAGACTATGGAAAGAATGCACACCAGAAGAAGCTCGATTCATAACAAGAGAGGAGAAGATGGGAGCAACTGTAGATCAAGCTCTCACAGTTCACACTAGAATAAATCTTAAAAAGAAATGCAAACCCTCATCACAACATAAGACAAAAGGAATTCATAAGAGACCCTTCCAACATTCGATGCTACACGTGTGTACTACTCCAGACATTGTCCCAGAAATAGAGGCTTCTTCAAGAAGAAGTCAAATAAGAATAGACATCAAGCTCACACCGCTGAAGATTCCTCAAGTGATGAGGAATATGAATTCTACTGGTGAAAACAAAGATCATACTCTTATCCATTTCAATATTTGGATAAGAAAGAATGAAATTAGTGACACTCAGAACCAGTACATAGGTTCCCAAAATCAATAGAAGGCTCCAGGACATAAGGATCAAGAAGGAATCTACCAAACAAACAAAGATAAGAATTTGAATTGTCTTTTCCTATATATCTAGTTGCTTATATGGCATTGTTTAGTTGTGTCCATATCTATGAAATGTATTATGCATAATAGAATGTTTGCATTAATGAACAATATACTACTAATATGCATGTTATGGGTAAGTAGCCTATGGTGCTCTAAACAACTCCATTGCTACTTATCTAGAATGAAACCTCTTTGCTGACATATTGGGATTAGTGCACAACCTCAATAATGTTATGGTAGTGATGGAAGGCATCTGGAAAGTTTCCGTGTGTATACGGGATATGGATGAATGTTGTATTGGCTAAACTAGTTGCATGATTATATCTTTATAAGAATTTGTCTTTACGAATATGCATTATGAAATGTTTCTAACCATGCAACTGGTGCATTTGACTTGTAGGAAAGATCGCATACAATCGCCTACAAGAAAAGAAGGATGAGACTTGTTCTAAAAAACAAGTGACGGCAGTTCAAGATTCACTCCAATAAACATACATGAAGATGAACTTGAATCTCCCAGGGTCGGAGACATCGTGACGGAAGAAAGAGCTTCAGAAGAATATAAGAGAGCAGTAGATCCACCTCGAGAGATGAAGACTACCTTGGGCACGAGAGATAATTCAAGATGAAGAAAATTATGACGACACTTCCAACTAAAGTAAGAGGACTCAGATACACTCTAGTTATGTGGCACAGTTAAGTGACATCATTGATGCAGACCCTTCCAGCTATGAAGAGTTCGCCAAGGAGAAATGGAAGAAACTATGATCAAAGAGGACCAGTTGATCATGGGAATGATGTCTAGGTTATGGTTTCAAGACCTGAAGGGGTGTCTTCCATTTGTATCTACAACAACAAGTATACAAAGCAAGGTTCGTGGTTTCAATCAAAAAAAGGGAGTAGACTATGGCATGGCATACTCCATTAACTAGACACACTTCTATAGTGAAGTAGAAGTATATATCGAGCAAAGAACCACATGTGCAGGCTTTGTATCAGCTCAGAAGGCACCCATAGATAAGCACATCCAGTTACATAAGGAGCTTGAAGATCACCTAGAATGATGAATATCTTAACCTTTGCTACAAGTTTGAAGATGGAAGCCTATAAAAGACAACAAGCTCACAGATGGGTGTAAGAGGAACTTTTCAACAAAGTTCAAGATAAAGGATCTTGCTATCTAGTGACTTGAGATGGATACATAGAAGATCAACAGCAGAGGATGCTACCTGTCACTCCAGTACATAATGTTTCAATACATAGAGTACAAAATACAAAGGGAGGATGATGCTCCACTTCAGGGGGAGTGACTGCAGAAGACCTTCGAGTTCGACATGGTACGACAGGATAGACAGCTTCCTGATGGACTAAGGCTTTACCAAGAGTAAAGTGGGTTCCAACCTTTAAGGTTGAATGCGGAAGACTGGGATATGTCAATGACCTGACAGGATGAGGTCATTGTAGATGCAAAGAGGAAGTGTTGAGGACAGAAAGAGAACCTCAGGATGGTTGGGATTGGGTATGATCTCATGAAGAGGCTAAGTACATTGCAGCATCTAGTGAAGCAATGTGGCTTCGCAAAGTATTGCTAGGGAAAGTATACGGTGGAAATCTTAAAAGGATTTGATATGTTGGATTGTTAAGCCATGGCCACACCTATGCATACCAACATGAAGTTGTTGTCTGATGAATCATCAAAGTTAGTGGATGTGACTCGGTACAGACAGATTATTGGGTCGTTGATGTATCTGACGAATACCAGGCCAGATATATGCTTTGTTGTGAACACCCTGAGTCAATATCTATTTAAACCTAGACGTGTTCACCTGATAGCTGCAAAGCATGTGTCGAGGTACCTAAAAGGTACGATAGACTTTGGACTATACTATGATGGAGATCATGACTACGGATTGTATGGTTATACAGATGCGGATTGGGTTGGAAGTACCTAAGACAAGAAGAGCACCTCATGTGGATGTTATTGTCTGGGATCCGCCATGGTCTCATGGTTTAGTAGGAAGCAGTCCAGTGTTGCTCTCAGCACGGCTGGAGCAGAGTATATAGCAGCTTGTTCTGCTAGTTGTGAAGCCATATGGCTTCAGAAGTTGATGTCAGGTCTATTTGATCTGGAGCTGGATACCACGATGATTCTATGTGATAACCAGAGTTGTATAAAGATGACAGAGAACCCAGTGTTCCATGATAAGTCGAAGCACAAAGAAATCGTGTATTTTTATATATGGGACATGGTACAGAAGGGAGCTATAAAGCTCCAGTATATGAGTATCGATGAGCAAGTTGTTGATGTGTTGACCAAGGGGGGGACTACCAAAGCGGGACCCCTTACTTTGGCTTATTTTTAATTATCTCAATTGCCATGAAGAGGGAGAGCAACCCCCCTTTGGCGACATCTTCATTCTTGTGAAAAACTTGCATTGGGAGGAGGGGCATTTTTTCTTCTAAAGTCACCTTAGGAACATAATATAACACTTAGAAACTCAATTTTCCATTTCTAAGTGACTTTAGGCACTTTTCCAAAATTTGGCTTCCTAATTAATTGCCAATTTCCCTGATTTCCTTAACTAACTTTGGCAAATATAACGAAAACCTTAGCAAGACTTGTCCGAATGACTTCAAACTTTACCCAAGGGTGTAGGGGGACTCATGCCATTGATTTTGAGTACACATACCTCTATTCATGGGCATTAGCTGCCATTTAACCCTCTTTTTATTACAACGCTTTTATGCTGAGAGATAATTTAACCCACCAAAAATTAAAAAATCCTAGGTAAAACCTAATTAAATTCCGCAAGACACTGGATAGTGTCTAGCATGGTTACAAAGAACATTCCTAGGCCTTAGTCACCCCATGGACTCTATCATTAGAACGTTTTTCACCACTTTGGAGGTATTTTTGAGTGAAAAACTCAGATAATTAAAACCACTAAGAAAAAATTTTAATTATCCAAGGGAAAAAACACTCGATGAAAGGACTTCCCTAATGAAAAAGTCCTAGTTAACTAAGTTATACAAAAAGTAGACCCTCATGCTGACATATCATTACAATAATCCTCGCAGGGGTGCAAAAATTTCATGCAGAAAATATACGAAGAAGAGCCGCCTCGCTTGAAAAAAACTTTATTAGGTACTTCTTTTTCATCTGCCATGCACATCGTACATGGTTGGCCACCTAGTTGGTAAGGTGCTCAACAAGGGTGATTAGCCTGAGAGCTTCATCCTTATTCAAACATATAAGATCATAGTTTTCATCAATGGTGAGAGGTATAGGCCATTCTAGGTGCATCTATAAGCCTTTGCTTTGAAAAATGATTAATCATTCAGTCTGCCTAAACATGATAATTTGCCTCATTCATGTGAGAAAATAGGAATTTTGCATCTTTAGCTGTTAAATCGTCTGTATAGACCCAAATGATAAGAATATCAACCTCTTCCAGAAATCTGTAAAACAACTTAGGAAATCTGCAATATACTTTAGCTGAAAAAATAAAGGAGTGCGTTGGACTTAGAAGAGGGCATAAACCTTAGAAAAACCCTAGGGAAACACTACGAAGGTGTTATCCTTAAAAATTAGGGTTAAACACTAGAAGAACAGCATTGAATAGGGTGAGATAGATTCACACTAGCTCAAAGAAGGGTTGAACCCTAGAAGAAAAACATTGAATAGGGTGAGATAGATTCACACTATCTCTGATAACATGTTGAGATTCACAAGTGATAGAAGATCGATAGTGAAGAGTGAACCAACCAGCAAAACCTTAATTCAGTCAAAGATAAAACAGTAGCAGCAAATCAGCACTAGCATGCTAGAAAGAGAGCACTGGTGTGCTAGGAAGAGAGAGCATAAGAGTGCTTAGACAAAGAGATCCATAGTCATAGCCATAAGTCTGCAAAACAGAGTGTTACACAAACATAACCAAAACACTATAAGCCAAAGAGAGCACAATATAGAAAAGGCACCCTTAGACTTACAATTAAGAATGAATTACTTTATTGAATAATACAAATGAGCAGTGTATTTATAAACCATCCAAGAGGTAGGACGCTTGCCCCAAGGGGGTTTGCCTAGGTCAGTCTCAGCCTAAAATATCAAAAAATACAATATAATAGTGTTACAAAGGTAGACTTCTCCCCATAATAAATACAATAAGGTTGGCTCATGGCATCAAATGATTATTTAACCCATAAGTTTAACAATTTTTTTATATTCGCAATTCATACTATAAAATATTTTCCTAGTCTTAATCTGTAGAAATAAACATGATTCAGTATTTACAATGGGGAAATATTTTCCAAGAGAAACAACCAAATAGTTAATATCATCCATTGTATCATATTATCAATTGATAAAACTGTTAAAATTGGGAAAGAATCAGATGAATATCACAGATCTCCCAAATGATCACTCACCTTAAGATATTCTATCTTGTGATGGCCCTTCTAAACTTCAAATCATGAGGCAATATGAATATAGATAACTTAACATGATAGCATGCAAATAAAAATATTCTTCTAAAAGCAATAGCATAAAAAGATGTGCAAACAGCTTTTACCCTCATCGCTCGGCCCACACGAATCAAGCCACTGCGAATTTTTTGTAAAAATTCTGACACGGATGTTGTACTAAAAGCTTTAGCAGGGAGATCCTTAATATCACCTTCACTTTCTTCTTTGAGCACCTCTAACTTCCCAGTTGCATGTGTCATCATACTAGTAAGATTTCTAGCCTGCAACATAGGCTGAGTTCCTTTCTGCAGGAATGGTTTTTCAGGCACTGTGTCTTTAACAGTTGCATTTTTCAGGGGACCAGGAAAATCGGAGACAAGACTATTCTTTCTTGTGCCCCTTTCGATTCTGTTAGCCATCCCTTGGGATAATACTGAACCCTTGCTACTACCGACATGTAAAGCACCTCCTGTTTCCATGCCTGTTTCCCAAGATGTACCTCCTTCCACCCATAAATCACTGAAGAGATCAATAACGCCATACACTTCAGATCCTCCAGTGAAAAATGAGTCCTCCCCAGAAATCTTTGCAGATTCAGACATCCATCCATCATTTGTTGCTACAAGAGAACATTCAACCTGGCATAACAACATAACTGATGAGAAATCATATCAACACAGTACAAAATATTTTGCCGCAATAAAAATCACTTTACAATAGTTTCTGAAAGAAAAAGATAGTATAATCATCAAAGATAGCCAAATTGATAGTAAATCACCTGTCATCTAATGAGTTAGATAATTTAGTCCTCAACTAACAATATTCAAAGAGAAATGAGGATGAACAAATGAATTACTTCATTCAGAAAATGGAAAATGAGACGATAAAAGCCATAATTACAAAACCTGTGATCTTATGCCTGCTGTTGAATTACATCACACTTAGAAAGAACCAGCGTAGCAATCAAGAGATTCACTCCAACTCAGTTTGTTAGTCCACGATATTGTCATGATGTTCCTTTTACTCTTATCAAGAACTTTGTAACATGTATTGTTTTATGTTATGTGTCTCATTCGCATTACAGTTAGAGTCTAAGCACCGTTCGTTAAGACTTTCTGAGACAGACTAAAATTAGATCATAAGTAATTGGTTATTAGTTAACACCTCCTGTTTTCAACAGGCATTGTCTTGTAGTCTATTTTATCTTTTCATGACAAGTGGTAGATGGAAGTCTTATTATTATATCATTATTATATAATGGTCATCAATAACTATTTTGTGTTGTCGTCTGTTATGGCTTTTAATAGCATGATAATAATAATAATAATAATAATATATGATGGTGTGGTCTATGGAAATCTATGTTGTCTTTTAATGATAAGTGGTTGATGAAAGTCTTATTATAAAAGTTTTATTATTATTATTATTATTATTATATGATGGTCTTTAAGTCCTATTGTGTCCTTTAATGGCATGTGGTCAATGCAAGTCTTATTATGAAAGGCTTATTATTATGTGATAATGTACTTAATTTAATGGGTCCTGAATTAAGTCACCAGTAGACTATGAAGTTGTTGTTATCACATCCATAGTAGCTGGAGCTACCATGATGCAGCAGACTATATTTTTCTGCTAGTCAGTGCCAGTCCCAGATGTGTTGAGCATATTTTTCCAGAGATCATCAATGGTACAGTCAATCAGAACCATTTCTTTTGATCAGCAACAATATCCCATGACAGGACTTAGCCTCGGATGACCCATTGAGATGGACTTGTTGTAGCCATGGTTCACTTAGCAGAGTAGTAGAGCATGCAGCTGGTACATTTCCTTTGCCCCATGAGCAGTCAGAGTTGGTTTCATGGTGATCATTAGAGACAGGTATATGGCTGGACAGATATACATGTGTATTTGGGTGCTACTAAACTGTTTCACTCATCTTATTAGCTTTAACATGACATGGTAACTGATATTGATAAATTGCGTATTACATTGCTCTCATAGACTTGTTATAGTGAGTGGATATATGATTTTGAATGTTAAGACATTTTTATATGCTCGCTAGTATCACCTACCTCATGCATACTCAGTCTTACTTTGCTATTTTGGCACCACCGTTCACTTTTCTTCACCCATATGTTTCTGTTATCACCAGACTTGTAGTTGCCCCTATGAGGTGGATCCAAGATGGATGGTAGAGGGATGGGCAACCAAAGAGGTGAAACCAAGATAGCCTCGACTCCCAAATGGATGGTTGTCACGCCAATCGAGGCAATCTTCACTTGATATTTGTCTTAGCCCAAGACAAGAATGGGGGAGACCCAGATCTACTCCCGACAGGAGAGATCGGACCAAAACACTAATCAAAATGTTGTCGCCCAAAACTGGCACGCGTGTGCTAAAGCCCAAAAGGTAAGCGCACCGGCTCGGTGACAACTCTCGAGAGAGAAGCCAATGTCACCACACTCCTCTCTCCTCACTTCAGGTTGGCTCTTCTCCAACTCTAGGGGGGCTTCCCTAAGGTAGGATCGCTAATGCAGGTGCAATGAAGGGCAAGGTGAACTGAAGAGGCTGCCTCAGAGAAACATTTGTAAATAAAAAATGAAAGGTATTTTGATTGATGGGAAGGAAGGGAGGATCAGTCCTCGAGGGAAGACCAGTGTCAGTATCAGTAGGGAGAATGGAGTCAAAAGAGGACTCAGGGACGCCTTGCGCTTCACATAAGTGAGATTGATCTAGCACGTTCCACAATCAAAGACAAGAAGAATGTAAGTATAACTAACTACTATCCATTACTCCTAAGATCTTTAAAAACACAACGTCAACAAACAACTTGAAAACTGTTAAATGCTTGCCCAATGGACTAGATTGATAGCCTTCTATGCTAGATTTACTCTACGGTTTATGAAAAACATGCAACCATGAAGAGATGCCCAATATGTCCAAAAAAACAACATAATTTTTTTATTCAACTCAATGGGGAAAAATCCTCCCAACTTTTTCCCCCTTACAATGAAGAAGCCTTGCTTCTTTATAGGCCCAAAGGGTCTCAAAAATTTGTTAAAATAAATAAAAAGAATACAGGGAAAAGTTAGGATCCTAGATCCACTTTTTCCTCAATCAAATTCTAAACTAACAACTAACTCTAAAGTAACTAAAGTTAACTCCTACTTTAGCTAAAATGTAACTATCACTTAGGCTACCTTTCTAGATTCCCATGCCCAATAGAAAGATGACTATCCGAAGATGCCATCAGAGATAATGAAACGTGTGATGACTATATATGCTGGACCCAAAGACATGTATATACGTTGCTCTTAATATTTCCACGTAGCGCCAGGATACCCAGAAACTGCTATAGTATGAAATTACTCCTTGTAATGAAATGTCGGTCTCCATTTGGAGCATTTCGGCTATCAATAGGAGAAGTGTAATTCAAAATCCATCTGTAGAGGCGTGCCTAGGCCTGAGTCATGCATTACATCCTCACGATGATATGCTACCGCGACTTCAAAGAACAAAGTGGCAAATAGCGTGGGATATGGTAGATGGGCACTCTGTCCATAATCGCGAGCTCCAAAAAAAAACTCACGTTGTCTGCCACAGTCCCAATTCGTTTGATCATATATACTGCCACGCTCCAGTATTCTCCTAAAAAACCTAGCCCTGATTGAAATCTTTACAAACGGCATGCAGAAACGGAACAAGCACCAAGTCGCTGTCAGCGATGGAATTGGCTATCGGCAGTTGTTGTAAATATCAATGTTCCCCCAAGGTTCTGGGACGGCAAGACGCGGGTTCGGGGAGACGCACATTCGGGACATGTGGAGACCACCCCCAAATTTTAGAGATTCAGCGGGGACGGCGAGACGCGATAGTCATAAAAAATTTTAAAATATGAAAAATATAAATCCCAACCAATGTTGAAAAAGTTGGCCTCGGCGAGGGTCCTGATTACAACTTCTCGGTAACATCGGCGAAAAAATCGGGAAAAATCGGCAAAAGCCGGCAAACATTAAAAGATAGAAAATATATTCATTTTTTTAGAATTTTAAACATATAAAGCAACAATAACATCAGAAAAACATATTGGAACATAAATATGAAGAAAGTACTAATATATATCATCATCATGTAGTCATGCCAAATATAAAATGATACATCAAAGTCGATACTGAAAGTCTAAAACATCATAGTTGTCCAATCAAGGACTCAAAAGTGTATAAAGTTTAAACAATACAAAATGACATCACATATATAAATGTATCTGAGGAAAACTAGCATCTAGCTATCTAATATCAATGCCCTCTTCCCCTTTTACTGGAAAATATCATGGGTCTTTTGTCAGGCCTGCCCCTAGCACTAGAAGTAGCAGTAGAAGGCCATGAGCCCGCATCTAGTACTCGACGTTGAGTGATGGATGGAGGACTAGATGTATCAAGCGATGCAAAAGGTGGTGGCGATGCTAGCACATCACCCTCCATGGTTCCTCCATCACCTCCTCCTCCTCCTCCTCTTCCTCCTCTTCCTCCTCCTCCACTTGCCCCTCCTCTTGCCCCTCCTCTAGCCATGCAGGTGCCTCCTCCATGATAGGAGTCTTAATCTCCACCCTCCACTTCGACAATATATCAATATTGTCCAAGGAGATGGCATTTGCATCTGGTTCTTTCTGTATCTGTGCCATCCATAAGTAAAGGTTGTAATGAACATACACCAAGTCATTAAGACGTGTGAACTCCAACCTGTAAGAGGGTAATAAAAAAAAATTAGTCTAGAGGATCATAGATTCATAAATTGCATCAAACATTTAAATGCAATTGCTTTGTTCAAATTCTAAATTCTAAGTTTCTAACCTTCTGCATCTCTTTGCATGTATTTTTTCAAATACACTCCAATTCTGCTCACATCCCGAAGCTGTACAGGTTTGGCTAAGGATTCTGATGGCAAATTTCCGTAAATTCGGTGTCCTCACACCATAGGTTCGCCACCAAGTGGCTACATGTCACCAAACAAGAAATAAATATAAATAAATCATAATTCATCTTTCAAATAAAGGTGAAAACTTAAAACAGTCTAATAAGTTAATAATTTACCTAGCATGAATTCGGTCCTATCACGAATAGCATCAGCAAATCCAAGTACTCTAGTACCATCCCGATACACCTCTATCTCGCGATTGACTGCATTGCGAGTGTCATAATCAAGTATCTTCCTCTGAATACAAGTGAGAAGCCCCTCCAAAACCTCACCATCAAAATCAAAATTGCATTTGTAGGCAAATGCGGGGTTGAGGAAGAGTCATGCTGCATGAATGGGTCAATGAAGCATCCCAGTCCATCGAGTATCAATCAACTCCCATAACAACATGTGCCTGTCATGCCCTGGGGTACCCTTTCCCACATAGAAATTCTGAATGGTCTCTTTGGCCCTATCCATGGCCTCATATAAATATCCCATTGCAGGCTTATCACCATCAACAAGTCGCAGAACCCTCACTAAAGGTTCACTAACCGAGCACACTTCCTCCATTCCATCCCAGAAGGCATCAGTGTACATCAGCTTGGCAATGGTTTTTCCATCCTCTCTCCTGTTGTAAGCACAATCACGCCACTCATCACAAACAAACATTTGCTTCAACTCAAACTGACATTGAAGCAAAGACTGAAGAGTAATAAATGTGGTGGCAAAACGCGTGATTGCAAGACGCTTCAACTCCTTGTTTTTAGTGTGCCTCCTCATGAGACTAAGAACAAAACCATGGTTGTAAGTGAACTTAGGGATGGCCCTAGCTTGATCAATCACCACCTTGATAAAGGGAATTTTCCCCATATCCTCCAACATCAAATCAATGTAATGAGCAGTGCATGGAGTCCAAAACAAAGAGGGATACCTATCCATAAGCATCCTGCCAGCAGCCACATAATTAGCTGCATTATCTTAAATAACTTGCACAACATTGTGCGCCCCAATATCCTAGATGAACCCATCCATCAACTCGCATAAAAGTGTCGCATCTTTTACATGTGCCGATGCATCAACTGATTTTACAAACATGGTACCTCTAGGACAATTTACCAAGAAGTTGATAAGGCTTCTACCCTTACCGTCTGTCCACCCATCTGACATGATTGTGCATCCAGTGCTCTCCCATGACTGCCTGAACTCTGCCAACCTAGCACCGATGTCCATCTTTTCTGCTTGAAGGATTGGGCCCCGCAACTCCTCAAAGGTGGCACTTTTATAACCTGGGCCAACTACTCCAATGGCATCACACATCAGCTGCCAAAATGGATTGTTTTTAACAATGTTGAGAGGTATGTGACTCCAATAAAGACACCTTCCCATTACCCTGTCTGCTTCTACCTTTTCCGATTTCTTTATAACTGACTTGATAGAAGGTTGTGAGCTTGCTCCAACATAATGGGATGTGAGCCCCTCCCACTACCCTCACCGATAGTGGTAGATAAAGATGCACCTAAACTTCTTGCTTGGCCAAAAGCTACAAGCTCAGCTCTGTTTGCAGCGATCTCATCCTTCTTTCTCATTTTTTCATGGATGACGTCATGGGCAGATCTCATGATTTCTGGGGTCACTGCAGTACAAAGGCCGACATCATGGCCAGGTAGTTTGGCTAAATGGTATTTCAACCTGTTAACCCCTCCCGACATGTGATGCCCACATAATTTGCAAGTCAAATTTTGCCTATTGTTGCCATCCTCGGGCTCACCATACTGCCAAAATGGGTCCAATATCTTTGGCATTTTTGCAATTGGAATGCTTCAAGCCTTCAACTCAAATGCAACCCTAGGGCACAAAAACAAAAAAAATTACATTAAACTCCATTGGAAAATAATAGCAACATTCTAGCTTAAAAAATCAGACCTCTGAATTTAGATTTTAAGCCATGAAAGATAAGAAGAAGAGGGTGGCTAAGATGTAAAAAAACAAGCATGTTATTTTCCATTCTAATTTTTTAAAACCCCCATTTACATTGGGACTGTTTTTCATTTTTTGGGGCATGGAAATCAATGGCAAAATAGCAAAAACAAATAGCAAAGAAATATGCAAGAAATAGGCAACAAAATAGTAAAAGAAATATGCAAGAAATCTTTCAAACAGTCCATGAATAAGATAGAAAAACAATGGGATAAAATGCACATACCTTCAACACTTGCTCCACAAAAATCCTTGGTTGAGATGCTAAATGGTGTTTGAAAGCCTCCAAATGTGTTGGTGGTCTCCTCAAGCCCTTCTCCTCCACTTCCAACAAGCTCATTTGCCAAATGACTAAAAAAAACCGTTTTTTTCCTTTACTAGGCCGCGAATTGCCTACCTAGGCGATTTTTTGCATCGACCCGCGAGTTTTTCCAAAAAGTCGCGCTTTTTCCGAAAAAGTCGCGCTCTCACGATTTTTTTTAAAATCGCGCCTTTTCCTCGGCGGAAAATCGGCCAGAGGAAAAAAACACGACTTTTCCGATTTTTGGCGATTTTTCGGCGAGTTTGTCAAGCTTGATCCCAACAATAACAAACATTCATCATTCTGGAATCTGCAATCATGCAATGTAAATGCAAAATTCAAAGTTCAAACACATCACAGGATTCATCAAGATTATCATTATATTAATAATAATTTATAAATATATTATATATCAATATAAATCTATGATTAACATGCACATCATATTTGATAATCTTCAGATTTGACTTTTAAGTGATTGAAAAAATGAATCAATGATACTAGATAGTATGATACTCTATTTGTTTCACGACCATTGATAGTTTAGAATTATATAATATACTTTAGGTTAGACATTGTAAATTAGATTTAGTTTTTAATATTTTTGTTTATGTTTTAAATTTAAAATTTTATTATTATTTAGTTTTTAATATTTTTTTATGTTTTAAATTTAAAATTTTAATATATAAGTTTATAACTTTATAAATAATAAAATTTTAAGTTTTATTAAATGGTTTTAATTTTTTTTTGATGATTTATTTAATTTTTTTTAAATTAAGAAGAAAAAAAATTCGGAGTTTCGGGGAAGTTTCGGAGTTTCGGGAAGTTTCGGAGTTTCGAGGTGGGACACCCACAAGTCTCAACGAAGTTTCGGAATTTCGACCGAGACGCCAGGAAGTCCCCCCAAGTTTCGCCAAGTTTCGTCACCCACCGAAACGTTTCGGTCCGCGTCTCACCAAGTTTCGCCAAAAGGGGGACGTCCCGAAACGTTTCGGATGGAGTTTTGGAGTCCCCGGGACATGAGAAACGTCAAAACGCGTCCCCAACCCTTAGGGATGCGTCCCCTTGTAGCACTGATAAATATCAATTTGCAATCTGCTAAGTGATTAGAAAGTTTATGTATCAATCAATCGGCTGCATATGACTATAGAATGTCGCTAAACTGCTGACACAGCATCATGATCTCTATCCACACGAATGAATGCATATTATGACTTACGGACGGTATGTCGTGCCACTGCCTAACCATTGTTGTGTGCCAATCGACTTGATTGATTACGGCTCTCACCCACCGAATACTCGCCGAACAGAGGATTAAATGGGCCACTTGATTGTAACATATAAAAAGCCTTAAATATGAGAGGGACCACAAACTTGCTGACGCATCTCCAAAGCTGGTTTCATAAAAATCGCAATCTTAGCGATCGGGTTTCTCAAGAAAAACGACGTGCTAGAGATCCTCGAAACCTCATGTAATTCAACCTTGAATTATGGCGAACTTGTTAGTGAAAATTTTGGAATTCCTTTCATTATCCGGCTGTCAAAAAACTTTCGAGGCTGATCCACCATCCATGTTGATTATGGGCAGGGCGATGGGATGAACTTTTTCTCGGATAGTAATTTCACCGTGAATTTAAGCATAAAACCACGACCATATAACTATCGTTGAGAGATTGCGTGGGTGAGAATACCGCTGCTTTCTACTATAGACAGGGCTCCTTCGGCTTTGTTGATGGCCATGCAAATGAAAGCGTACCTGAGGGATCCCTTATGTATTTTTTTATTTTTCTGGATGACAAGGATGACCATGAAAGGGGTGATTTGTAGATGGTTGAAACTTAGGGTACCCTAACCCCTTCCAAACAAAACTGATCTGACATAAATGCATGCACTTTTCAATGTAAAACCACCCATAACATTTTGTTGTGCATGAATGCTGAAAATTTCTAGGCCAACCTACTACAGGACTTCTGAAAATTACATTGATTTTGTAGGTGTATGACAACCATCCTTATCTCTATTTTAGAAAACAACCTCTAGTGCAAACCATTACTGGCTTTGTGGTTGAACATGCCCAAAAACTGAATGTTGTTGTTGCTGAGGGCACCCTCCATATCGGGACTTAGAAGCCCTCACATACATGCTTCAGGGTGCATTATATGATATCCTACCTTAACTCCATACTCATATGAAACTGGGGTCTCATATGTTCTTTACTAAACACTTTCTAGCTAACAGCTAAGTGATAGCAACCCCGCAATCTATGGACACCCCTGTCATAGTGAGGTGGTAACAGTCTGCAAGGTATACCAACGTGATCTGCTAACACCTTAAATAACAGAGCCCGATGAAGTGAAAGGCCTGCCTTGATACTTTCTGTTGCTCCTCATTGTCGCTTTGTTGCTGTAAATAGCGTTTTAAGCACTCAAAATGTAGATGCATTTGGAAGGGTAACACAAATCAAATGGAAGTTGAAGTACGTAAGGTGTAAGGTGGAGTAAACCCTAGATCTATGGATGAAGTCACAAGGTGAGTTATGGTGTAGATCAAGAGGTTTATGAAATGTGAAATTGATCAAACATTGAAATGCAAGTGACTTATGAGTTTTACTACTAGATCCAGAATCAAGGTACCAGCAAAAGATAACAATATCCACTTCCTTGGGAAACGTGACCCCAATGCAGGGAGGTTAGGAACAGGATTGGGGCTATCTAGTGCCAAAGGACAGATTTGACAAAAGGTATGACAGTATCCAAGTACTCAAGCCTCAGGGATAAGATCAAAACGCAAGAGAAAATGGCCAAGTGAGGGGTTGCGCTAGGGTTGAGACACCAGTGCCTTGGGATTTGGGCCTAATGGAGTCACCTAAGCAAAACGTCTAGGAGGACCCACTTAGGGTTTGACCCGATCTACAAAACCAGAAATGGTTTTGCCAAAAGATCAAGCGGTTTGATCTATAATATTTTTTGATTTTTTATATTTAGGGTTTTAACAGTAAAATAAAGGTGCCAATGGACTGAGATCAAGAAAAGAAGAACTAACCTATGGATCTTACCTGGATAACCGTGTAGATGCCTTGATGATGATGACATACGTCGTCCCGATCAATTTGAGAAGATTTGGATGAAGCCTCTATGCCAATCGTTTTGCCCAAGGAAGCAAATTCGCCCTCTCTTCTACACAACAAACGTCAACCATATCAGATTTGATGCATCAAGAGAAATAGACAAATGCTACAGAAAAATAGCAAGATGAAACCATAGGTCACAATGATACTAATGATAACCCCTTGATACGAGAGATGCCAAACAAGCGAGTTGAGGAAGCCCTACAAAAACTCCCAAGTGAAGTCGCCCTCCTCTAGACAAGACAAAGTTTCCACGAAAAATATAGATCTCACCACAAATACTCAAATGCTAGGAAGCAATAGACTTTCCAATCACCATCGAAGAACACCAGATGCAAAGGAGATCAAAAAATCTCCATTAAATAGTTTTTCTATTATCTTGATTGAAGATCCAAAGACCCCTTTACAATGAGAAGCTCTCTCCTTTAAATAGGAATGAGAGATACCAAAATCCTAACCACCTTTCAAATGGATGGCTAAGATTAAAAGATCAAAATGTTCTAATCAACGGTTGAGATGAGCTCAACATAAAGTACATGGATCAATACAATAATATAATATATCAATGGACCAAATCACCCTAGGAGAGGGGATCCCACTCAATATTAAGAAATAAAAATGAATAAAGCTCATGGTGGGTCCAGGGGGTATTAACTAACACCCCTAGTGTGTCCCCATGGCACAACATGAATAAAATATAAATTTAAATGCAAAATAGTGCCTCTTTGAGGAAATCGTGAGCCTCCAAAAGCTCCAGAAAATCATAAAATATGTCGAAGAGATGGATGTGGGTCCATCCAAGTGCTGAAACTGCTGGAGGAGTGGAAGACATCACACTCATCATCAAAACTCATCCCATGCCATTTCCTTGCCTCAGTAGCCCAAATCGAATTCTTCAGTAGCCATTTTTATCATTTCTAATCTGCCTCAGGAAATGTGACACCACTCAAACTTCCATCCAGAGTGCCTTCGTTGTCAAACTGAGCCCACCAGGCTCTCTGGGAGGGGGGTAAAATGGTAAAAACAAGTTGCTAGACCACCCCCTCCTCATACAGCGCCCTAGGTGAACCAATCAAGTCACCTTTCTACTCTGACAGGCCATTCAACATGGCAAAACTGCACCAGAATGGTATAATGAGACAAATTATCACTGTAACTGCCTGGAACTGAAAATAAGTTGTCTCATTGGACTCAGGGAGCCCAAATCCATCTAAGGTGCATACTCATACACCCCACAGATCTCTGCATGATCATGTACCATATCCAATATGTCCATGATCAAATAATCAATAATATGACCCAGGCTAACATCAATCTGCTGCAAGTGTTTAGAGGTTATGATATGTTCTACAAATCATTCAAGTAACAATTATAACAAATAGTAATCATTTCACTGGCGATCTACCAACCAAATATACAGAGTTTTGTTAATAGATTATAACTCAAGACCATATTGTATTTTTCTACTATTTCTTCAGATTGTGATCTTCAAAAAGGTATGGTTCATGCTTCTAGGTTTCTCTTGTGATGGCACGTCTCTCATGGATAGAGTTCATCTTTGATCTTAGTATGTGAGCCTCTATATTGGTATATATATTTGGAGTCATTATGGAGGCTATGATGTTGCATACCTTTATGCTATGATATGATACACTTTATGATGATAATGCATGTGATAATAATGTACACTCTATCATGTTGATGCACTCCTATACAATATGATGTACATGCATACCATAATGTGACGATGCTCTCCTATGCACTATGATGTATGCTTGATGATGATGATGCATAAACGGTGCACACTGAGAAGATGATGATGAATATTTGATGATGAGGATGCAAACCCTATGACGATGATGCATACCTATGATGATGATGCATGACGATGCATGACGGTGCATGCCTTATGCTTAGTGAAAGCAAACCAAAATTACTTGTTTAGTAATTGTGTATGATGAGGTGTACTATGATGTGTACATGAGCAAATTGACCAACTTGACCAGTAGTATTAATGAGCAGAAAAGAGTGACCAACATTGATGAGCAAAGCTGATGTGCAGAGATACTTGAGAAGCAGCGATGAGCAGCTGTGATGAGCAGCAGTGTTGAGTAGCAGTGATGACTAGATTGGCTAGAGATTGATGAGCAGATTGACAAGAGATTGATGAGCAGTGTTGACCAGCAAAGTGATGAGCAGAGATTGATGTGCAGAGCAAAGGTTGGTTATGCAGCAGAGCCATATGACTGCTTGCAAGAAGAATCTTGCACTTGAGGATTGGACTCCTCAAACCCTTATTAGTTGGAGCTAAGAAAACCAGGTTGGGTCCTGTTATGAGTGTTGGTGCTCTTTTCATCAGTTAGTGCTGATTGTAATCAAAAAGATTGTTGTCTTCCATGTACAATAAATAAAGATCAAAATTCCATATATGCTTGTGTCTCTTTTGATGTGATGTTGTGCTTATGAGTCATGATGAATTTGACTATGCAATTGATGACATAATGATTGATATGCTCTGATTGACTAAAAGAAGGTAAAAAGTTTAAAATTGCTCACACACTGATTCACTCCCCTCTTAGTGTGGCCATTATGTCCAACAATTATATGTTAAATGATTTAACATTGTAACTGAAAAAGATAAGGGTTGTGTTATCACGAATCTTGTAGATGCCCCGTGAGATGATCTTATTCAGGACGATAGATGAAAGGCAACTAAAGTCGTGACCTATGATATCCAGGACTTCCGAAAGAACTCGGATGTCACACCAGTTGAGGATACCGGCACTTTGGACCCAGTGAAACACTAAGCCCAAGGGGCGTCCCTATGACCACGAAACCCTAAAATTAAGGATACTGAACAGATGGGCAAGGGAAACTTTGTTAAATCTCTTAGTTAGATGATTAATTAGAGTTTAAAACGAAAACCGAGAGATTCGGAGCATCCAGGTGAAAAGCCACAATTTTGCCCTAGGGTTTATGCAGGGAAATTGGGATCTAGGGCAAAAATGGTGAAATTAAGTAAAATTGGACACTCAGATTGGTTGTTGGGTGCAAGATTAGGCGAATGGAAATGAAACCAACAATACCCAGTTTGCGGTTTGTGAAAAAGACCACTTTCCCCAAAGAGGGTGTTTTCCCCTAGTAGTCAGCCAGTGCTTTGAATGGGCAAATGGACTCTAATTAAGCAAAAAAATTAAATCTAGGGGTTTTATGTTAAATCAAAAGTGGGTTTTTAATTTTATAGCTCGCTGCAAGCTAGAACCTATGGATCTACGAAACAAGGGTTTTAATGTGATAGAATGATGAGCAATGCATGTACAGAAAATAAAAGAAGAGAAACTTACCTGCGAGATGTACCTAGAACTTGTAGATGGATTGAGAAATGATGAAGCATGGCACTTTCCTGTCAAAATGAACTTTCTCGAGTAAGATCTTGTTGTTTGTTATACCACAGTCAATCACCCTAGCGCCGCCTTCAACCTGCCAGATCAGAGAAAATCAACCGATTAGACAAACGAACGAGACCTGCAGAATACGGAAATGAAAAGGGAATAAAAAATCATTAAGAAGAAGATACTCCCTGAACCAAACACCCCGGAGTCAAGACGAAGGTGAGTTGCCCCACAAAAACGCCCTCTCTCCTAGCGTGACTCCCTTTCCTGCAGATAAAATGGCCAAAGAAAAATGCAAGATATATCCCGAATGAAGCTCAGTATGGGAGAGTAGCAGTGCCAATCATCAGATCTTCAAAACATCCACAAGATACACAGAATAATAATCCCAGACAAAAATCTCTTTATTAAAATTCTGGTGCCAAAGCTCATGAATTACAATGAGGGTGTCACCTCTCTTAAATAGTTTGAGAGAGACATAAACCCTAACTCAGTTTATCATCCAACGATTGAGATTATAACATCATCAACAGTGGAGATCAAAATATATCAATCAATACATGGATCAAGTGACTAAGTCAAATAGGCGGCGCACTTTGCTCGAGGACGCCCCTCTAAAGTGAAATGTCACAACATAACATAAAATATGACATGATACATCATAGGAGGAGGTCACTAGGGGCTTAATTCACCCTAGGCCCCTTTACAACTTCATAATATAAGATATAACAATGAATACATCAATAGCCAATTAGAGGGGGCGCCCCTTGGGGGGCTTTCCTCACTGGCTGAGCCATAAGTAAATAATCCGAACATCTGTTGACTGAAACTGCTAGAGGACTGTCCGGGATGCCGAGAAACATCATCTGTCAAAGTTCCAAGCCATTTCCTTGACCCAGGAGGCCAAATCGATTTTCTCGGTGAATTTCTAGTTCATTTTTTGCTGGTGCAATCTCTGGAAACTGATAAATCCATCATAACTCACTCTAGGATGCAAACTGGGGCAAACTGACTGCTTAGGATGATCTGGAGACATAGAAGAATGGTATAAGTGACTACTCATACCCCCTGGAACACTACTCTGCTCTAGGAAAATCAAACATACTGCCATCTAGAATAAAAACAAATCATTTAGCCAATAATTAAGTGATAATAATCACTTTTCTGAAGAACCAGGGCCAAACTCTCAAAACTGAAACTGCAGTATTGATCCTGGGCATGTTTCGAACAAATATGGACCATATTGTATTTTTGAGTCACTGCCTTGGGAAATGTGATTGACTTGGTCAACTAGGTTCACCAGGTCAAAGTACCCAAAATCAAAGTGAGATACAGTGCTAGTATGCTCCTGCCACATTCCAAGGTAAGACATCCTCCAATGGTGTATATCAAACCCCAACTAGAATCAGTGATTCATAATCATGGTGACCAACAATAATAAAATATACATTTGCTTCTGAAAAATCTTAGTCTTCTGGAAATCTGCTTGCTCATGCCATACTTACAAAGTGTAATCAATGTGCTATAGATGGGTGATGATGGAAGAACCAAGCTAATGCAAAGGGAAAATGACTTTGACTGACTTTGACTCAGTGATCTATCCGACTGATAACCAATATACTCTACCAAGGTGACATATGCATGACAGATAGCAATAGGGGATGGAGGTGCATCACAGATGGGTGAAGTACTTGGGTATGCTTCCCTCAGACTCTAGCAAGTTTTCCTTTGCAACTTTATTGCAAATATAGGTCAACCTTCAAAGGAAGGTGCCTCGGAAGCCTTCTAGGCTTCAATACTGACAAAGACCCGGTCTTTCTAGACTAGTCTCACCCTGTGGCCCTATGGGGACCATTGAGCCGAACACTATACAAAGAGTGAGTGCTCATCCTTTGACCATCGACCTTTTAAATACTTTTCACAATTCATAAGATGGTAGCTAGCCTACAAGAGCAAGTGCGCTGGAAAGCCTTCTGGGCTTTCAGTAAATGACTAAGGCCTAGACCCGCTGCTAGCGAGCAGTCCATAGCCCCGACGAGTTTGCCTCTCCCTGGAGCCCCTGTGGAGGGAAAATTGAACCTTACACTATACAAGGAATGAGTGCTCAACCTCTTGGCCACTAACTACCCTTTTTCAATATTTTATACTTTTGCATCCTTTAGATATAGCCTTTATGCGTTCCGATGCTAAAGTGTTTAGCAACACTATTATGGTGGAGCACTTGTTTTGAGGACTTAAGGAGACAACCCTGTTGTTATCACATATATAGTAGCCGGGCTACCATATTCTAGTTTTCAGATACAGTTCATTTTTCATCCAGATCTCTTACATATGAGATGTTGAGATGAGCAGTTTGTCGGATCATTATTTTATTTGTGGACTATTGTACCTCCCATGACAGGACTGAGTCTCAAGACACTCAGATTTGAGGACTGATGTAGCCATTTAGTCATTTACAGAGAAGTTATTGATGCCCAGATTTATATCAGTACTTTCTCATTGAACAGATGATGGTTCAGATGGATTATATGCATGATTATAACTCGACTTTTATTATATTGTGTTATGGTTATCATTGCTCTTATACTCATCTTCGTGACATGTATTAACATGTAGTATCATGATCTGGCGGTCATAGTTATATGGACTTGGATGTATTTTGTATTATGTATTGATGTCCCTACTTAGACTTCGAAGTTCCTGATCTATACTCATTGGTTTTACCCTCCTTAGGGAGAATAGAGGTAGTCATTCCCACCATTGTTTTGGCTTGCTAGTGTTGGTTTCATCATTCACTGTCTCCACCCATCCATTACCTTCCAGTTTTGTTTTAACCCTACTTACTACTTGACTTGTGGCATGGATAACCTTTCCCCGCTAGAACCCTTGTTGGACAAGGCTCCATGTTTATTTTGTGTCTCGGCTCTGAGTTGGTGACATAACTTGCCTTTGGTGAGTTGGATTGTATGCCTAAATCATTCTAGTCGGTTGTCCTGATGTTTGGCACTGTGCAGAACTCCCCCTGGTCACTTGAGATGTTGTTGGCTAAAATTGAAAGCTCATGTACTACTTGTATTGGAAAATGTTATATATGCGCCCATGGAAAATAAAAATGCTAAACTGTGTTTCTTAACATATGAGAAAAAGGGCAAGAGCAATGAAATGCTAAAAATACCCCTTGAAGGGTATAGGAAAAGGTCCAAAAAAGCAATGGTTAAATATATGCTATATCCAAATATTGCTGACCTTATAAATTTGAATGTGTCCCAGATGAAAGCTGCGATTAGCTGTGCTTTTAAGCACTGGTAAAGTCCCAAAGGGTCATATAGGCCAAAAAGGCCATGGAAATAAAATTGATGGTCCTAATGAACTTGGATCAAACTTGATGTACACATGATGCCTAAGTTGAATAAGCACTCTCTGAACAACTCAACCATTTATGAGGCACCGCCATTCCTCGTGTTGTTGTTTGTCCGGCGGGTGGTTATAGTGAGTATTTCCCTACCGTATCCAAAGTGTCATGATGTTAAGTAGGAAGTCATCCTTTTCCCTAGCCTTATATCGTTCACCCTTCACTAGCAAATTGACTACAACTATGAAGTGAGTATAGTCCTGAAAGTCTAGTCTGAGTAATAATAAATAAAGCCCTATATATGTATTTGGTTGATGTACCACCAATGAAATGACTGCTACTTGTTGTGATTGTTGCTTAACTGATTTGTAGAGCATGTCTTAGCCTTATAGCACTTGCAGCAGATGGATGATAGTCCAAGTTATATTATTGGTATCTGGTCATTTACAGGTGATTATATTGTCTAATGGATGTTGTTGATGATCAGGCAGAGACCTAGAAAGGGTATGAGTATACACCCTAGATGGATTTGGACTCTCTGAGTCTAATAAGACAATTTATTTTCAGTTCCGGGCACTTGCAGAGATGATCAAGCTCATTTTACCTTTCTGATGCAGTTTTGCTTCACAGGATGATGTGTCTGAGCAGGGAGATGTTTCATTTGGATCTCCTAGGGCATTGTATGGGCATAGGCGATGCAGCCACTTGATTGTACCATAGTACCCCCATCCCAGAGAGCCTGGTGGGCTCAGTTTGACAACGCAGGCACCCTAGGAGTTTGTTTTGGCAAGTTAACGTTTCCCGAGGCAGGTTAAAAACGATTAAATGGCTATTAAAGAAATCGATTTGGGCTACTGAGGCAAGGAAATGACATGGGATGAGTCATGATGATGAGAGTGATGTCCTCCGCACCTTCTCCAGCAGTTGCAGCACCTGATTAGGCCCACACCTATTTTTTGGGCATTTTTATATTCTTTTCTGGAGATTTTGGGAGGCTCACAATTTCCTCGAGGCACAAAGTCAAAGAATTAAAATATTATATTATTTTATTGTGCCATGGGGCACCCATAGGGAGTTAGTTAACACTCCATGG
Source organism: Pseudotsuga menziesii (assembly GCA_001517045.1). NCBI lineage: Eukaryota > Viridiplantae > Streptophyta > Pinopsida > Pinales > Pinaceae > Pseudotsuga > Pseudotsuga menziesii. The sequence goes on along the minus strand of LPNX010166718.1, from coordinate 1,152,418 downwards.
ATCCACCATATGCTTCATTTATTTCTTGTTGAGTGGGGTACCCTCTTTATGGGTGATTTAGTCCACTTTGGTACTTTATGGTTATATTGATCCATGGATTCCGTGTTGATCTCATCTCAACCATTGATTAGAATATTTTATCTTTTAATCTTAGCCACTCGTTTTGAAAGTGGTTAGGATTTTGGTTCTCTCATTTCTATTTAAAGAAGAGAGCTTATCATTTGTAAAGTGGTCTTTGGCTCTTGGATCTGATTAATAGAAAGATTTTTTTTGTGGATATTTTTTGGATCTGCTTTGCATCTGATGTTTCTTCGATGTTGATTGGAATGTCTTTTGCTTCCTAGCATTCGGGAAATTGTTATGAGATCTATATTTTTTGGGGATCATTGTCTTGTCTACATGAGGACGACTTCAGCTTGGGCGTTTTTGCAGGGGGACCTCAACTCGCTTGGATTGTCTTCGTTTTTTATCAGGGAGTTTTCATTAGTGTTGTGGTGACCTATGATTTCTTCTTGCTATTTTTCTGCAGCATATAGCTTCTTTCTCATGTCACAGCAAATCTGATATGGTTGACGTTTGTTGTGCAAGAGAGAGGGCGCATTGACTTCCTCAGGAAAACACTGGACATAGAGCTCGCTTCAATCTTCTCAAATTGATCGGGATGGCGGGGATCATCATCATCAAGGCATCTACAAGCTTTTCCAGGTAAGATCTAACAGGTTAATCTCTTCTCTTTCAGATCTCAATCCATTGTACCTGCTTTTCTTCAATGTTTCTGAAAAACTCCTAAATAATAAAAATAAAAATAAATATCTAATCGGGGAACCACTTGATCTTTGAACAAACCATTTCTGGGTTTTGTAGATCGGGCCTCCCCCTCACTGAATCATCCTCAACGCTGCCCTAATTGTGACTGGTTTTCCCTAGATCTAATTTTATGACTGCTCGAACCCCAGCACCCCACTGAAATATTGAATTTTTCCAGAGTTGACTTTTTCCGGAAAATAATTACATGGGTTTGTAGATCAGGTCTTCCTCATTCCAGAACACCCCCAATGCTAAGCTAGGTCTTACCAGGTAGCCCTAGATCTGAAAAACTGACTTTCAGCCTCCTAGCCTCCCTCATCAGATTTTGACTTTTTCCAGATCTGATTTTTCCTGAAATTTTCTGACTTGGGTTTGTAGATCGGGCCATCCTGATCTTCATGAGTTGCTAGTATCTTAACCCTAGATCTAGTATTACCCCTACTGGTCACTTTAGATCAACCCTCGTATGACTGAAGCCCTCATCTAAAGCCTAGGTCCACTTAATACTATCATCCATAGATCTAGAGTTTCTAATTTCCTTACACCTTACGTACCTCAAGCCATACTTGATCTGATCTGGTGTCTAGGTCTGATCTCTCCTGTCGGGAGTAGATCTAGGTCTCCCCCGTCATTGTCTTGGACTTAAATAACATAAAGCGAAGACTGCCTTGATTGGCGTGACAACCATCCATTGGGAGTCTAGGCAGTCTTGGTTCCACCTCCTTAGTTGCTTGCCCCTCTACCATCCATCCTGGATTCACCTCACACAGGCAACTACAAGGTTGGTGATAACACCTTTGAACCCAGCCACACTGGCCAAGACACATACTTCATAGCCCGAGACATATAGCAACATGGAGTCTATCATACATAGTGGTCAGAATGGGGAAAGGGTCTTCAATCTCACAAGTCTCTATTAGTCTTAGCCATGGGGTAGAAACAAAAGTGGATGAACTGGATGGACGGGTACAAATGTTATGGAACCAACCTAGCACTAAGGGTCACATTTTGTTTGAGCATGGCATGGGCAACAGTCTTCACATTGGATTCTTTGATCAATCATAACACCGGTTAGAGCAATATAAAACATATAAGCATAGGTCACCATAATCATCCTAACATGACAAGCACAGGTGTCTGAGATACATCACAAAGCAAAACTAAACCAAGGAAATATACCTGATCTCACCATGTATACCTGTCTCCAACTGATAAGCCCCTCTGTGACTGTGTGTACCAACTCCTGATCTGCTGCTCTGCTCTAATGAACTAGATCATCACCAAAATCATCTCAATGGACTCCTGAATCTCAGTCCTTGCAAGGAAAATATCAAGAACCAGGCTCTGAAGTGGAATGAAGTTGTAGAGATCCAAGCCGATACCCCATGTAAAAGTAGCCCGGAATAGAAAAAAGAGACAAGTCTGCATGTTGCATCATGGAAGCCTGGTTGAAAATGTATATGTGATAACAGGTTGTTTTGCTTCTGTATTTACTACTGTAAATAAGTGTTTGCAGATCTGTTTTATGCATGATAAGATTGACCAGCTCTTCAACCCCGAATCAACAAGGGATACAGATCCCTAGCCCTTCTTGAGAGGCAATGTTTTTGTCATCAATTCCAGGATATCTCATCCAAGATGAGCCTTATGGACACCCTGGTCCACCCCACTGTTCTTTATGGATCAAAGATTTGGGGACCTTCCTTACTTGAGTCAGATTGGGCTTCAACTGAGAGAGTTCGGATCCTTCTTCTTAGACGCATCATGAGATGCAAACAAATAGTACCGCACTACATCATCCTAGCAGTGTTTGGGGCTCAACCCTTTTGCCTTGAGACAGCCTTCAGATTGGTTTCCCTCTTGCATCGTGTTTGGGGCTTTGCAGACTTGTTAAAGGGTCGAGAAAGGTATATGTATTTGGCATATTGCTCTTCTAAGGTCCCATTCCACGCAGCTACGTAGAGCCAAATGTTGGTTCACAGGGGTCTCTGACCTTCTCAACTCAGTAGGCATTCAGATAGATCGTCTTCCTCCATTTCGGTACTCTCTAGATGCCCCCAGCCACCTTCTACCTACCCGACAGGAGCTGAACAAGATCATCAAGGAGGATATTTACAGGCAGTTTGTCCAGGTTGCATGGGTCAATCCTCCGAAAGGGTTGCGCCCAAAGATGGCTTTTTACGCTGAGCACTTCCTAGAGATAAGAGACAGGCTCATTATCCGGCCCAAGTACATGTTTCGCCACTGGATGCATGCTCTTCGCATCATTCTCAGACAGTTCAGAGTGGGATCCCATAGACTTCGGGTAGAGACAGATCACCAGATTGAAAGACTAGACAAGATCTGCCAAGTATGTCACTATAGGAAGTGGAAAACGAGATTCACTTTATTTTCAGATGCCCCGTCTACTACTAGATCAGAGGGCATTTCCATTGCTTGTTCAGAGGCCCTCGAACCCTACCAGACTTTTTTCGGTATCCTGGTCAGATATGTTTAGCACTATATATGCAGGAGGCTCTCAGTTTTCGAGCAAATATTCTTCAGCCTCCCATCAAATCAGACACCACGCAGAAGATCACGGCATTTTTCAGCGTGCTTTCACCAGCCAGGGGTACCAAGAGACCAACCGACACGGATACTAAACTAGTTTCTAGATCAATGAGGATCTGTGGCACTGTATCTCGTCCCACGAGATCCCAACAGCAAACCCATACCAAATCTCCCCCTGAGAAACGGACTAGATCCTCCAGACCCCAACATCATGCAAGACCTTTCCGGCGGCATCCCAGCGAACGGCCCGCACCTCCTACCAGCTCCTCCTCGGGCCAGCGGACCTTGTTGAACTTCCTTCAATTTTCTTCACTCGGCCTCGAATGTTAGGAGTATTAGACCCCTCGCCGCCCTGTGATCCAGCATCCCATGGCGAGGCTCTGGGTTTGTGGCTGCAGCCAGAGCTTTCTCAAACTTCAACTTAGCTCGCATTGTTCACTTTTACTTTTTGCATTGTATTTCTTTCTTTTAAAGAGAGACCTTTCAGTCCTCCACACTGTACGGACATCTTTGTAACCAGCAGTCTTGTTGACCTATTTTGTGGTCATTAGTTCGACATTAATAAAATTATCTTATCTTGGTATCTTTTATCTTTGATTGCTTTGATGATTGGGGTTGTTAAGTATCATAAGTCTGTCCGCTGCCACTGCTGTTTTGCTTGTATTTCATAGCATCCCTAAGGTCAAAAATCCACAGGGTTAAGATCTAGGAAACTCTAGGATACAGGGGAAATTCCTGTTTTGCATTAAAAGTTTAAAACCCTTTGAATGCAGAAATTTCAGCAAAAGGGGGCGGGGGTGTTTATAAATCAGTTCCTTTATGCTGCACGGAGAACACTGGGACATATTTTTTGTTAAAAGCTCATATGGCTGTTTGTATTGATATTTTTGTAAGATCTATGAGCACGACTCTTTCTGTTGGAGGAGAACAATTTTTGTGCTTCTAATTTGCTGCTTGACAAGAGCATCTATTGAGTGCTACTATGTACATTATGATGTATACATTCATTTCTCCTTGAAATAGAAGTAAAGGGTTTTTTTCTTGGAAAATAAAAATTATGTCCATGTATCTCCTCTTGACAAGTTTGACATACAATCTGGTGTTGGATGTATGCCTATCCATTACCGAATCTGTATTACTTTGATTGTAATTGTTCAATATCAAAAAATCACATTCACTACAAAACGAAAATCATGACAAATTGAGAACCACATAAACTAGATATTCTTCTCCACCAATGACTTACACTTGTACCTTTCAACAATACAATATAAAATAATCAAAATTATAGCAAACAAAACACCTTTGAATTCTGACTATGAGTTTGATTGTTGGGAATAATCTCGGACAGAAATTCTTGAGTCGCCTCAACAAGATTGTACACCATTACACGCCCTTCTCGAGCCTTTGAATTTGCCTGTTATACAAGAAAGGGCAATTTTAAGAACTGTAATGCTTACTTGAACAACACTGAAAAAAATGTGTATTAGACAATAGAATTGAAATGTTATATTAGTTTATATTGATAGAGTTTATGTCATATAATGGTCATACCATATTGTATTTAATATTTATTTAGCATAGAACTTCTATATTAGGGGTTGAATAAAGTGACGAAGTGACTTGAGTTGCGTGATGGGGGTTTCCACCAACTTACATCTCTCTCACCAGACATATCATTGTAAGGGTTTATCCTTAATACATCTTGATTAATATATAAACTTTTTCTTCTCTCAGAAAATGTTCTGCATAAGTGCATGTGCAAACTTTATATGGTATCAAAGCCAGGTCCATTATTAGCATCTGGGAGGCTGAAACCCTAACAAAAGGCAGTTGAGGAGAAACAGTGACAATCTATGTTACGAGAAATGAGAAACGGAAAACAGAACAAAAAAGTAAATGGAACTTGAAACAGAGTCTGGAGGTTTCGCATATAAGAAACTAGGAGATAAAAAAAACAACAATATCGAACAAGAGGATGACTTGACAATTTGGAGGTAGAGTGGCTCCAGGTAGAAGAAGAGAGGTAAAACAATTTGAATCTGGAGCATTAAACTGCTAAAGGCTTATTACTCATAATAAATTACACTGCACCCTTCATGCTAACTCACTTAATTGCTCTACCAATTAGAGGATGCGTCCTTTACATGACGAAGGAAGCATGAAAAACAAAAACTTAACTTGATGGAAACCATAATAACATGTTTAAACATCTTCAATACAAATGACTGAGTCATGCCAACCATGAAGAACACATTTATACATTCTTAGACTTGACTTAAAATGTAAAAAAATGAATGCAATGGATCAGATTTCAACCTATACTTGGAACCACTGCCTTATAATCAACAAACAAAATACTTGTAAATATACATAGGCACTGCTTAATTTATTTATAACAGTCATCAAAATCTACATCAACTGCCGAGTCCACTGATTAAGCTGTCATTTTCATCTTTTTGTTCAATCTACTGCTTCGTTGACGGAATCCCCTAGCTCAATTGTTCGTACAGTCCTGTATATAAATAAAATGGGACAAAATAGAAGTTGTAACATATTGGAACTATCACAATTACCTGAAAAAAAAACAAAAACGGTCCTCAAAAGAAATGGATTTATGGCTTGAGAAACGGGAACGGCGTAGAAAACGACTGCCTACGTTTCGTTTCTAAGTCATTTTCAGAGTTGGAAACTACTGCCTATGTTCAGTTTCTGGTAACAGAGGTGACAATTCATTCTGGGCACAAAATCATAGGAAACTGGTCAAAAATGACAGCACACAGGAAGCAAATTCAGAAGAAGGCAAAGTAATTGAACTGTGAGGCAACAAAACACATGGGCAGCAAAATAAAAACTTGCTAATGAAATGCAAACTTAATTTCTGCATTATCACATATCATGGAGACACCTACACTGAAATAAGTTTAATTTATTTGATATATTTCTTATTTGTTTATAATATGTACATATATTCCAAGTTTTAAAACATAGGGAAAGTGAGAACAATAAAAAATTAGAAATTTAACATAAGGGAGGCAAAAGAAAGAAGGGTGCTAAAACAACAGGGAATTTGACACTCAACAGTGGCATAGTCAACAACAGCTGAGAAGTCCGACAGATTTTCGCAGCTCATGGGGAGGACAATGGTTAGAGGAAACTTTGGGTAAAAAAGCAGCTCTGAGTTCCTCTATCAATGGGTTTGAAGATTGTAAGGTGGTGACATAGTCATTTGCAAGTAGAAAAATTCTAGAAAGTAGCAAGAACAGAACACAAACGGTTGACTTTGGCAAGAAGATTACATGTGAAGCAATAATAATCTTAGAGCAGTATCACGTGCAGGAAAAAAATCCATTCCTCACCTTTCTCATTTCTTGGAATTGATTGCGTTGGCTTGGTGATAGTTCTATAAAAGTGGATCCAGTTGAGAAAGGAGATTGTGTTGGTGAGATAAGCAGAGACTTGGGACTGCTTTAGGAGTTGCTAAGCCAAGTGTGGTCAGCCCATTTGGTGGAAGCAGTCCCAACTGTTGGTCAAGTTATGCACCATCTAGAGAATCAGTAAAGAGAGGGAGAGAATGAACTTTCGAGTCTGAGAGAAGTTAAGGGGTAAATCGCCACTTAGCAAGAAGTCAAGGGTGCCGATGCTTCACTAGTTAGTGATACTGCAAATTTTGGGTGAGACAGCGGTTCAGTGGGGCAGAACTATAGCAGATGGTTGGAATGCAACAGTTTTGGGTGTTTTCTTGGTTTATTCCATTATTTGATTATATTTGTGTCATCAGTAGTTTCAGCCGTGCCTGAGCCTGGCATTTGTACTGTAAGATTTGAACTTAAGAATACTTGAAAGTGGGTTTTTCATTGGCTAGAAATTTCCCACTTAAAACGGTTTTGTTGGATCTTGTGTTGGTTCAAGGCTATGCTGCGGGGAAGTGCCCCCCCCCCCTCCGCTTTGCTTTCGATTCGCGCTCCCAAAGGAAGCGATCAGGAATCGCGATTCCTGATTGCTTCCTCTTGGGAGCGTTTTTTGGAAGTGTGCTTCCCTAATGCTCCCTGGTTTTTTGGGAGCACTTAGGGAGCAATGAGGAAACTTCGCTCCCAAAGTGCTTCCCCATCGCTCCCTAAGCGCTCCCAAGAGCAAAAAAAATGCTCCCTAATCGCTCCCTCAGCGCTCCTAGGGATTGAGGCGGTTTTTTTTCTTTTTTTGGTTTTTGTAACCAAGACATGGTTTTACTTGGATTTTTGGGCATGGTTAGGGTTCAATTAGGAGATGTATTATATGGTAATGTTAAATTCTTAAAGTAAAAGTGGTATTTTCCTTATCTTTCATTTAAAAGGATAGAAAATGAAAGATAAGGAAAATACCACTTCTACTTAAATTTCTAACATTACCATTAGTTGTTTCAGGATGTTTGAGAGTGGTTCCAACCTCATCGGACTTCATATGCAAAAAGTAGAATTTTAGATCCCATTTAAAATTCAGCAGACTTAATAGCTTTCAGAATTTCAGGATTGCAACATTTCCACTTGATTCTATCATGTATGAGGGTAAGGGATTGGAATTGAATCAAGCACATCAACCTCACTATGTACCTTGATGTTGGTGGTGTTGATGCCTGATTGTTGAAGTTGATTGAACTCCTCTGTCATGACCTTAATAAAAATTTACCCTTCAATCAAGAAAAATCACTTATTCAGCATTGGAAGGTTTTTCTACCTAAATGTTCCACTCCATGCCCTAGCATATGTCATTACTCCTTACAACAAAATATTATCCTCCATCTTGGTTGGCCCAACTAGCACCTACCGATGGAGTTAAGAGAAAACCACACATAGATCCAGTGGTGCAGAATGGGTATATGCTTGTATTAGACAAGTTGGTCCTTGAGTGTGCTCAAGTACGAAGTGAATTTTTGAGCACATACATCAGTGAACATGGAGTCTTTGGTAACCTACATACAACCAAAGATCTAGATGGGTTGAGTCCTATCGAATGGTGAAACATGTATTACTCCTCTACCGCATATCTGCATAAATTGGTGGTGATGGTGCTTTCATAGGTTGTTAACATTTCTTGTGTAGAGAGGTGTTGGAGCACCTACAACTTTATCAACAATGTGAAAACTGAAGAGAAACAGTTTGAATGTAGATCGGGCAGAGGAGTGTGCTCAAGTACTAATTGAATTGAGCAAATACATTGGTGAACATGGAGCCTTTGGTAACCAACATGCGACCAAAGATGGATATAGGTTGAGTCCTGTTGATTTTTCTAAGCAGCATCGAGAGACATTCTCTTAGGAGACTGGGGCCACCTGGCCCGGGACCACGATGAAGACACCCAGTGTTGAATGACCATTCTGTTGAATGGTAGATATCTGGTCTGGGACCATGACATAGACCTAGCTCTGCCCTGGGTAGACTCAACCCAGTGTTGAGTGACCATTCTGTTGAATGGTAGACATCTGGTCTGGGACCACGATGTCGACCAATCTAGTACTAGTAGGCTCAGCTTAGTTCTGAGTAGCCATTCTCTGGGAGAATGGAGGCGCTTAGTCTGTTACCAAGTATTAGACCTAGGGTCAAATTATGCAGCCCATGGCTGAGGCACCTAGTCTGTTACCAGGAAGGCACTGTAAGCCCTACACTAGGTCTAGGCATGTGTGACACTCTAACCCTTGATCTATGGGCTTTGTGTACTTCTCCAAGGATTAGCTATCCTTGGTTAAGTTATCCTAGTACCAGATCTAGGTGTCACACAGAGTGTGAGATAAAAGCATTGGTAACTCTCTTGGTTTATGATGATGTACTTTTGGAATTAAAAGGACCACAGGGGCACTTGGAAAAAGGCTAAAGTCAAAAGTCAAAAATACACAAGGACTTTTGGACCATAGGTGAAAGTCAAAGATAAATAAGGACTTCTGGTAAAAGTCAAAAATACATAAAAGGACCTTTTTGGTAAAAAGGTAAAAGTGAAATTAGGACAAGAATAAAATATTATTATTTAATGTTTCCTAATTTTGGTCCACTTACAGGTGACTAAAGGCTATGAAAGAAGATCAAGTCAATTCATTATGATATACGCTCTTGCTCTCATAGGTACTGCTACAAATGAGAAGATCTCACAGGTGAAGAAAGTTCATGATTGTGCCCTAGCATGGATGAGTCTAGCTAGGGCATCATCATTCATGTGAAGTTAAAACCCTCAGCTAGGGTTTCATTCATCTTCAGATCCAGAACATTCTTCTTCAAATCTAGGGAAACCATCTTCAGATCTAGGGCGGCCATCTTCAGATCTAGGGCAGCCAACTTTAGATCTTCAGATCCGAGCAATCATCCTCTAGATCCGGGCAGCCATAATGCAGATCTGATATTTTTGGGCAGATCTGATTTTTTTGGGCAGATCTGATATTTTTGAGCAAACTGTTGTTTTGGACAGTACTGATCTTTTCCAATCAAATCTGGAAATTTCAGTTACTATGGTTTGAAACCCTTGCTCTGATTTTTACTAGAAAAATCTTACTGTAAATTGTGGTTTAACCCATATTGGGTTTTGAGGAACTTTTTGAAGAATATTCGAAGTCATCTCATTTATGAGATGAGCTACTAATGTTTTTTGGGGGTGTTGCCGCCTAATTCACACTTTAAGGAACAGGAAAGTCACAACCTGCTATGTGTGTCCTTGGGGGCAAGCGAGAGCTGGGGACCACTGTCACCACAGTCCACAACTCCTCCGTTTAGGCAAGATCCCAACAGAGCCAAGGGGGGTAGTCCCTACAGGAAAACTAAGTTCCAGATTTATTAATTAATTAAAAATTAATTAAAGGGATCTTTTATTATGATTGAGGCTAAGGTTTTGAGAGATGACAGTCAAACCAATGCAAGATGCAATATTTAAATGACAGTCAATCCTTTTATTTATAACCAGTGCCTAAAGAATGGAGTCTGAGAATGCAAATTTCAAAGGATGTAGTCTAAGTTAATTATCCCACAGGTTTAAGTTGTCTAACAAATGAGATGAATAAACAAATAAATGATACAATAATGAATCAAGATATCTAAGCAATGTACAGATGATCTAAATTTATCAGTATAAACAAATCAAGTAAAATAGTTACAGTTTAGACACATATGAACCAGATTTACAAGTTATAGACAAGAGATAGCAGAAGGAAAATGCCTTAAATGAAATTTATCAAACCAACAGTAAATGAAAAAAGGAAAGACTTTAAGTTGAATTACTTGAAGCAGTTAAACAAATGTTAAGCATTCACCACATAAACAATTGCAGAATTGAAAGTAAATGAAACTGAAAAGTAAATGAGACTGAAAGTAAAGTGTTGGAGTGAAATGCTGGAGTGGAAGTGCGCAAAAATGAAAAAATGTTACAGAACCGGTTTTGCAATGTCTCTTGGTTTATTTTAGGTAGATTTTATTAAGGTTTTTCCTCTTGACGTTTAGTTTTCGAACCGGTGGTGTGACTACCCCAATCTAGTACTTCGCAAGTCAAAGGAGGAATGCTGGTGCGCTCAACAAAGTGGGAGCAAAGCCCACCCGTAGCTCCCAGGTCAAACCCCAATGGCCTGGTGCTCAACAAGGGGGACGTAGAACGCCTAGAGACCCCCCACGGTCTTCTACCCCAAGTCGCCTCCGAGGTCACTGTTTTTAATCAACAGGAAAAACAGCTAGATGGATGCCTATTAAACTAAGACTCCTCTATCCCCTGTCGTATCTCGCGAGTACCCCGAAGGGTGATAACCGAGTAGAGGAACAGGGGGTAGTGAAGTTGTTGTTGGTTAATTTTAGAGGGTAAATTTTAATCTTGGTGATTAGCATACAAGGTTTATTTTAAACTATCAACAAGATCAACCAAGCGGTATCCCTTGTGGGAGGTGCTGGTACTTGAACTTGGACTGAAAAATAAAGTGTGTTTGTAACAGAAAAAAAAATGTTGTTTTAATTAAACTAGGCCCCCACTTCTCCTACTTTTCATACCCAACTTGAAGTCCCTAAAGGGAGATGACAAGTGGATAGAGGATACACCGGATAGGTGGGTTGTATGATTACCCCTTTAACAGAAAATAAATTATAAAACTTGAAAAGAAAATAGAACTAGCTAAAACAATAAACTAACCTCACAACAATCTCTGTAACATAGATGGTGGTCTGTAGCAGAGATGGTGGGTGAAAAAATAAAACTGATTATCTTAACCACACAACAATCTCTGTAACAGAGATGGTGGTCTGTCACAGAGATAGGTGGGTAAACAGAAAAATAACTTGCAATAAAATAAATCTAAGCAGCTATCTCTACACTACTCATATACAGATTTACAGCAGAGAATACCCCAAAGAGAACTTCTCATTTGGGGTTTACAATGTTACAGAAGAGAGAGAAGAAGTGTAGTTTAGGGCCTCTTTTGGACCAAATTTTTCTGGGTTTTTTCTGGGCGATTTAGGGCAGCATAACCCCCTCTTTCTGTGTATAAACATGCAAAAAACCAGCAACTTTACTTGCTGGAAATTACTGCAGAAAACTAAAACAGAAAGTTAGCATAAACTAGTGTAAAACCCAGAAAATTTACAGCAAAATCTGAACTTTAAAAAATGGAAAAACTGAAATTTTAATGGTTTAAAATGAACGTTTTTAGGCTGAAAATAACTTATAAACAGCAGATTTAAAAGCTTATACTAATATATATTCGGTGAGAGCCCTAAAACAAGGGTTATATTCACTATACAGTGAATAAAACCCAGTTTCAAGATAAGAAAAGAAAAATGGCCGAATTGAAATTTTGAAGAAAAAAAATCCTTGGAGGAGCCCTTCTTAGCTTTGGATCCCTGCAAAACAAATCTATTAAAGCTGCAACAAGAAAGCCAAGAGATGAGCACAAAAATAAATCCTACAAAATACTTTGTAGAATCTTATCAGTCTACTCACAAATAAAGATAGAAATACTTCTACCTACAAGTCTCTCCACAAAATACTTTGTGGAGAGCTTCCAAGCTAAACAAATGCAACAATAACTGAAAAATTTACAAGGTTACCTCACTAATCCAAGCATGAAATGAAGATCCACATCAACAGTTTGCCTCCAAAGCTTTCTTCTATTATGGCCCAACTAGGGCAAGATTCAATACAAAAATGGCAAGAGGCTTGGGCCAAATGCTTGAGAGAATATGAGAGGAGAATGGGAAAAGATTTCAGCAGCATAACAATAGCATGAGAGATGTTGTCAAATGAGGGAGTGAGACCCTCATTATATAGTTGAGGAAGACCCCAACCCCTTGAAGATCAATGGCCAAGATTAGATCTAGATCTAGATTAGATCTCCACCACTAGATCTAGGTTTTTTGACTTTGCACCCTTCAATCCATGGCTTAGGTGCTTGATCCATGTGACAATCAATCTACACCCTTAGATTTAGGGTTTTGACCAAAAACGCCCCCTTACATTGCTTTGTGGTTTATTGTGGGCCCATAGGCTAGGCGCCCTCCTCTAATGTTGGCGCCTCCTCTAAAAATGGTGCCCTTCTTTTCATGTAATGACGCCCTCCTCTATTGCTAGCGCCCCACTATATGTGGTAGCGCCCTCTACATATGGGGGCATCCTCCTCTAAATTGGTGGCGTCTTCCTTTATTGTGGCGTCTTCTCCATTGTTGGCGCCTCCTTTAAACCATGTGATGCCCCTCCTTTAAAAATATAGCGCCCTCCTCTTTGATGTAGCGCCTCCTTTGGAGGAGTTTCTCATGTTGACGCCCCACTATAATGGGGGTTCATTTTACCCTAGCGCTACATTTGGAGATGCTTTCCATACTAGCGCCCACCTTAATATGTCTTCTTAACTTGGGCGCTCCA